>JARLTB010000065.1:4670000-5120000 GCA_030141615.1 Unio pictorum | reverse complement strand
TAAGAACGATTGATATTACCTAAATAAACGGGACGTTACCTGCAGATGGTGCTCCTGTTTGTAACCGTCCTCTCAACACGTTCGTTCTAAATCAGTACGACCAATAAACCAATAGGTACACTTACAGCTATCTCAGAAATATGAGCTTTAGCCCGGAGTCAAAGTATTGTTATCAAGCAGACAAAACGAAGATGAATACCTACTTAATACCTCAAATGATCGCCAAGTATTTAGACCAGAAAGAAAATAGGTACATAACGCCAAGCACAATCCCAATTTATACTGAAGAACATGCGCTTAATTAAACATAACAGTATCATGCAACCGAATGTCTATAAAAACCAACATGTTATCCACCATGCATGCAAAATCAGACGTCTTAATTTTCACATGGGATGGCCGATGAACCTCTCGAATATATTATGGAATAGATAAAATCCCCAAATTGAGGTTCTTATAATGGTGAGCATTCCTAGAATCCACGCTCTGCTGAAGTAATCACAAAAATGATGGGCAGGCAACCCAACATGGATGCCAAATTGCGACCACAAAAAAAAGCTTCGGTGGTAAGCTAATGGACTGTAAACGATCTCAAGGTGGACAGAAAGAAGACGTGCTTCAAAGATATCATCAAGTCATCGTTGAAAAACTGACAATGAATCACGGAAAAATCTCGAGCAGGATTGTTCCACCTGTTGCAAACTCAACCATACAGAATCTTTGAAACTGAGTAGAATTGTAGATGGATATCGTCCTACATTAAGTAAGCAGTCCTAAAAAGAACCGCGGTCCAGTCTGACACAGAATTTTTAGAGTTGATGATGTCATGATCATTTTTGATTTCAAAAGACGAACAATACCATTATACTCGAATGAAAACATCGTAGAAGTAGTAATATACATAGATACGTTTTATTTATGGTCTGAATGGAATAAAGTACATCATCTACATGATTGAATTTTTCAAATATAAAATCAGCAACATAGGTAAAGTTGAAAAAGACTATTTATATACAAGTGTTCAATGAGTAGTCATAAAAAAATGTCACAGATGAGGAAGAGAGTCCTGTGGATCTAAACATACGGGAAGCAATCGTACTCGAGAAAACTATCATCACTTGTCAAAAGGTACCAAAGGGTGCTGGAGCCAAGATAACGCAATAATAACACATTCGCTTCACGCTTTTGATGTTCATATTTCTAGACATGAGAAGTATACGGGAATCACATTCGTCGATAATTAAGAAAACATTGATTATCATATATTATGACACACGTCTTTGGGCGTATATTTCACGTGTTTATTCAAAACAAAAATGAGTTGTAATAGCTGAATGACCGATATTATTTAAATTGATAAAGCTATGTTAAATCTCTCTCTCTCTCTCTCTCTCTCTCTCTCTCTCTCTCTCTCTCTCTCTCTCACACACACACACACACAGACACACACACACACACAGACTCACACACACACGTATGGATTACAGATCTGATTTGGAACGAAACACGGAAGGAAAGGTTATTATCCCCAAAGAGAAGCAAGTGAGCATCACTGGTTCTAATTTGTTTTCTATAAAATCGTCTAGGTCGAACAGTCTTGATAGGTATATCCTGAACAGCAGTTTCTCTTTTCTTGGACGATTTTCCCTCAGAAATACGACCTACACGCTGTAAGGGAGTGAAACAATATACCATTCTGGTCATTTAATCTTAACCCAAGACAGCCATATTTAAAATGTTGAAAGGTTCAACAGTTTGAGTTGTTGGCCATTACATAAGACCAAAGAAATATTTACGTTGTCTAATAGATTAGAAGAGCAATTACATTTGTTTAGAAGGAAAATACAAAGCTAAAAAATATTTTAAAAGCAACAGGAGGTTTGCAAGAAAATGAATATGTTTGATTTGATCATTGCCACACGAATAAGACAGTTTTACGTTTACTTCAGTGAAGACAAACATGCAAATATCTGGGCGTAAATAATGTTCAGATTATCTACTAAGTGCTTGCATTTGCTAACGTACGATTAATTGCTTCAGAGAATTGTACATGTAAATGTACAGTATCTAAACATACAAGGTATTAAAAAAATATTAAGCCTTGGTGACTTCCAGTAATATTTCCATGTCTTAAAATACATTATTTAACTTAATTTTAGAATGAAACTTAACATTGATAAATAACTGATGAAAGTAATTAAAAAAGATTCAAGTAAACCCTCAAGAACATTGGGAAGAATTAATACATGGCTCTAATGCCAGACACTCTCTAAATTATTGTGACACATACCAAGATGTATCCACATACCAAGATGTATCCACATATCAAGATGTATCTACATACCAAGATGTATCCACATACCAAGATGTATCCACATACCAAGATGTATCCACATGATACATACCAAGATGTATCCACATATCAAGATGTATCCAAACACGAAATAACAAGAATCTGTTCTCATAAAAAAGTAACATTGTGGTCATTCTAGGAATTAAGGCGGACAAATGGATTAAAAGGCTCGCACACGGACACCAAAAGTGTGTAAGACTACTTACTAGTCAAGCTGATTGTTAATGATCCATTGGTGCTGCATTTTCCATCTGTCACTTTGATAGTCAAATAATACACGGAATTGAGTACGTATTTCAGGTGTTGTGTATTGGTTACCACACCAGTGGCTGAAGGAAAAGTTATAGCGTTTCTAGAATGGTCAAACAAGCATATTATAAGATAAATTAGAGATTTTGAAACCTGCACTATTCGTAAAAAATATTTTAACGGTTGTACAAAAGCATAGCAAACAAATCTGTATATAATATATCTATCTTACATTCATCGTACCCGTTCCAACTTTACATTTTTCAATGTGTAACAAATTTTGATCCAATATATGATGACGACATTTCATAAATGCTTAATATATGCGGTCAAACAATGTATAATTTCTAAAAGAATTAAAGTAGTATATTGATCGGAATTGTTATGAAACATACAGGACGATGAATTACTGTCAATACAATTTATTTACCTGAATTTATTTGAAATATTCTGTTTGATTGATTATTAACTATACATTATATCGACCTGACCTATTTTCTGAAATATACTGGTTGATGGATTACTAATTAAGCAATATACTGACCTGGCCTTTTTCCCCCTGAAATATACTGGTTGATTGATTACTAGATATAAAGTCGATTTACCTGAATTTTAAAAAAAATATACTTCTTGATAGATTACTGGTTATACGATATATTTACCTGAATTTATCTGAAATATATCGGTTGATGGATTACTGGCTTCAATACTATACGTCAATACCGTGCTGTCCACGTCAGTAGCTGTGACGTTAAATATTGACGTCCCTACGCCAGTTGAGCTCGCCGAACGCGTAGCTGTATCTGTCGTTGTAAATAAGAATTTGCTTTTTCTATATGTAATAAATGATATCTGACGCTTTCACATAATTTAATAATAGAGTGTGTAAATGTCTCATATTTTTAAGGAAGTAAATTGGGAACAGCACGTACATACAATTTCGTAATGTGCTAAAACTACATTTTAGCTTTTGAAACAAGCACTTAGTGCATATTTATAAATATTGAGTGTTCTTTCAATAATAATAATAATAATAATAATAATAATAATAATAATGTTAATAATAATGTTAATAGTAACAATAAATTTTCTCATCTAAAAAGTTTTCTATAAACTCTTCAAACAAAAGTTGAATAGTACGATAGCTTATATATAAATATGTATGACCGTGTAATTCGATAGTAACTAACCTGGCAGATTTGAAAAGACTGGGTACATGTTTGGAGTTATTTCTACTATGAGGGTAGATGACGAGGTACCCCAACTATCGGAACATGCAAATTTCAGAGTGTACATTGGAATCGTTCCGTAGTCCAAATTTTGGCCGGCAAGCAGGTAAAAGCTGTAAACTTGCAACAGATAGAAATACTATAAATAATACTACAAATAATAATAATAATAATAATAATAATAATAATAATAATAATAATAATAATAATAAACGTTAAATGCAACAACGTCAACAGTTTCTAAATATTATTTTTACTTTAGGAAAATATTTTTTAAGTGTACGTCGAGATCTTAGCTGACAAATTTAAAAAAATCCATCTTCCACAACCCCGACACGCAAAATATTCTCTATAACTGTTGTAGATGTTATGTAGTAAATATATGAATATTTAAGATGCTGAGTGGTCTTTATTGAAATATTACTTGATCGAAAGTTTGTCTCATCTCTCTTCCCCCCTTTCGTTACCCACTAAAATTGTTTCATATTAATTACCTGAAGATGTATCTATCCACATTGCAAATGAATTTGAATCGGGATTTACGTTTGTCAAATTGCAGTACATAGGATCGTCCTCGGGATCGGTGACGGTTAAATTGTACAATGACGTTAACGCAACTGTATTTTCACTGATTTTCACGGCACTAGGGGGATCGGTTATTGTTGGAGCCTGGTCTGGATTTATGTTAACCTGAAATACAATCGTAATAATTCTGTGTAAATTAAAAACTAAGAAGGATTTTTGTCTAATAGTTAATCATTCATAATGTGTTGCATCATGAGATGTAAAAATAATTATGACCCTATTTAACAGGATGTTATCTTTCTTTGGAAGACAAGATAACAGTATGCTGTTTGGGAGTTGAAAATGTTTACTTGTTTTACTCCTGAATATGTATGTATTTAACTATAATGGTACGGTACAGGCTTATATTCTGTCCATGAAACAGCCTCACCCCCTCCTCGCAATTTTACAGATCAACTTCTACATAAACGTCTTTGCAAGCATATTCCAATTTCAATGAGCAAGAGTTATATCAAATATTGATTATCACTACTGAATTTTTATAATCAAATCAATATTTAATTTATCACAATTAAAATAAAGTTTAAGGTATTGCTTAATATGAAACATTTGCTCTTATTTTATCAATCGACGTAGGAAACTAATATTCGACTTCCATATCTAAAATATTCCTGACACAGGTAGAAACAATTCTCATTCCCTTAGGACCTTTACAAGAGAACTGAAGCAAAATAAATGTTGACATATGGGATACGCATAATATTTTATTAATTTAGAATTAATTGATACGTGGATATATATATATATATATATATATATATATATATATATATATATATATATATATATATATATATATATATATATATATATATATATATATATATATGTGTGTGTGTGTGTGTGTGTAATCAGAGAGAGAGAGAGAGAGAGAGAGAGAGAGAGAGAGAGAGAGAGAGAGAGAGGCTAACAGGTAAAAAATTGTCTTCTTTGTACACTTTATTAAGGTATATTTCGCTCTTTTCAATGCTTTCCTTGTTCTTTACATAACACTCCCTTCTATCAAATTGAAATTTAAATTAAATGTTTCATCAGTAGAGTTCCATGAACTTATAAAAGTCTAATAAATTGTGTGACATGTGATATTTTATATCTCTTTTGTGCCACTGTTTCCGTTTAAGTTGATTAAATGAAGATACAGTAATCTGAACAGAAATAACTGTATGTGCACAAAACAAATGTATAGTAACCTGTATGGAGGCACTTGTCGATTCCCCAGTAATGTTTGTACAGGTAACATTGAGGGCATAGGAAGGCGTGGAGTCATAATTAAATCCGGCGCTGTTGGACAAAACGTTGATTGCGTAACCTTAAAAATAAACAAAGACAGTGAAATAAATAAGAACTATGTGCAGATTTTTTATACCTGAAACGACGTTAACTTTATTCATAACTTAACAAAAAGACTAGAGAGTCATCAAGATCTGACCAGATGTAGGCTTCTTTTAAAGAGCGTTCAATCTGCTGAGGAGAGAGGCCACTGCAAGTTTGCTTAAGTGCAAACTCTCTCTCTCTCTCTCTCTCTCTCTCTCTCTCTCTCTCTCTCTCTCTCTCTCTGATTACACACACACACACACACACACACAACTTAAGTCTGAGACGCCTCTTCAGTATAAGTGCAGTAATACATGAATCAAAAAACGATAGTCAGAACACATATGATCTCTTAAAGTTATAAGCGAAAGGTTAAAGAAGCCAAAGTGACAACACTTTTATATCGTTAAATCAAACATTGAAATCTTTGATGTTACTAATTGGCAATTTGTGGAGCTGATGTCACCTGTTTTTCAAAAGGTGCAAATCTTTCCGGAACACACATGCACACAGTTTAGACACCGGTATTTGGTAGTAGCCATTTCTAGCGGGAAATTAAAAGGTCCACAGGACATCGAGTCCTGCCGTTCCACATGGACTTTTAAGTCGCCAAAAACAGAATCAGAATGTGATTTAGAAATATTATGTAAATATCGCTAAAACAACCCTTCAGCGGACGCTAGTTCAACAGCGACACGAAATACCGGTAAGTGTATACAATGTACACCGATGGGTACAGACAAGACGGTCTTCAAATATGAGCAACAATTACAAGATAAGCGATATCAGCTTTAAAACTTCAGTCAGTATCATTACAGGCGTGGGGCCTAACCCAGCTTTTACGTGCTAGTTCTAAGATGCACATTCAGAGAAAAAATGTAGCCTGGATTAGGGTTCGGACAAAGTTGCAATCAAATTCGATATGACATTGAATGAAGGCTACAGCGACCCAATTTTAGGCCAAAAGGCAAGATGGACACATTTTGTAAGCAACTGTAAACAAACTCTTGAAATGAGACACAGTGACCCATTATTGTGTGCAAGACATACATCCTTCCTTCAAAGCTTTCTTGCACTTGATTTAGAGTGTATTTAAAACAAACTATTATTATTGATCCTGAAAATGAGATCAAATCGACTAGGTTTGGATTTGCTATAAACTCTATCCAAAGATCTTATGCCGTTGCAAGTTTCTTGTGTTTTGATGAAGTAGCATAGTTGTACAAGAGTTGTAGACTGGAAAAGAAGGACAGATTGACAAAATTATCTGCTACTACAACAGTTGATACTACTAATACATTTAATACTATTACAATAACTAAAACAATTTATACTACTACTATGTCAACTACTACTACACTACTAGTACCACCACTACTACTAAATATATGATGGGATACACTTATAAGAAGGGATAGCATTTAATATCGTAACAGAATATAATCATTTTTTGGACAGTTTGAATAAAAATTAAACCCGATAAATGGCAATAAATTAATTTTAGGCTATTATATTGGACACCAGGTTGACTTTAATAAATTTTTTACTGGCGAGGGATGAACATTCCTGACATTTTTAGTAAACATTATAACAAATATTCAGGATGATCGCAATCAGCATACATCAAATGGAGATGCACTAATAATGGTAATGGAACGAGAAAATGATAAATGTAATTGACGTTTATTCATCTCATCAATCCTAAAGCATGAACTAATGTTTTAAATTTATGAATAGTGATTAATTTCAGACCTTTGAAGAGAAACCGATATAGGCGTAAGCATGGATACGTTCATAGGTGACAGGAAACCAAAATCTTTGAAAGCAGACAAATCAGGACTTTTTTGACGAACTAAAGTGTTAATTGCAAGAAATAGAGATGTATATATATATATATATATATATATATATATATATATATATATATAGAGAGAGAGAGAGAGAGAGAGAGAGAGAGACAGAGACAGAGAGAGACAGAGACAGAGAGAGAAAGAGAGATACAGAGACAGAGAGGCTATTAAACATATTAATCATTTTTAAAAACTGAAAACATTTTAAAATTTTAATAAGTGAAAGGGGTTTATGAAATTTAGCAACACCTGGTTAAGTGCTTTATTCGATATAACAATGGTTAAAGAAAGCATTTTGTAAAAGATGTATCAATATGTATTTCAGGTAGATGATATTACAAATAGACTAAAAGGAAAGCTACATGGTTATATCATATTATACAATTGTCAACAAAACAAAAAAAAAACCGCACACATGTTTCAGATAAATTTGTATATGAAATACTTGTAGCAGACGCAGAGTAGAGATTGAATAGTGTCCCTCCTCCCGCGAGATCACACGAAACACTATCTCCATCCGGGTCACTAACAGAGAATGTCTCTATGGTGGTCAACGTTTCCGTGTTCTCATCTACACTCACAGTCAAATTAAGATCATGTATAACAGGAGGCTGAAAGCAAACAATTCGATATTAGAAAATCTTTGTACATCCGGTCACGTACTCATTAAGAAGCTGTAATACAAAACTGAAGTTATGGAGAAAAAATAAGTTCTTCATTAATTTTTATTCCACTCTCCTCTTATAATTGCCCGCATTCTTAGTTACATGCTACCAAAACGAATAAAACATGGATTTAACGTTTGGGTGGTTTGTTTGTTTTGCAATGTTTGACAATATGTATTAATAACGTAATATTAGCAGAAATATGCCATGTTAAGTTCTAAAAGTTGATAATCTCCAAAGCTACATATAACATGCAATTTGTGAATTTACTTTATATGAATACAGCGTAGACACCCACCCGTCCGCACATAACGGACTAAAATCCTCATTTAGTTTCCAACTTTTTCTTTCTTTGAAATTATTCACTACCTCCCCCCCCCCCATTCCACGTTTACACCTGGGAATAAATTGGGTTCCCGAAACAACCACTGTAAGAAGCGTTAGAAAACGCTTCGCATATAATAGTGGTTGAAAAATCTCAATTATGTCAAATTCAAGCTTTGTGTTTTTAATCACGGTTTCACTGTCCTTTACATATTATATATATATATATATATATATATATATATATATATATATATATATATATATGTGTGTCATTTACATATTATGAAAGTATATCTTTACGCATGATTACATCTACTATTAACCGCTCCGATGGCCTGGTGGTTAGAGCGTTCGCCGCGGGAGCGATTGGTCGTGGGTTCGATCCCCGGCCGAATCATACCAAAAACTTACAAAATGGTACTAACAGCTGCCTCGCTCTGCGCTCAGCATTACGAGGTTAGTGTTAGGACTAGTCGGCCTGGATGAGACATCATGCTACATGTCTGCCTAACTGCAGACATCGTAGCAATATGACTGAAAAATTGTTAAAGCTACGTTAAAAACCCTAATCAAACAAACAAACACATCTACTGCTAATGTCTACCGGCCAAGGAGAAAATAAACAAATTATTTAATAAACCAGTATTAATTGTTTTTTAACGGATATCACTATGATAGTAAACTTGAAATGTTGTAACTCAAATGCTCAGTAACATTAAATTGTAAGGTTATTATTTCAATACGTCAAAAAATGAAAAAAAAATATTGGATATCTCCTTGCTGAAATTGATAACCTGAAAATATAGAAAATACATTACCAAACATGTGTGTAATTATTATGTGGAGTATTGATAACAGTTGCGATAAATTATCATTTTGAAACAGTTTGTCATATAAAAATGACATTTACAATGTACTTGTACGTGGTGAGTACAAAGACAGTGCTCAAAATGTTTTAATAAGAAATCATTAATAAGAAGACACGTGTAGTTTGTACGCCAAAAAGAATGGTAAAGCTTGATTTGATAGTTCATTGAAAAAAAAATAAAGGTTTCCAAAGTTTGCTTACTTTATGCTTATTTTCATCAGTTCTTTTTAAGCTTATAAGAAGAATTAAGGCATCCTTTTGGGAAAATATTTTCACTGAATTCATCAATGATCGCGACAAAATTTCAAATATACATGAAAATCTTTGCATGAAAGACTATAGACACATACAAACTCATTTATTTATTCAAATACTTATCATTTATTTATTCAAATACTTACCAATCCGCAAATCAGCTCTGTTGTAGTTAAGAATGTTAAGACGAATACAATCACACTCATCCCAGTTTTCTTTCCTTCTACGTCGCACATCTTAACGGTAAGAAATTTTCCCTGAATTAAATTAACCGTGTTCCTATCGATACATTCATTTAAAAAAAAAACTAACGCACACCTATCATCTATCTTACCTTTTCTATTGCTTCCACAATTTTTCACCTTTCTGAAATTACTCTTAAGTCAGTGGCAATTGAAAGTTAACTAGGTATGAATGATGAAGTGCGCTTTACAATTTGGTGAGCAATTTTTTATTGATATGACAATGAATTCGTATGTTTTCCTTAGCTAATTGAAACAGATTTATTTACATTATTCACATCATACGTCACTAAACTGCGATTTGACGAGATTGTGTGAACCAACAGGAAAACGGTGACAAAAGAGATAATGTGAAAAGTCTTAATCGATTAGCGTAAACCCTCAAATATTTCTGACAATATTAAAAAATATAAAATAATCGGGGACTGTCATTTAATGGTAAACCCTAAAGGGTGTACAAAATATCTGATTACACCATTAATTCACATTTTATCCCCTATATAATAACACTGAAGTGTACCTTGATATTTGTAAAACACAATGTTCATGGTCTGCAGGATAGCCTGAACAATTCCATCTCTCATGCAAGGAATGGAAAATATGTCCAAATTTGCTTTCTATGTTTTTATGATATATGTATGAGTCCAGGATGAAGACATACAAGTTATATTCGTAATTTTATCTGCAAATTTGGAAAGTACTTCCTACTTTAATTTATTACCGGATATCAATTGGCAAAGAATTGAATTGAAAGAAAATGTAACTACTTGAATGCAAAAATAAAAGAATCCGTCATTATCTGACCAAGACAAAGCTATTCGTACGTCATCACGAGTAACGCAATTATGACGGTAAATGACTATTACATAGTTGAGGTATGATGATTTTATCCGTAAATAGATAACATACTATAGTGTTAAGGAGAAGAAAGAAAGAAATAAGACCCCTCCATAACAGCAACAAACAGATTAACAATCAATGCACTTTATGCATACCCTTCAACTTAATTTAACGAGCAAAAAAAAAAAAAGAAAAAAAAAAAAAAAGAAAAAAAAAAAAAACCAACAACAACAACAACGAAAACAACAAAGGCACTACACAAACATTTAACGCTACATAATTTACTCCACAGACAATTTATATTTCATACATTACAGATTATAGATATTTGATAAATACACTAGTCCCATATAATATGCAATAATTTTAATATTCCTCTTCATCATGACGGGTGCGGGAGGTAGTGGATTCGAACCCCAGCCGAGTCATAAAAAATGCATATAAAAATGGTACTATCAGCTTCCTCGCTAGGCGTTAATGCTTAAGAGGTTATTGTTAGGACTGGTCGGCCTGGTATCAGGATAATGTGACTAGGTGAGAATTCATGCTACATGTGTGTGGCGTGATGCCCCCAGTGCTAGTCATTACTAAAAAATGTCGCACTGCAGACATCGTAGCGATATGACTAACACATTGTTAATGCTATGTTAAACACACACACACACACACACACACACACACACACACACACACACACACACCCACCCCTCATCATCATCAATGGCTATATAGTTATGAAAAATATATTTTAAAAAAATCTAATTGATAATGGCTCTAACAAACATAACACTGACATCACGGGTTTGGAGATTATAAACCATCTGATGTGGTGAGTGCATATATACGGTATTATAATCGTGGCGCTGGATCATTTCACTTCTGAAGAAAACTGGTTGCTAAGGAAACATTTGTTTCTTATAATAAACATTATTCTATCCAAGAACATCAAATGGAGATTATATAACCGAGAAACATTAAAAAGAATAATTAACTAATATAGGTACTTTTGATATTTTATATCGATTCTTGGCGATATAAATTCTGCAGTAAGATATGTTTATATCACTTGTAGTTTGTATTTAAAAGACAGTCTCCGATAATTTATCGATACATATTAAGATATCGATCAGGATCTTTCACATTATCTGTTTTGTCACGTCCTATGTAGTACACTCAGCCCGTCAAATCTCTGTTTAGTGACGAACTATGTGAATAGAATAAACAAATCTATTTCAATTAGCTACTGAAAATATAAGACTTTATTTGTATGTCAAATATCAAATAGTTTACTAAATTCTAACGCGCCTTTTATCATTCGTATGTAATTATATTTCAGCTGACGCTGATTTAAAAGTATTTTTATAGAGGTGAAAAACTGTGGAAGCTATCGGGAAAGGTACGATATATGTATGATAGGTGTACTGACAATGCGTTAGCTTAGACGGAAGCCGTATCAGACACGTTATCTGGCTAGAAGTGACCTCACTTCAGCATAATAAACACTCTTGAAAAGACACCGACATCTTGTCCGATTAGATTACAATACAGTCATGTTAATTTATGATTCTAGTTAATCTACTTTATGTTATGAAAATTAAAACAATGCATATTGTTCTTATTTATTTATTTTTTAAAATTTTATTTATTTTTATTTTATTTATTTATTTATTTATTTATTTATTTATTTATTTATTTATTTATTTATATTTATTTATTTATTTATTTTTATAAGGTTACGAAATCAACGTTTTTCCCAATAGCGCCGGGTTTAATTACGACTCCACGCCTTCCTATGCCCTCACTGTTACCTGTACAGACATTAATGGGGAAATCGACGAGTGCCTCCACACAGGTTAATATACAATTGTTTTGTGCACAGACAGTTATTTCTCTCCTAATTTATCTTCATTTAGTCTTATCAAAATGAAACAGTGACAGAAAAGAGTTAGACAACATCAGATATCACCAAATTTAAGTTTATCGAACTCGACTAATGAAAGGAAGGATATATACAAATTAGGAAGGTATGTAGAAAAGGAAAATATATCGTAAAAAAGGTGAGAAAGATGACAAATCGTTTCTCGAATAGTCTCTCTCTCTCTCTCTCTCTCTCTCTCTCTCTCTCTCTCTCTCTCTCTCTCTCTCTCTCTCTCTCTGATCTGACAAAACAGGGATGTGGTGCGTGAGTGTGCGCTGTTTCAAGGGACATAATGTAAGCCTGAACCGGTCCATTATTGTTAAATACATACATTCTTGGGAGTACAACAAGTGAACCTTTCAAATTGCCAGCAGCCTCGTGCTATTTTGTCTCAATCGATCCCTTCCTAAGAAAGAGAACAACCAGTTAAAAAGGGTCAAACTTTGTTTATACTTCTCATCGTATTACTCCTTTTTTGGCGCTGTCCGTTACGGATCACGGCCTCTCACCTCTGTCTGCGTGGGTTCGAGTCTCGGATGCGGCCAAGGTGGGTATACGAGAAAGCTTGTCAGCAGCTTCTCGTGGGTCGGTGGTTCTTTCCGGGGTTTTTAAGGTTCTTCCTCCACCATTAATACTGGCTGCCACGTATAGCCTATCTTGCAGGGCCGGCTCTAGGAAGTGTGGGGCCCCATTGGAAACATGATGGCGGGCCCCCCCCCATTTATGAAGTTATGATAATAATACTATAGATAATAGCAGTATAGATATACAGTGGGTTGAAAAAGTATTTGCCTCCTCAATATTTTTCCATTGACTCCAATAAAATCCAGCTCTGACTCCACCAAGCTTAATTAACTTCAACTCATCCTATTTGTTCTTATAAATTGTAGTTCTATTTAATAAGTTTATTTTATATTATTTTAGGTACGATTAAATGCACGACTCTGCTTCATTTTGCATAGGGGTCATAAAATTGCAAAAGTTATTTGTTATTTACACTTTATTCAATGGCAGTAAAACAAATTTCACTGAGTATTTCAAGTGAAGAATAAAGGTCTGTTATCTGTTATTCATCCCCACCCCTCTATTGCTATTCCAATAGTAGCTGGGGGATGAACACTTTTGCAATTTGTGATCCAAATGCAAAATATAGCATAATGGTATTTTTCAGTTATGCCTGATATAATATACTGACCACCGAAGTCTTGAATCATTAAACAGCACTACAATTTATATGGCTAAACAGATTGTGATGAAGTTACACTTGATACAGTGAGAACTGTTTTCTATAGGAATCATTGAAAAAATGTTGAGGGGGCCAACACTTTTGCAACCCACTGCACTTGGCAAGCAGAAGTGCAAGACAGGTGATTCACCAGGCCCAGTCTAGGAGACAGCATGTCAATCTGCAAATTATGAACCTAAATTAAACTGTCTAAATAAATACAAAGATACTATATTGTCTTTATTTGATTTATTAATTAATATTTTCTAGTCCCTGGGAACCTTATACATTTATATTCAACTCAATATATAGAAATATGGAACTTATCACTTAAGAAAAGCACAGCAACTAGTATCCTTAATACATTAAGCTTTCAAAAGCTAATTTTTCTTGCTTTTTTCATTGCAAAGTCTTTCAGGATTTCCTCAAAGCTCAATTCTCTGGCCACATCACACTATATTGACATAATACTCAAACTATTTAAGCGTTCTTGACTCATTGTAGACCTTAGGTAAGTTTTAATAAGTTTGAGCTTAGAAAAGGATCTTTCGCCAGATGCAACTGTAACTGGGATGGTAAGGTAAATTATAAGTGCCACAAAAAGATTTGGAAAGGCTGTAGACCTGTTATTGCAAGCTAGAAACTCGAGCATTTTTGCAGGATTTTGTAACAGCTCTGAAGGGAGAATTGGCTTTATTGCTTCTATCTCCTCACAAAGCATGAAACCATCAAAATCAGCCATCTTCGTTGTTGTAACTGCATCTTTTGCATTGTCAGCATGAACTAATTTGGAATCAGTTAAGGCGATTTCCAAATCTGCAGCACATTTCCTTACGTCTTCCTTGGGCATATCCTTAAAATTGCGCAAGAATCCAAACAACTCATAGTGCTTTGTCAGCTGTTCAAATCGGGGCTGAAGGGTTTGCACGGCTTTATTCACCACTTGATTAAAGCATTGAATTTGAAATGCCTTTTGGGGGTCTGACAGATGTTCATCAGTTGATTCGTAGTCAAACATTTGCCTCTTCCTGCGCACACGCCTCTTTTCACTTTTGAAAACTACTTCCACTTCAAGGTCTTCAGCAAGTTCTTTGGCATCGACCAGTGATTCCTCAAAGCCCTTTTCTCTGAATGCATTTAACCAGTTGAACAGTTTTTCAAATGCTTTCAGACAAGTTGTTACATCCATGGTTTCACCTTGAAGCTCCTTGCTTACGAAATTTACCTGAAAGAGCAATGAGTGCCAAAACACTAGAGGCACAAGGAACTTGTAATTTCTCATTTGGTTCACCAAGGACTGAGCATCACTTTTGGTATTGGCATCTTCAGTAGTGTCTGCCAATTCTTCTAGAGCATCACAGACTTGAGAAACTTGGTATCTGATGGCCTTCACACTATCCATTCTGCATTCCCACCTTGTTTCTGACAAAGGTTTCAAGGACAGGCCAGTAACATGACTTCTGAAGATTGTCCACCTTTTTGTGGATGAGGCAAAAATTGTGTAAATAAGTTGCAATGTAAATAAGTTGCAATGTACCGAAGAAAGTCATGGCCTAGGGGCATGTTTTTGCCATATCACCTAAAAAAAAGATTATAATTATGGCACGTGCTCGAGAATTTCTTTGCAGGAGTCGTGCTTGTACACCTGAATTGTGTCCCTTCATGTTTACCCCATTATCATAACCTTGCCCACGGATATCTGCAACATCAAGTCTTAATACCTAAAGTTCCTTCAGAAGGGAGTTTAACAAGTTTTCTCCAGTGCTGCTTTGCACCACTTAAACTTAATGAAGTGTTCATACACTCCAGCTGGGATGTTTGGTTTTGTACCATCAGCTACATATCCAATAACCAATGACATTTGCTCTTGGTGACTGATGTCAGGGGTGCAGTCAAGAATTATGGCATAGTACTTGGCAGCCTTAATTCTAGAAATAATTGCTGTCTGAACAGCATTTGCCATAATGTCGATGAGCTCATTTTGGATATTTTTTCCCAAATAATGATCAAGTATTTCCTTGTTTTGAACTTTCCGTATGTGTTCTTGCATTATTGGATCAAACTTCCCAAGTAACTCAATGACACCTAGAAAGATGCCATTATGTAGTGTGCCAATGTGTTCATCAGAACCACGGAATGGTAAATTTCTTTCTGCTAACATCTGTATTGTGGCCACAAGTCGCTCAAATACTTTATACCAGTGGTTTGCTTCCTTTCTAATTTGTTTTTCCTGTACTTCATCAATGGTCTTTTCAACAGCCAACCTCTCCTGTAGTTCACAGCAGCGGAGCATTGCTTGCAAATGCCTGTTTGAATTCTCATGCTCAGCCAGCCTTGTATGGATGTTTGGCCACTTATTGAAACCAGAAGTTGCAAGTGCGGCTGTAGCATTCGGGTCAAAAAGTTTACAGTAGTAACAAAAGATCTTGTCACTTGAGACTGAGTATAACAGCTATAAATTCACCATTTGGGAGCATTCGTTTGCAGTGGAATTTTGAAAATTGTGTTCCTTTATCATTTTTAAGGAAATCTTCTTTTAGAACTTTTGGTGGTCCTTTTTTCACCAAATAGTCTCTCACACCATGACTTATTACTTCTGGCCAGGTTGCAGGATCATCAGTTAATTGTGAATGCTCATCATCAATCTTGACATTTGAAGAGGAAGGATCTTGCTCATCATCAATGATGACATTTGAAGTGGAAGGATCTTGCTCATCATCATTGGTGACATTTGAAGTGGAAGGATCTTTCGAAGAAGTCGTAACAGCAGAAGCACCCTTAAAGCTGTGTTCATCTTGTAAAATTTCTTCAGCACCACTATCATTATCACTGAGTTTCGGATCATTTTTAACTGAGTTTTGCACATTTGTTTCATCTGATTTATCTGATGTATTTCTGTAAACAAATCTGTCTATGGCTCCTCTTTCTCTTTCATCTTGGGCTTTCTTAGCCTTTCTTATTGCCCTTTTCTTACTGCCACTCTGGTACTTTCTGCCTATATCTCTCGGTCTTTTACTCATATTTGAAGGTCAGGAATCTCGTGTCTCTATAAAAAAAATACAGTGAACACATAATGACTAGTTATAAAGGGCTACAGAAGAATCTACTTGGCACAAAGCAGGGAGGATGCGTACCCATACTCCATCGAAAGCCTAATAGATCCACTGTTGCCCAAATGAAAACCAGTCAAAATCAGCTTTACAACACCTCATATGTGCAAACCTGCCCAAAGAAGTGACAATGAATGCCAGGATAAATTTTGATTATTGTCATGTTAGCTAAATCACACCACTGTTATCTACATTTTTTCTGTGTGTGGTTTAATCTTAAGCAAATAATTAAATAACAATATAAATTCTTATGGTTCACATGCTGCTTGGAGCAAACCAATGCCAAAAAAATTGTGACATCATGAATTTTGTTAGACATCCGACATATTGGAGCAAATGTCATGAAGACACAATTCAACTCGGAAGGAAGAGCACTTCAAGCAGCATGAATACTGGTCCACCCCTAACAAAAGATAATTGGTCATACACTTCGCGTTCGACCTGTGCAGTGATAAGCACCGGGGGTAGGCAAAAAATTGTTTGTCCGGCAAAATTCTTGAAAACCACGCCATTTCAGGCCATGAACTTACTATGATATTTTTCCACCATGCCATAACCTAAGCATTTATGCATTCTGCTTTAGTCCTCGCCTATCTATTTATTCTACGCGGCATTTAAAATGCTCGCATTTCGTCAATTTTTAAGATATCAATACCAAATTTGCACTACAGGACAATGGTGCATAGGAGTATTTACAGTATAAATCTCGTAATAATCAGACAATCGTATGTTAAAGGAGAGAAAGTATGGGTCAAAATATATGATTTCCTTAAAGGTTTTCTCGTGAAACTTTGTTAACAGTCACCAATTTACATATTCACATCTCTCCCACCATAATACGACAAAATTAAAGTTTGAACGAATATTGCGCCTTCGATCACTTCTCCAACTATTATACTTTCTACCTGTTTATCGTTTTGGTAAACCTATCTTCCATATCTGCTTTGTAAGTCTTAAAATCGTACTTGTACAATATCAAATCAAAATATCTTCTTTCGCTCGCATGTAAACATGTTAATTGTATAGAAAACAGAGATACCAAATTCACCTATTACTAAACGGGTTAATCGGCACGATATCAAACTCGTTGCTTTAGTATTATACCTACACTAAACTTCATTAACTACTGTTAAGCAGATACTATTCTTGTTTATTAAACTACACTTTAAAAGCACTTACGTCAACTATTGTATTGCTATTGTACCGAGAAAGGTAACCTTCTTACAAAAATATAATCCCATATATCGTCACATTTGGGAAATCAAATTATGTGTCTTAATTGTGTTTGTAATGTTTCCCAAATATATTATTACTGAAAGCGAATTCTTTTCGCCACATCATGCATTTTCAAACAGTTATCAAAAGAGGAAGTTAAAATAAAAAAAAATTAAACGTAACATCAATAGCGCAATTGTGACAATTATGTTTCTGAAATCATTGTTGTCCATAATCCGTACAGGAAATGAGTCACATAAAACTGGACAATCTTATACTAGGTGTTCGATATTTTCAAAATCTTGTTTAGAAACTTTACAGGTGTCGTCATCAAAAAACTGTTTTCGTTTTCCAAAATTGACATCTTACAATAATTATATGCATACATGTAACCTTCAACTCTGTTAATATTGTATGCATCACTTCGCTAACATTAGAAACTTCATTTCAAGATTTGATCACCTGACACCTTGAATGCATTGACCATGGTTCTTGGTTTACAAAACGTTAAGATGTTAGCGGGTTAGCGTTATGATCCTAATTCCAGCACACCACACATTCTATTCAAGTCATCGTGTGTAGTTTTGAGTCATATCGCTACGATGTCTGCAGTGTGTTAGTTTATAGTAATGTCTTGAACTGGGTCATCATGCTATAGACATATAGCATCATATTCCATGTGGGTGATATTGGATTGCAGATAACAGTGTATGGATAGTATAGTGTGTACGATTGAATAACAGGTGATGGCTATTTGTCTTCTAACGAGGGGGTGTGGGGTGTGTGTGGGGGTGGGTGGGTGATATCATTGTGCGGGTTTTGTATACTACATGTAAGGGATATTTGTCAGTACACGCGGAATGATGATATTCGTTGGATTGCTGGATAGTATATAACTTGGTTCTCGTTACTTCAACGATGTTATCATCTCTGTCTGTCGAAAAAATTATAAATGTTGCTAATTTCTAAAACTATACTATCCTATTGTCGATAGATGTACCATTGGGTCGATACATGTACCTGTTGGTCTTTACATGTACTAGTGGGTCGACAGATGCACCATTGGGCCTAAAGATGTACCATTGGGTCAAAAGATGTATCATTGGGTTGATAGATGTATCATTGGGTCAAAAGATGTACCATTGGGTAGATAGATGAATCATTGGGTCGATAGATATTTCATTGGGTCGATATATGTACTATTGGGTCGATAGATGCACCATTGGGCCAATAGATGCACCACTGGGTCGAAACACGTACCACTGGGTCGACACATGTACCATTGGGTCCACAGATATACCATTGGGTCTATAGATATACCAATGGGTCGAAATTTGTACCATTGGGTCGATAGATGTACCAGTGGGTCGAGAGATGTATCACTGGGTCGACAGATGTACCATTGGGTCAATATATGTGTCATTGGGTCGATAGATGCACCATTGGGTCGATATGTGTACCCTTGGCTCGATAGAAGTACCACTGGGTTGATAGATGTACTATTGGGTCGATAGATGTACCATTGGGTCGATAGATGTACCACTTTTTCGATAGATGTACCATTGGGTCGATTGATTTACCATTGTTTCGTTATATGTACCATTGGGTCGATAGATGTACCATTGGGTCGATAGATGTACCACTGGAACGATATATATATCATTTGGTCGATATATATACCATTGGGTCGATAGATGTACCACTGGGTCTATATATGTACCATTGGATCGATAGATGTACCATTGGGTCGATAGATGTAACCAACACAGCAAAAACAGTATTACTACTACTACTACTTCTAATAATAATAATAATAATAATAATAATAATAATAATAATAATAATAATAATAATAATAATAATAATAATGCTTGTACAGATGTTTCGAGGACAAATATACTGAAATTTAATATCTCAACAAAGGAGATTTTCACTAAATTTCCT
The DNA here is from genome assembly GCA_030141615.1 of Unio pictorum. Taxonomy (NCBI): domain Eukaryota; kingdom Metazoa; phylum Mollusca; class Bivalvia; order Unionida; family Unionidae; genus Unio; species Unio pictorum. The sequence continues at coordinate 5,099,811 of JARLTB010000065.1, read as the reverse complement.
CGTCCAGATATAATTGATCAAACACATTACTTATGCTTCGACCTCATTACAACATTACTATAATTGAACACACTTCGAGACCATAAATATTAATTATGGAAGAGATATCGTAATTGATGTTTTTCTCTACTAAATCTGACACACACACACACACACTCTCTCTCTCTCTCTCTCTCTCTCTCTCTCTCTCTCTCTCTCTCTCTCACACACACACACACACACACACATGCACACACATACTCTTTCTCTCTCTCTATCTCTCTCTCTCACACACACACACATGCACACACATACTCTTTCTCTCTCTCTCTCTCTATCTATCTCTCATACACACACACAGACACTCACACACACATACACACACACACACACACACACACACACACACACACACACACACACACACACACTGCAAATTCTAGCAATTGCGGTTAAGACAATCCTTAAGATATACTCAATTTGGTGGTTTATTAATCATGGTCAGTTTTGGACCCTCATATTGAGCGAATTTGATCTTTAGAATTGAAAACTAATTCTTCCTGTTCTGTTTTGAATGATCCTGAAATATATAATATTTATAATTATTTTCCTTTGAAAGACACACATTCATCAGTTTCAAAGGAATAAATGGCGCCGATGAGGTTATTGTAACGCACGTAGTTTCTGAACCCGTCAAAAATATTGAATAACATTCAGAACGATATTTGTCAATGAAAATACAGAAAAGAAAACAGAATACATAGGCTCTTTTTCGACCTTTAATATTTTGCTTTTTAAAATTCTATCAGTACATTTGATAATGATTTTCACCAAATCGTTTTTTGCAACCTCGGGTATTTGTTTCGTCTAATAATCATGTGCATTGTTAACTCTTAGTAGCGTGTCTTTATATATGTGGAATAATACAAAATAAACACAAAAAATATTAGGAAAAATAAAAAAGTAAATGCGACCGTTCTTTGAGATTTTTCATATCCTGCATGGATAATTGAAATAGAGACATGACCATTAGTGCAAGAAATATAGATTTTTTTATGTCAGGATTTTTAAAAAAATATTGGTGTTTACAAGCACCTTATGTGTTTATTTGAATAATATATACTTATGTAAGATTCATCGAAGTTTAATAAATATCAGTTATTTATATTTACTTTACTTTATGAGATCCATCTTTGTCCTTGATTGAGGATACAGGGTGTGCTCATTGTCTTACTTGTAACTATACATAAGTTGTTTACTTGTGTTTGAGTTTAAGACCAGTCCTTACACGATCCAAGAAAGAAATCTTTTTACATGTTGGTTTAATTTTTCCACGTTGATGAATTAGATTTTGTTGCATGAAAATGTATTGCGACATATGTCAAATGGGGATGTATGTAATGGTTGTAGCCAACATTATTATTTATTCTTTTGCATAAGATTAATTTGCGGGGGAATCAATGTTTTTTTCAGTTATGATTATAGAGGATTTACTCCTTCATATTATTTGCTGGAATTACAAGGTACTCATAGACGTTAGGAATAAGACACACTTGGGGGAACTACTGTGAATTAATTCAAAGATATTCTGAACGATGTCATTTTAATACGCTAAAACTGTTGGTACATTAACTTATTCAAGGTTATTGGTATATCAGGACATTAAAAACTGATATTATTTATTGGAAAGACCATTGTTCTAATTGTGATAGAACTATTTGGATTATTTGCGATTTATTCACAAATATGAATGTTTCTCTTAAATGTTTTTTTTAGTGATTTAAAATATAAATAATTTTAATAAACTTGTTTCTTTTTCTCTTCCATAGTTTAAGACAAGAAAAGTCTTAACAATACAGATGCCTTTATTTGCTAGTCTTAATAATATAGATGCCTTTATTTGCTAGTCTTAACAATATAGATGCCTTTATTTGCTAGTCTTAACAATATAGATGTCTTTATTTGCTAGTCTTAACAATATAGATGCCTTTATTTGCTAGTCTTAACAATATAGATACCTTTATTTGCTAGTCTTAACAATATAGATGCCTTTATTTGCTAGTCTTAACAATATAGATGCCTTTATTTGAAATTGCTAGTGCATACGCAGCGAATATTCCTGGAGATAAGAGAAACGAAATGGTATAGTGCCAACTGTAGGAAGTGGGATCTGAACAATACTAATAAGTATTACTAATGACAGTTAATTAGGTCTTATAATTTGTAAAATAATCATGATCAGTTTCTTCATTATTGTGAGACTTTCATCTTTAGAACCGAAAAGTAATAACTTCTGATCAATCTTTCAGTACTACTTTATATCATTAACTTATATTCACCTGGTGGTATGCGGGATGATTCAAAGAATATAGAATCATTAATGACAATGTTGATTGCAGAAGTTTGATAGATGAAGATGTAAGCATTCCCCATGACACTTACATACTGTTTATTTGTCAAACACATTTTCATCTTCAATCACCTTTGGACGAAAGTAATAATTCGCTGTCGACGTAATTTGAGATATAATAAGTACATTTTATAAATATTTTTACTATATCATCCAATACAACCATGCATCGCAATTAAAACGAGTTTGTCCATGGTTATACAACTGTTTACGTGTTTGTTGATCTGTCAACCCATTTCGTGCATGAATAATGTCATCTTACGATCGCCAATCAAGAATGAAGAATCTAATAGTAATTTTCATGAATTGTCAATTGAGTCTATTGTTAACATAACCACTATATTTGCAGTTCGATAGATATATATTGAGATAAATACATTTGCAAATATACATTTGCAGTTTAACAAAGTTACATATTTACAACAAACGTGGCTCTGCTTTGTGCTAGAATAAATAGAGAAACGGTCAGCATTCCTTACCAACCCCAAGAATGAGACGAAGCTAAAGTAAAAGCAAAGATCTTCAAAAAATAGTTTCAAAGGATTTGACTTGCCATCATGTATATATTTAATAAGGAGTCAAATATGTACTTAGCTTCACAGAAACCTACTTAAATCTGCAATCCTATGTTGTATTTATATTTGAGCTAAAAAGATAAATAATAAATAAATTTATATCAAGGTGTGTATATATATATATATATATATATATATATATATATATATATATATATATATATATATATATATATATGTTTGTGATTTTCCATTTTGCGTCTCCGAATGATGTGTCACGTATTACTTATTATAGTTGCAAACCGAAACCGCACTGAGAGTGGATCATATTTTCTAATCAAGATGTGATAAACATATTTAGAAAAGCACAGTCTAATAATCAATTCGATATCTTCCATACGTTCTTAACTACGTAATCGTACATAGGCATATGAGCTATATATCAATATCTTATCTAAAATCATTTATATATACTGTGTAGATGGCTTTATATATGCGTGATTCATATAATCGTTCCCAACGATAACTTAGGTAAATTAAAATCGATCAATGATTGAATAACGTCTGCGTTATCAGTCATGTCACGATTGTGTGCTGTTTGTAATTGTATAGTGTTAGCATTCTTCGGTCATAAACTAAGTAACAGAACGAATTAAAAAAAAGCAGGTTAGCTAAAACTTAGCGAATGATATAATTATCAAAGTTAAATATTTAAAATTGAAGAGCATATTACAGTATTAAAAATTAAAATCTTGTTTACTTTCTGACGTAGGTGTATCATATTTGTTTTATAATTAACCGTTGCGCGTTTTGTCGTCTTGTCGGTGTGCAGTTGTGTTATCTAAGTAAAGCAACTCGAGCTTGTGAATATTATGCACTGTATGAAGTCCCAATTATCATTTTTTAAATTATTATTATTATTATTATTATTATTATTATTATTATTATTATTATTATTATTATTATGTTACGTGCTTAGGCTCAAATAAGCAGCAACATAGAAAGAAGTGAAAATAACAAGCTTGTACAAATTTAACAAACAATTTATTGAGTACAATTATTTTCATAAAAGAAAATATATAAACTTAAAGTTTTAGAGAATCAAGTTAAAAAATTAATCCAAAAAGAATTCATAATATAATCCACTAGTGGAATTGCAAGAGTCCTGATAATAAAATGTCATAATAGTTCCCGGTTCGAATCTTGACCATGTAATCCAATATGGACGACGATGTCACGTGATGAAGTCAGTTTTAGTTTTATAATAATTCAAATGAGCACAAGTAATTTCTAGATAAATAACACAATAAATTCCTCTTGATCCCAAATGAATTGAAATAATTTACACTCAAACAATAACACACACATCTTTGTATTCTAAAGCCCAGACTAACTACTGAACCGTTAGATTCTAAAACACAGCTATATACTGATTCCCTCGTAAACAGGAAGGGGTCACAGAACGAACCCATGCTCGCAAAGTCAAGTATACAGTATGATCTAGAAAGATGTCCTTGGAATCAACCAATCATTTTTAAAATAAAGCTCTAATGTCCTTGGAATCAATCAATCATTTTAGAAGCTTGTTTACACTCTGAAGCAAGGTCAGAAAATAAGGTTAACATCTGTTGTTTACTTGTAGAGTGAAAATTTCTAGAAAAATGTCCCAATGAATGAAATTGTAATCCAAAATATCAAATTTGAATCTAACAAAATAAATAAATTATTTAAATCAAATATACGTAACACCTTCCACTATAAAATGAAAAGAACGGTTTATATAATAAAACTTTCTTTTTACCACAAACCAATTTACACCTGAGGTTAAAAAAACTTGTATAAATTACAGTGTATATGATATAATATATTGTTATACACTGGAAAGAGCGTCTGCTATTAAATTATCTTACTTGTCCATGTCCCACAATGTGTTCTAAAAAAGTCACACTAGCATGGCAGAACTCACTTTTAGATAAATTAATTGTCAAACATGCATCAGTGAGTCTGTCAAACAATTTTCAAATTGTTGCTAGATGTTCTATCCAAGTGTCGTTGTAGATGATGACGTCATATATATAGGCATCACAATTTTCTAGACCAGAGGTGATCATATTCATGAGACGTTGAAATGTACTTTCTTTATATAGATAAAGTTCATCTGGAGTCACAAATGCCGAGATTTCCTTTGCTCTTTCCGTTAGTGGAATCTGCCAAAATCCTTTCAGAAGGTCAAATTTGGTGACATACTTGGCATTCCCAATTTTATCAATACCATCGTCAATTGTTGGTAATGGGAATGAATCTGTATTTGTTACACTGTTCACCTTCCTATAATCAGTGCACATACGGAATGTTTTATCTGGTTTTGGAACAAGTCTGCATGGTGAAATCCAATCACTTTTACTGGGCTCGATAAAATCATTTTCCAACAAATATTGAATTTCCTTTTTTAAGTATTCCTGTTTGAGTGGATTCATCCTGTATGGATGCTGTTTAACAGGTTTGGAATTTTCAATTTCAGCGTCTTGAAAATGTTTGTTTGTCCTTATAAGAATATCTGGACATAAGTACTCATATTCAAACAACAACCGTTTCAGTTCCTTTCCTTCCTGCACTTGCAAATGTGAAAGTTTCTGGTCTAGATTTTTCATAATTTCTGAATTCCAACAATTTGTCGCTCCAATGTCAGTAGAATCCGATGATATTTCTTCACTATGTGGGACAGGTACCACTAAATTAATTACATATTTAACATGGCTATCTCTTTCAAAATACTCTTTTAGCATGTTTATATGGCAGAGTTGTTTTTGTTTTTAATGAAATAACACACAGGAACTTCAGTGGCTTCAGTCTCACTTATGGCCCTTTGAACCAAACAGGAGATCTCCGGATTTTTTTCCTGTTCGACGACAAGTGACTGTCGTTTATCACCCTGATTAGAATAAAGAGAAGGAGTTGTTAAAAGAGGATCACTATGATCAATACCTTCTGATTGATCAAAACAAGGAGTAAAAGTGACCTCATCAAAAGCCTGATCTATACACGTGTCAGCTAAAGGAATACTGCCTACATCAACATCATTCTCAAGAGCTTTCTTTGCCATAGCTCTGGTAACTGCACAAGCTTGAAATATATGAGGGAATTCTTTTTCAATTGTATCAACTTTCTGATCCAAATCAGGCTTGTCAGTTACTAGTGGATTAACCACAACCTTGTCTTCAGCTAAGTCGTTGCCTAGCAATAAATGAATACCCTCAACGGGTAAAACCGAGACTGTTCCAACTGTGACAGGTCCTGATACTACGTCTGATGACAAATTTACACAATGGGGAGGAACATTAACAAAGCCGCACTCTACTCCCTGAATAAGAACACTTTCATTAGAAGAAGACTTTTCAGATCAAGGCAAAGTACCTGACAATAAAAGACTCTGAGAAGCTCCTGTGTCCCTTAAAATTTTAATAGGGGTGGGATTGGCTGAATTATCCAAGAGTGATATATAACCCTTCGATATGAATGGTTCATAATTCTCCATAATAAAATCAGACTGGGATTTATTAGACCCAACAAATGTATTGCTTTTAATACATGACCGTGACCTCGACCTCTTAGAAATAAGAGCTTTCGGAACAGGTCTGTCTTGATTCTGATGCCTATTTTTCAATTTGTAGCAATCAGAAATAACGTGTCCTTTTTTCTTGCAATAGGTACACGTCGGAAGAGACAAGGATCTAGAATCAAGCTTCTCTGAAGTTTGATTTTTGAAAGTTGTGCTAGTTCAAGTTTTAAAAGGGCTGGTATTAGGTTGAAATACTTTTCTGCCAGAAGACTGTTGAGCAGAAGTCTTGTTAACAAAATTAACTTTGTGTCAAAGAATATTCGTCAGCAGCTCGAGCAACATTGTCCAAGGTTTCAATCTGATGGTCATCAAGATAAGTTTTAACATCACTATGAACACAGTTTTTGAACTCTTCAATTAATATAATTCGCTTGAGATTTTGATAATCTTGTTCGACTTTCTTGGCTAAACACCATCTATCAAACAACTGCTCTTTTTCTCTAGCAAATTCGACATGAGTTTGTCTAGCTTCTTTTCTGTAATTTCTGAATGTTTGCCGATAAGCTTCAGGGACTAACTCATAACCCCTTAGTATGCATTCTTTAACCACATCATAGTCACCACTTTGGTGAACAGACAGTGAAGTATAAATCTCACTAGCCTTGCCAGTGAGTACACATTACAATAACTGAGTCCAATGCTCCCTTGGCCACTTTAAATTTTCTGCAACTTTTTCAAAACGAATGAAGTATTTGCCTTTTTCTTTTTCTCTGAAAGGGGGCACTAATCTAAAATTCCTTGCTAAATCAAAACTTAAATTTGGATTTGAAGTATGAAGGTGTTTTTCACTTGCCAGCTCTAGTTCTTTCATTTTACATTGATATTCCCTTTCTTCCTTCTCTCTCTCGTTATCAATTTGTTTTTCTTGTAACCGAATGAGCATCTGCTCTTTTTGTAATTCAAATTGTCTTTCTTTCTCCTCCTTGTAATATTGTAATTGTTTTTCTTTCTCCCTTTCATGTCTCTTTCTCTCTCCTCTTTGTCATATTGTAATTGTTTTTCTTTCTCAAATTTCCTCTCTCTCTCTCTCTCTCTCTTTCTCTCTCTCTCTCTCTCTCTTTTCTCTTTTTCATATTGTAATTGTTTGTTTTTCTCCCTTTCCTTTCTCTCTATCTCCTCTTTTCATATTGTAATTGTCTTTCTTTCTTTTTTTCTTGAAATTCCAGCTTCTTCAACTCTAATTCCATCTTGAATTTTAATTCTAATTTCTTTATTTTAATGTCAGAGTCTGATGCAGACTTACTGACCAAAATCAAAGCACTTTTTTCCAAAACATTCTTTTCTACCAAATATTGGACCAACATCTTTTTGATATCTTGTTTCGGTAAACAATCCTTGACTTCAGAAAGATCATATTTTCTGGCAAGTTGAATCAACTCATCCTTTTTTAAAAGATCTAATTGCTCCTGAGTAGGATTAGAAATAAATATTTTTACTTTAGATGTCATTTTAATACAAGTCTGTCAATCTCAATAAAGATTTAAAAGAATTTCAAAAACTAGGAGAATTCAAATTTAAACAAAAGATTTCTGAAAAAATTTCTAGCCAAATTCCAATTAATCCCAATCTTGGACGAGGCCACCAATTTTTTGTTACGTGTTTAGGCTCTAATAAACAGTAACATTGAAAGAGTGAAAATAACAAGCTTGTAAAAAGTTAATAAACAATTTATTGAGCACAAATATTTTGCAGAAAAGAAAAAATAAACGTACGGTTTTAAGAATCAATTCCAAAATTAATCCAACAATAATTCGAAATATAATCCACTAGTGAAATAGCAAAAGTCCTGGTAATAAAATGTCCTAATAATTCCCAGTTCGAATCTTAGTGAAGCATCCAAGATGAAAGACGATGTCACGTGATGAAGTCAGTTCTGGTCTTATGAAATTCAATGAGCACAATTATTTTCCAGATAAATAACAAAATAAATCCTCTTGATCCAAACGAATTGAAATAGTTTCCAGTAATTTTAAATAACTCAAAATAATACAACTTAATATTCTAACAGCCCAACTTCTACTAAATAGTTCGCTCCAAAACATAATTTATATACCTGTTTTTACGTAAACAAGGAAGGGGTCACATGATCTTCTAGAATCTTTAAAACAAATTTTCGTTCAAAAAATCTCGTGCACATCGTATGACCCAACTAAAAATAGAAAGATGTTTATAACAAAGCACCATAATGTCCTTGGAATCAGCTTGTTTACAAATCTGAAGCTAGTTCAGAAATGAGGTCAACATCTCGTGTTTATTTGTAAAGTACAGATCATACCACTATTTTAAAAACATATCTCCCAATGAATGAATCTTAAACTTAAAATGTCAAATTTAAATCTGACAAACAAACAATTAAAACAAAAATAAATAACTTAAATCAAATATACGTAACACTAAGTAGTTGGGGTTGAAATGGAAACGAATATGATGGTAAGCGAAAGCACACCATGACGCAGAGTCCACAATTCAAAGGAATGATTTCTTCTTGTCCAATTAGTTTTTTAAAATGTACTTGGTAATCCACTTCGTCTTGAAAACTTTTATTGTCGTCCTTGCATAGACTTGGGTTTAACATAGATGAAGGCAGTCATGAAATGGTATGTCTAACAGAGTCTTCGTAGACAACCAATTCTGCCCATTTAAGCCATTCCAAACTAATCGGTATTCGTATAACATTCAGATTCGAATGAGGCCGAGGGTAGCCGACACGTCGTAAGCCCCCGGTGAGATAGGTTTAGCATACATAGCATATGATGACTGGATTCGGCATGATCAATGGACAGAAATGCGATTTTCATCAAAGCGCCGTGGAGCACTAAGACCTCGACGAGACACGATGGACGTCTGGGTCATCCACTGCACTCAATTACGTCTCCGGCCGTCTGGCCGTTGTCAATCTGCTTAAATAGGAAGGTTTGGGGCTAGAGAGTGAGGTCGACAAACTGCGCAACGTTTCCTCACTTTAAACCAATTCACCGCGCAAGTCATTCTTGTCATCCACCCATCCCATTTTATCACCCACTAAAGTCCTGTTGCGACAGGCAAGCTACGATGCAGCAGGTATGGCAGGTATGGGTACACTGGCAGCCGTAGCCGCAAACCTGTACACAGGTGGCCCAGGCATTAGTGTCGTTCACCACTGACACAGATCAGCAGTGGAGTTCGGCAGCCCCCGTGAGCGACTTAGTAGCCCTCTTAAGGAATGCACTGCACACCTCTCTGGCATGAGGAAGGGGTTGGAAATGAAATGGTACCCTAAACATTGCCTGCTCTAAACTTCCCTAACCAGCATACTGCTGCTGGTGGTGAGCCTACTGCATGGGTCGAAATACAAAGAAGAAAATGAGGATTGTGACTCTTCTTACTGGACAGAGACGATGCGGAAAGATCCCAGAGGAGACCGGCTTTAATGGGAAGGGAACTCATCAGATACAATGTGGACATTGCTGCCTTGAGCGAGACCCGGCTTGCAGTAGAAGGCGAACTCTGTGAAAGGGGCTCCGGATACAATTTATTTTTTATCGACCAAGGAGGTGAAGAACGCATATGGCTGGTGTCGGCATTGCAGTGAAGACAGTACTGATTAGCCGGGCCTCCAAAGGGAGTATACGACAGACTCTTGACCATGAAACTCCCGCTCTTGTCTTGAAGAAAGCACATGACCATCAGCATTAAATATGCTCAACCAGTGACCAACCCAGATAAAGTAAAGGTTTTTTTATGAGGATCTTGACTCCTATTTTTCTGACGTTCCAATAGCAGAGAAGCTCGTCATTCAATGCAAGAGTTTGTAAAAAGTTAATAAACAATTTATTGAGCACAAATGCAAGAGTTTGCTGTGATCACATTGTCTCAGATGGAGTGCTAAGGAAGCACCGAGTGAATCACTGTAACAGCAACCGTATCCTTTTGTTTCAGATGGTTTGAACAAGATAGTGTTTACGACAATTTACAGATGGTTTGTTAAAGATATTGTTTACGACAATTATTCAGGGTTTATACTAGGAAGTGTGTATGACAAGTTACACAGGGTTTATTCTAGGGAATGGGTATGACAACCTACACAAGGTTTACACTAGAATGTGGGTACGACAATTTACAGATGGTTTGTACAAGATATTGTTTACGACAACTTAAACAGGGTTTATACTAGGAAGTGTTTATGACAACTTACACAGGGTTTATACTAGGAAGTGTGTATGACAATTTACAAATGGCTTGTACAATATAGTGATAACGACAATTTACACGGGGTTTATATTAAGAAGTGTATATATTGACTAAAATGAAGTCATTTTTTTCTGATTGTTTTATTGTCTTTAATTTTTAAATGTGCATTTTTTTCACTTAATTTTGTTTCTTGCACAGAGACTAAATTATTAGAAAGATATTATTTTGTATTCTCTTTTTAAGGATTGGTGTTTTCAAATCTAATATATAAGTAGGTTGCTGTTAGTTTCATTCTTTTTTTACAAAACAATATTGATGAGAGTTGTATGTTTATTATTAATTTACTGTTGTCTAATTAGGTGTAAGAGTCTTAGCTTTAAATTCAAAACCTTGATACAAAATACAAATTTATAATTTGTGATAGGCAATGCAGTGCCTAAAATGATTGTTCAGGATATAATGTTGGTTGCTATTATATATGCTTGGTCTCTTGTGTGGGTCATATAATATTGATTGTTACAAATTTGTTTGTCTGTGATTGTTTTTTTTGACCAAAAAATGGTGATATTTGGGTATATCATATGAGCTGGAAATGAGAATAGCTATACTACATTCTATCGCTTGCATTTTATGTTATACCCAAGCCACTAAACGTAACTCGTTCTTCATAATTTAATTTGGACTTTATTGAATTCAGTCATCCCTGGTGTCATACCTTTTAATTCTTTCAAGTTTCAGATGCGCACATCACGCTCGTATCGATCGATACGGACCCTGCGTAGCAATTGATCTACAGGCGTCAGCATTTGTTAAACATTTCTGGAGGTATAAAGTCAGTTGGATCTGTAGCAGATCTTGCAAAGTGAACAATTCGGACCTACATAATGTAATGGAGACGAATTTGGCTTCACTGTCGTAAGTAACGGGGTCTGTCTGTCTGTCTGTCTGTCTGTCTATCTATCTATCTATCTATCTATATGTCTGTCTGTATATCTGTCTTTTTATCTGTCTTTCTGCCCATCTATCTAATATATATATATATATATATATATATATATATATATATATATATATATATATATATATATACTCTCCGTTATGGATCACTGCCATTTCATCTCTGTTTGCGCATGGTCGAGGCTCAAATTCGGCCATGTGGATATGTGAGTAAGCGTGCCGTTATCTTCTCGTGGGTCGGTGGTTCTTTCCGGGTATTTCCCCGGGTTCTTCTTTTCTTCCACCCTTAATACTGGCCGCCATGCATTGCCTATGGTGTGCTGAAAAATTGCGTTAAACCCTACAACAATAACAACAATATATATATATATATATATATATATATATATATATATATATATATATATATATATATATATATATATATATATATATATATCTGGAAATCTGTATAGAATCTGATAATTTTAAACTTTACAAACATGCCACATATCTAAAAGTTGAAATGGATAGGGGTCACACACACACACACACACACACACACACACACACACACACACACACACACACACACACACACACACTGAGCCATATTGCCATCTGTTTTTTAAAATATAAATTCATTTGACCGTTCATCGACTTCTAGATCAGTATCAAATAGTTATCAGCATCAGCATCAAGTTGAAGTATTTGCTATTGGAAAAAAAACTTTTTTAAAAAGTTAGAATCACTCATGCTTGTCAGATAGCAGTTTATATATATATATATATATATATATATATATATATATATATATATATATATATATATATATATATATATATATATATATATATATATATATATATATATATATATATATATATATATATATATATATTACAGACGAAATAGACCCAGTAATCCATCAATCCCTGACGTTCTAGAATATGTCCAGTGAAGATGGAAATGAAACAACAGAATGCTCGGACTCTGTTCTTTACTGTGTGTACATTTACGTACTTGTTAGTAGGAGCCGCCGTGTTTGACGCACTGGAATCGACATATGAGGGAGAGCAACGCATCGTCTTGCAAAACGAGGAAGAGGAAATCCGTACTACTTATAATATATCCAATGACGATTACGCGGTTCTAAAACGTAACGTCATAACAACCATACCATACTACTCCGGAGTACAGTGGAAATTTGCCGGATCCTTCTATTTCTCATTGACATTGGTAACTACAATTGGTTAGTCACAAAGTTTAATAAATTGGGCATATATAGGTTTTGTTAGTTTTCTTGTTTTTGATTAATAGACCGATTGAGTCCTGGTTATATTTTGTTCACACGCTATATAGTTTTATCACTGTTGTTAGGAATGTTCGTGATAAAATCGTAAGAACAAGGCGAAACGATATATTTTGTAGCACCAATATTACGTCCACCTGTTTTTTATCAGATGTTCTTTCTTTATTTAGTAAAGAACTTCTTTGTCCAGTTCTTAGTTTTAATGTGGCACTCAAACAAGGTCATAGTCGACACAGATAATATTCAAACAAAAATGCAACCATGCTAGCAAGTCATCTACAAACGAGCCAACATGTCTGACTAGACATTTTTTTTACGTATAATGCTCATGACAGTAGTGTTATTAGTGTTATCACAACGAATCGAAACGTTAATTAAAATTACTTTTTTATTTAGTTAATTCACAAGTAGAAACACATTAAGTACAGTTAGAAGTAATACACGTTGCTAATATTTACAATTTAACACTATTTGTCAATTTACATTCTATTGCGATAGTTCTGAGATATTCCAAATGTTAGGGTCAATATTTCTACCCATGCATGGAAATAATCTCAGTATTTAAAACGCTATCATTCAGGATTCAATAAATCAGCATGTGTAACATTAAAATATTTGAGAACATAAAACCTATAAAATGCAAATGTATGCTAAATCACACTGTCTTTTACAACCAAAAAGTCTGCAAATGTGCTAACATCCCTTAACACTATCCTGATATCGTGCGATCTTTTAACAATACTATATTTGTATTTCATACCCTTCTGTGCACAGTTCCAAATTTGAGCATCAGCACATATCGTGTGATGTGACAAAACACATACGTAAATCTAACTGGACTAACTCTACATATTTTGGACAAAAAGTTCTGTATGTGTAATATATAAAATCGTAACACATTTATTAATTTTAGTGTTTTGACACACACACACACACACACACACACACACACACACACACACACACATATATATATATATATATATATATATATATATATATATATATATATATATATATATATATATATATCCCATTGATGTGAGAATTTATCACTTTTTTGGAAGTAATTTTTAAATCGCTAAAGTAGATCACATAGTTCTAGTTTTCTTTCAAAATACACACATGTACGCTGGGAATAACAATAGAGGTGGTGTTGCAATTGAATGCTGGGCATCATGTTAATCTGCATTTAAACAATACTGGTTAAGTAGGTCATTTATTGACCCAAGTTAGGTGTTAAGTCCATTTCATCACTAGATGCATTCGTGCTTCAGGCTTACAATATGGAGCAGGAAAGGAGGGACGAGAAAAGGGTCTATGATGTCCTTGATGTTTAACATTATTTTATTGCATAATAGGCTGTACACTCAGGCCAGAATGATTGGTAGAGGAAAAATCAGAGAACATTTATGTAAGAACCACCCGTGCGTGGAACACTACTGGCAATTGTTGTCTCTTAGCCAGATCCCGAGACTCAAACGCAAGATGACAAAGATGAAAAGACAGTGATCTGATAAAGCGAGAGCTTTATTCCATCAGGCCTCCATCAACACCTACCGTTTTATACAGACACGTTGTTACAAACGGGATACCACATGCCAAATCTCTCGAAGCGATGGTGTATAGTAGGTCTATTGTGCAGAATATACATTACTTATGTCACCTTATTTCGCCTCTTCTTTAAGAATATTTAACGGCTAGACGCTTTACTGCGACAGACATTGTTCCGTGAAGCTTTAAATTTCAGGCTCGCTCTAAAAATTCTCCACTTTTTTATTTTATTCGTTAGTTTTAAATTCTGAACTATTTTTTTGGCTTTTGTAAATGCACATATTAAAAACCAGACATATGTTCGATGCATATGGCTCCCTTAAAATCAAAACACGAACGCCACAATCCTATATAGGCTGTAATGCATATGTTCCCAAGAGTGTGTTTAATTTCATACAAAATTGATGTCTTGTATACATAATATACTCGTTTACATAATTTACAGTACCAAACATTTTTTTCTAATAATTAAGACAACAACATGACTTTTAAATCGAAGAAAGACGTATCGCCCTAATGTCAGTCTTGCCACCGTTCGTTGTAATTACTTTCAGTCATTATTTTAACATGATCTAGCACTTTAGAGCACATTGCAGTAATGACCCAAGTGCCTCCCAATGGCGGTGTAACCCCTTTGGTGGCAATTTAATCTCGAATGCTCATTAGACCAAAATGATCCTTATTTGTTTCAACACAAAAGACTAAGTTAAATCGATGCTCACTCTGATTTGTAGTAACTACTGATGCAGGTTAAGAAATGGACCTTTTGCATTACAGTAACAAAAAGAGATATTTTCACATTACACCATAAAAAGCTATAACGTTGGATATGTATTTGTATCAATTTAATATGAAATTAGAATATTAATTAATAATTTTAGCGACGACAGTTACATATTTGAAAGTGTCTATCATGGATGTATTTCCCCTTTTTGTATTCCAGTTTAGTGTCTGTATGTAGTAATAGATGCGCGTGAAACCGTTATAAAATATTTATATGAAAGCTTTTCTCAATGTTAGATACGTAGTCTTGTATACATACTGGTTTTACAATTGTTATGTATGTTGACATACTGGTACATAATTTGTTGGGGTTTTAGTTTTTGGTAATTTGTATTTATGGTTGTGAATTGTTCTGTTTATCTGTAGTTATACTCTGCCTACGTGACTAGGGTCTGTTTAATAATATTTAGAGTGTACATTGAGATCGGATCTTTTAATCGATGTTTGACATACGTTTGATAATTATTAATAATAATCATACTAATAAATAACGCGTTTATCGGTTGATGAAGAATCTAGGAATTTCCCACTGGTTGGGCTACGTTAGATAAATATGCAATGTCGAGATGAAATGAGTAACAAGATCTATCATGTGGGGTATGTTGCGTACTTAAAAAGAGAGAAATGAGAAATCAAATTCATTCCAATTTTAGGCATATCCTCAGGGCGCTTGTGTTCTTGTGTCTGCAGACATGTTATATATTGTACTTAGTATTCGAGAGAAGAAACTCATCAGTAGAACAAGTTGTTAATTGTTTGAAATATAATATTATTCTAGAACTATTATGAGTTATGCAAAGGAGTTATGAACAACACCATCATGTCAACGTCATGATTCTTGGCCAAGCAGACCATTTCCGGTCTTGAAATGTACACATAATTTTTCTTTTCTTTTTGAATTTCATCGACGTTTAGCAGGATTAGGTTGTAGTCACGTCAAAATAATCTACGTTCTTTTAAAATTTTCATCTATAACTTTGACAATTAAATTGCTTGTTTAAGTTTGACAGATCCTTTTGGTTTTTATTCTTTCTATGTCTTAGTTTATGACCATAGACTCGTAATACAATTGATATGTGAATAATCTTTTAACGAAGAGAAAGATAAATTTTTTAAAACATTCATTGTGTGGTCTAAATGAAATACCTCACTATAATAATGATCGTGGTTCGTAGTTTACTGTCATTTAGAACTAATTTGAGTTATACGTAAAGTTCATATGATCTTATCATCTGGGAACAAGATATTGTGTCACTAATGTTCAAAGAAAGTTCGTGAATATCTGGTAGAAATGGACTACACACTCATCCACTTACAAAACAATAGACGTAATGTCAAGGGAGTTTCAGCTGTGTCAGCAAGGTTTTGATTTTCTTCTTTGCTTTTCAGGTTATGGTCACAGCACTCCACAGACGGTGGTTGGAAAGATTTTCTGTATGGTTTATTCCTTGGCTGGCATACCGCTGTGCGTCATCATGTTCCAAAGTGTTGGTGAGCGACTTAATATGTTTGTTACCTACGCCATGAAACAAATCAAGAAATGTTTCAAGATGAAGAACACCCAGGTGTCCGAAACAAACGTTATCCTGGTTACAGTGAACATTTCAACAACTGTGCTCACATGTGGCGCTCTTCTGTTCTCGCATTATGAGGGATGGAATTTTGTGGATGCGTTCTACTACTGTTTCACTACTCTGACAAGGATAGGATTCGGGGATTTTGTGGCTCTCCAGAAAGGACATTCCCTACAGACAAACCCTCAATATGTGGCGATGACCATGATTTTTATTTTATTTGGCTTATCAGTGATATCTGCAGCCTTGCATTTAATAGTTCAGCGATTTTTAATGATGCCTGCCGAAGATAAACGAATGGCCGAACGTGAAGCTGCTGCGACTGCGCAGAGTGCCGTTAGTTTGGACGGTGATGTCATCGCATCTAATGGAACCATGATCTCTAATACTTAAGAAAAGTCTGAATATAGCGGGATTGTCTCTGATTTTGTCCATGTTAAATTTGCCTACTAAGTAAAGTAACAGCATATTAAAGAAAGGGCACAAGGAATGTTTAAAATGTTTACTCTAGAAAGACTGTGTGTACCAATCGATCACTGGCAAATCGCTATCTAACATATACAAACCTTGTTATGAAATTCATGTTTTTTTTAAGCTTCAATACCCTAATCAGATTATGTACATTTAATCTAAATGTATGGTATCCACGTAACTTTGATCCATATAAATTAAATGGATCTTATATGTATTCAGCATTGAAGTAAAACATACTGCCTTGAAAATGCAACTTACAGATACCAAATACAAATTCTGCTTCAAATGAAATTAAGTCTAGCCAAAATTAAAGATCAATCAATACAGATTGTATTTAGAAAGGATTGCAATAAAGTCAATATCTCTTACACACGTGTGTCCGTTATTAATTTATTTACTCAGAAGGAGTATTTTCATTTCCTTTACAGTTTTAGCGATGTCTTAAAATAACACATAGTTGTAAAACAAAAGTGTAAAAGCAATCTGTAAACAGTGGCACGGAAATACCCTGCTATTTTAATCCGTTTCTTTGTTGTTGGTGTTGAATACATGCATCATCATGGAAAAGTGCGGCGAAGGCTAGTAAAGTGTTCGCAACATTTATCATAGAGTATTTTCACGGTTATGGTCAGTATTCACCTTTGTATATCATTAAAAATGTGTTGCTTACTTTCAGTGCTCAGATATAATAAATATTTCTTTCAGGCTCGGAAAGATAACACAAGTCAAGAACACAAACGAGGTAAAAAGCGTCACATCTCTGTGACCAAGAGCGATGTACGCCATAACACATATAACACAAACGTTTCGAGTCTTGTTAAGTTTGACCTATTTAATAGTATTTTTCTCAATTATACCTTTTGGTAAAATTAAACATACACTCGTCATTAATTTGCATGGCTCGTGTAATACCCCAAGTTGACGTCTCACAATCTTAAAAGTGAGCCAAACATAATCTTTTGAGGCATAACCATAATAAATCTACTTCAAGTCAGGTGACTAAAGCATGACTACAGTACTAGGTGAGCGTAACACTATGGTCATAAAGTAAATAACAAAAAGCAAAAAGCACAATTTTTTAAGCTCAGATAACTTCATTGTGAAAGTTATGAAATGAAAATTAAAGAGGTACTTACAATATTATGAATTAAATCCATAATAATCTTAAAAACGTTTGAAACATGTTCAAAAGAATCGACTGTACTGAATGAATTTCGGATCCTAGAATGTACAGGTCTGCCAGCAGTCCTGGTGCATCACAATGTCACTGACCATAATTACTTTGGATAGTTATAAATAGTCTCAGAATACTGGTTTAATCCAATGATCTTCTTTCAAATTATTTAAACAAAACAATAAAAAGATCTGCAGAATGATATTATTAAGGACAATAGGCAAAACAAAATTCAAGATAATTGCTTATTTATCTCCTCTTATACATACATTCAGGATAAACATGCGGGTTTTTTTTCCATTCTGCGTGGCATTTCTCAATACTCCACATCGTAAAAACCTCTCCTGACAGACCCATCCAAAGGGAAATAACCCCAAACCCATAAACAGGTTTGTTATAAATACTAGCATTAATGGTCGAAACCACCTATTTAAAGGTCTATGATAAATAACATGCCAAAAGTTTTTAACAAAATTAGATACAATCATACTCAACAAACTAAAGACAGGCACATGTTCGAAATGTGATCATATTCATTTACACTATTATATTTGACCCTGAGATGTGGAGATTTCATCTGAAAGAAGATTTCTCAGATGAAACATTGTAAGTATAACATATCTTAAAATTGATTTCGATTAAAGGCATACAACCTAAGATTTGCGACTTTTTCGTTCTTGTAAATGCATGATATTACGAAAAGTATAGTAGAAATAATGAGTAATTACAGGTCATTCAGTTTCAAAAAATGTACAACTGTAAGTTTAATCAATGAAATTATAACGATTTTCTGCACGGATTGCTAATTAATTATGCAGAAACGGAATTTACCGATATTCTCCGAAGTCGCAGTGTCAAGTGACTCGCGTCAACAAATTTTGAAGTCGAGGTAGGCATGTTTCTCTTTGGATGTAATTATTGCCTTATTCTTCGTATTTCTTCGTCTGTCCTTCTCCTTAGTTCTTTATAGTCACCCACAATATATGTATTGCTTATATATTTCTCATTATATATGATAAATTACAAGAAGGAGGCAAAAAGGTCAATAAGATGGAAAATCCTGACAATAAGAGGTTCCTTTAAGGATCCATTCTTGAAAGTGTTTACTTGTCGTGTTTGTGTTACGGTTTAAGATAAACCAAGCAAATATATGATAATTTGTATCATTGTAATCAGAACTGCCATTAAAAGGTCTCGCTAAAGCCGTTCCTTAGGCTCAGAATAAAGTTGATTTTCTTGTGCATTTGCATTACCTCCTCACGCTCACGTATCCGATAGTCGATGTGATTTGCGCATTTGTTTGTATATTTACTTTTTTGCTTCATTGCATAACACAAACATATTTTCCAACATAACATTTAATGCATTTATTTTATTTGGAATATTTTTTACTGACAATTTGTAAAAAAAAATGTCTGCAGGACTTCGACCTGATTGTTTTAGATGAAGTCGTGCTCCTTGTTGCAAGATGTCCTGGCAGCAGAAGAAGATAATGATTACATCCGGGGGAAAAGGCATACTGCTAATAGGCAGTTTATGTTATGGACTTAATGGATACCTAAGTACTAGCAACAGACATGTCACTCCAAGCTGTTGTGTATGGCGTATAATGGATAAATAATTTTGGCCAGTACCATGGCTTTACTCACGGAAGACTTGGGAGATCTATCTAATGATATGATGTGTGAATAATATAACTTATGTTTATTTTAAGTTGTATAAAGCATTTCTTTTGTAGTATGCAATTTTTATTTTGCATGAACAAGTTTTGTTAAACATTTTTTTAGCTACCTACCCACTAAACAATGATTATATATATATGGCTATATTTTGAAAGCAACTGTGAGGAGACTATTTATTGCAAACATAGGATGACTTGAAGTTGACTAGCATTGTCTTGGGATGCAAACGATGTAAAGAACAAACGTGCACTGGTGAACATGATGTTAATCGTGCATATACAGTAACACTTTAAGTTAAATGATAAATAATGCATATTCATATTGAGTTGAGAAAGCAAAACTTGTTGCAGTGTTTCATGAATACAGATTGGCTTGTAAATATCAACAGAACTACAAACACTAGGATACTATTCTATCCAGATACTGCTCATTAATTTCAATTACATGTAAAACAAGATGGCTCTGGAAACAGAATAAGGTTTTTAAGACTAAAATACTAGTTCATCAAAAGCAACCTTGAATGCTGATATCACATATGTGCATCATCAGCCATCTTATTACAACTAAATCAAATATACTTGACACCAATTAAAAGCATCCAATTTTCATTTTTTAAAATGTGTTAATTTACCATAGAAATAATAATACCCTTTATATGAATACCCAGATGAATGTACACAACTGCATACACTGTACAACTAACTGTTATATAGTATGAAATGTACTAAACTTATACAAATACAAATGTGCATATACAGACATAACTTTAATTCAAGAGTACAGTCAGGCATAAAAAGCTGAAGGATATCATCTAAGAATAATTATGGCATATATAGAGGTTTTCCGTGTTATTTAGATTGGGTGGGGTGCTCCAAATATTATTTAAATTATTACAAAAGGCCCACACCCCACCCCGGGCCTGTTTTTGTGAGGCATTGAAGTAGTGATAGAGAGATGCAATGCTCAGACCCCCCAGTCAGTGGTGCCGACAGCTAATTAATGAATACACAAATTGTGAAAGTCAAATAAAGAACAATTTAATATCATTAAATAACAGTCATCTCTCAATGAAATTCAACTTTAAAACCCTATCACTCGTCTTTAAAAAATCGACCAAGTTATGGCCTATTTTATCATCTTATTAGTGTAATAGATTTTCCTCCTGTCCTGAGTTCCTACTCGTCTGTATGACCTTTATCTGGACTGGTAGTCCTATTCCCTCCAGTCTGTCCAACTTCTACCTCCGTTCTTCCTTTTTCTTTGTCTCCCAGAGACTTTTAAATGAGAAACTAGTGTACCATTACTATAAAAGATTGATTACAGACATCCCATTCCAAAATACTAGACAGTTCTATTGAAATTACATTGATGTTTTAGTATCCTGTGCTTGATTTCTATGCTTTTGACACAAGCGATTACCATTTACTCAATGCAAACTTTAGTACATCATCTAAACAAACTACTGCAGAGAAACAAATATTGAAATTAAGCCCACCCCCACCCCCATGTATATTTCCTATTGCCTTTCTTTTAAAATTAGGGTAGATAGGTACACACACACACACACACACACACACACACACACACACACACACAGATTTTAGAACCGTTGTAGATCACAACAAGAATAGGCAAACTCAATGATGCCGAGTTAGTCTCCCAGTGTCTCTGCCTTCGCATCATGTTGCGAGAAATTAAGACACTGTATTGTAGCTGTTTTTTATATTTATTCAACGTACACGAAAGTACAGCCGTTTTACTGAGAAACCCCACAATGCCGATTAAACGGACAACAACTATTGTGATTTAAGTTTTCATTAGCAAATACCATTTTTGTTTCTGATTCACAGTCCATTAGGTAAGTTATATTAAACTTTAATTGATTGACTCAACTGCATTGGGGTTCTCCTCTTACCATCTTGTAAACGTTGATATGGATAAATTGTCTTTCAACGTGTTGATCGATGCGACTGCGTCTCGTGGGAAACTAAAGTGGAAGAAAAAAAAATATATGTTAGAAATCATTTAACCGAGTACTCGTTATTGCAGAGAGAGAGAGAGAGAGAGAGAGAGAGAGAGAGAGAGAGAGAGAGAATCACTGGGGACATCGGTCATTTACTTTCCCTGATACTGAAGACGTCGCTTCAGTCATGTAGGTCCCATGCATTAGAAGCTTACTTCTTTCACATTCAAGCGATCGGTGTAAATATTGCAACTGTCGATTTATCTTCCTCTCTGTGGTATGTTATATGTATATATACATCACACAAACCAGAAATTACTTTAATTTATAGATACTGACATGAATGAGCTGTAATTGATTTTTTTTAATGTGTTGTAACATTTGTACCAAAAAAAAAAAACAATCACGTTGATATAGAAATTTACATTAAGAACAAGTCATTATTATTATTATTATTATTATTATTATTATTATTATTATTATTATTATTATTATTATTATTATTATTATTATTTAGTAGTAGTAGTAATATTAATGGTGTTGCTCTTGTTCCTATGCTTCTATTATCCTTTCAGCAGCAGCAGTAGTATTAATTTTATGAATCTGTTTCAATTATATCTGATACTCATTAATGAAGATGGACTTTACATTATCCGCTTTTAATTTTTGGAGAGAAGACAAACCGAAACACAGACGACTAACGAACCCATCGGCAGTAATCGTTTATACAGATCTTTACAGTACGATTGGTTGTTGTACATCTCCGAGTTAGGTGTTGTCGAACGTACCATTTTTTCTTCAGAGAGTTTCGTGTTGAACTGCTTTACATAAATGGAAAGTTATTAATTCAGCTCATTTTGTTAATCATCCTTGATTGCTGGTGCGTAAACGCATACTGGTTACTTGAATTCCATTAAGCTGCAGAATTCGCAATAGTTCTTTACGGAAATCACCATACGTTAATTTTCTTTATCAAATCTTTGAAATTGTTGGCACTGTTTAAGAGTTTAGATATCGCAGTTTGTGACCAAATTTGGAAATGTGTATTCTCTCTGACTGTCTGTCTCTGCCTGTCTGTCTCTGTCTGTCTCTCCCTCACAAAGTTACACATTTTTAACATTGCTCTCGCTCGCTTATTCTCTTTTGTGTCTCTCGTGTGCGCCTAGGAATGTTTGGAAACTCGAACGCCTACAAATTTGAATATCCTCCAGATTTTCTGTTTCCAACCTCTGAATTTGAACTTGCGAATAGAATAGATATCAGAGAAGCAAATTCCAAGCTTTTAAGAATAGACACAACACCTGATCATGTAGATAGGAAATGTTAAAGGTTTCTAAAAGTTTCCCTCCAACATAACTCTTCCAGCCAGGTACTTTTGATTACTATATTTTCCGAACTATTTTTAGTATTAAAATGAAATATCCTAATCATCGAGCAGAAACGGAATCCGAAGAAAAGCATGTGAGCAAGACAAAAGAAAAGATTGCATCCGAAGGAGAGCCGATTAGACAATACCATATAAAAGATAAAATTGAAAGACTAGCAACGAATGATCGATATTTTCTTATATGTACAGATGAATGATACGAACATGTTGAATCAGTATCGGTGGTCTGTGCTGAGAGATATTTTGGCTCTCAATCAAACGAAGGTCAAGGTTGAGGTTTATCGTCAAAATCCTTCAAAACTGTGTATATAGATAATATAACTGAGAAATGTTATTCATACTATGTCGATAATAGAACTGAGGAATGTTTTCCATACTATGTATGTAATATAACTGAGAAATGTTATTATTACTATGTATATAATAGAACTGAGAAATGTTATCGATACCATATATAAAATTGAACTGAGAAATGTTATCCATACTATGTAGATAATAGATCTGAGAAATGTTATCCATACAATATAGATAATAGAACTGAGAAATGTTATCCATACATTGCTATCCATGCTATGTAGATAATCGAACTGAGAAATGTTATCCATACCATACAGATAATTGAACTGAGAAATGTTATTAATACCATATAGATAATAGAACTGAGAAATGTTATACATACTATGTAGATAATAGAAATGAGAAATGTTATACATACTATGTAGATAATAGAACTGAGAAATGTTCTATCAAACTATGTGGATAATATAAATGAAAAATGTTATCCATACTATGTGGATAATAGAATTAAGAAATGTTATCCATACTCTGTAGATAATAGAAATGAGAAATGTTATCCATACTATATAGATCATAGAACTGAGAAATGTTCTATCAAACTATGTGGATAATATAAATGAGAAATGTTATCCATACTATGTAGATAATAGAACCAAAAAATGTGATATCGATAATGTAATTGAGTAATGTTATATATTCTGTGTAGATAATAGAACTGAGAAATGTTAGCCATACTATCCATACTATGTTGATAATGGAATTGAGAAATGGTATCCTTAGTATGCAGTGGCGTAGCGAGGAGGGGGGAGGGGCAGGTGGGGCATTTGCCCCGGGCACCGGTGGCTAGGGGGCGCCAAATGGGCGCCCAAATTGTGTACAAGGTATATAACTGCGCAACAGGGGCAGGGGGGGGGGGCGCAAATTTGGGTGTTTTGCCCTGGGCGCCAAATATCCTCGCTACGCCACTGATAGTAAGTAGATAATGGAATTACTCGTATTTAAGATGACTTTAGCTCTCTTTGTTGATGACCTTTATTTTCGCACACTAAGATAAAGGTATACGAACAAATATGTCCATTGTAACGATACATTATATTTATTTCGCAACAAATATGACTAGTAAGATCTTGTTTTGTTAATGGTATGAATTTTCCAACACAGTTGTAATTCTACATAGGGATTAAATACGAAACCGTGGAGCACCACCTGAATATGTGTGTATAATATATATATATATATATATATATATATATATATATATATATATATATATATATATATATATATATATATATATATATATATATAATGTTTCAATCAAGTCTGCAGTGTGGCACTTCAACAGTGATATCTAGCATTGGGACACCATGCTGCAAACATGTAGTATCATGTCCTACCCAGACACATTATCCTGACACCAAAGAGACTAGTCATAACACTAACCTCTTAATGCTGAGTACAAGCAGGGTAGCTGTTAGTACAATCTGCTTAAGTCATTTGTATGACTCGGCCGGGCTTCGAACCCGACACCACCCGCATCCGAGCCGGACGCTCTAATCACCCGGCCAACGGAGCAATCCCTGAATTACTGAGACCAGTCAAACAAAATGTGATGATATAATTGGTATATATAATTACGGTTTCTTTAAACCATGTGTGACGTCAGCCGTGCTGATGTATCTGACTTTCACGTATTGTTAGAGTGCATTTTGCTTTACTTGTAGATTTTTGGCACATACTGTTTTTAATTACACTTTCAACAGGTTTTGTGTCCAGGAGATTGAATATTTTTTATTCTTGTTCCTGTAAGCATTTACAAAAAATCATGTATGACATCTATATCCATTTTAAGAATCAGTGAAGGTTACTCCTAGTGATATTACCACTGATCAGAATTAGATAAGTTTGATTGGAAAATCCATATAATCACGTTTTGCGTCATGATTTCCAGTAATTCAATATGAACGATTTAAAAAAAAATCTCTTTCTTTTTTCTTACGTTTACTTGTAATATTTTCACCTGAGTGCACATTATTTTAGATTAGTTCAACGATAAACCACTTCATACCTGATGCTTCATTAGTAGTTGATTACCAGTAAGATATATCGAAGTTTTTAATAAGATAATATGTTGACAACGATTCAGTAAATTACTGAATTCAGGAGAACATATACACCTTTCAAAGTAGGCGTAACTAGCATTTCCGATTAAAATTATAGAAATGACCAACTGATTAAAAGAGTGATTAATCAATTCTGATAACTGATCTTTTGTTTTAAATACAATACAAATATAATAATATTATCATATTTTATTTTCATGTTGATATAATTGCTATTCGTTAAGGATTGTGTTTGTTTGTTTGATTACAATTGTCAATGTAGCTTTAATAATTTTTCAGTAATAACACTACGATGTCTGCAGTGAATCAGTTTATAGCTATGTCTAGCACTGGGACATCATGCCGCAGACATGTAGCATGATGTCCCACCCAATCATATTATCCTGACACCAGGCTGACCGGTCCTAACACTAACTTCTTAATGCTGAGCGTCAAGCGAGGCAGCTATTAGGACCATTTTTGTAAGTCTTTGGTCTGATTCGGTTGGGGATCGAACCCACGACCTCACGCTCCCGCGGCGGACGCTCTAACCACTAGGCCACTGGAGCGGTGCTATTCTTTAAGGAAACATAAAGCATGCCGTCACCGTGATCATCAGCGGTACGTCAATTTAATTCAAGTGAATTTAATGTAGGTGGATATCTATTACAATAACAATCTAACTCTGCTGAACTCGTTTTCCTTAAGAGGTTGATGATTCCATGACGTAGACAGATCCATGCTGTAGACTATATTCCATTGTGGTGATCATTCCATAACGTAGGCTATTCCATGACGTAGAGAATTCTATGATGTAGATCGTTCCAAGACGTAGACATTTCCATGACGTAGACCATTCCATCATGTAGACAATTACATGACGTAGACCATTTTACGACGTAGACTATTCCATGGCGGAGACAATTAAATGTCGTACCAGTATAAATTCCATGATGTTGACAATTCCATGACGTAGTCTATGTCATCATGTATACCATTCCACGTTGTAAACTATTTCAGGGAATATACTATTCCATGATACATATTATTAAACTACATAGACAATTCCGTGATGTAGACTATTCACTAATACAGACTATTTCATGATGTAGATTTATCAATAATATAGATTACTCCATGGTATATACTAATCCATGCCGCAGACTATTCCATCGTATAGAATATTCAGTGACATATAATTGTCTATGATGTTGACTATTTCATCATATTGAAGATTTCCCATTATTATATTATTCATAAATAATCCCACTAGTTTAACACTGCTGCTATGGTTCAATACACAACGGCATTGAAGCTGTCTAAGAACTATTTTTGTCTACATCGGAAAAAAAATGGCAACGAACGCTGACTGCATTCAATATTTTAACGTTGACAACGGATTACTCGAGATGATTCCAGAACAGTTACATGTATATTTTCATCTATTTGAAGTAGATACAAAGGTGGAGGCATTATATCTACGAGCAAATCCAAGTGACGTAGTAAATGTCATTTATAACCAGAACAAAGCATAATACTATGAAATGGCGACGCAGCGAGATGTAAAAATAATAACTAATGTAGCCACCGCCAAAATGAAATAAAGAAGCCATGAAAAGATAGACTTTTAAGAAATTAAAATGTCAAGAAGAAAAAAACAGAGAGAGAGAGAGAGAGAGAGAGAGAGAGAGAGAGAGAGAGAGAGAGAATGTGGAATTTGTGCAATGGCACGTGCCAATCTTATTAATATTTCATATTCAATTCTTGAACATGTGTATCTATCTTGTTTTTTTAACCTAACAATTGTATAGAATACAAGTTTTCTAACTAATCATGCAATTTTATCCTTGTTGTTATTTGCTTGTGTATTCATTTTATTTTTCAAACCGTTCCAACGCAGTTTTGAAAAGGAATCAACTAATGTCGTAGCAAAACACTTTTGTACTACTTTACATGACCTCGTAGATTACAAAAGGTAATAAAGTAACATGTATTTATGGCGGGACAGTAGCTTTTTTCCTTTAGCATGGCAATCCGAATGTTGTTTTTAATTAAGTACGTTATTTGCAGCATAAAAATAAATAGTTCGCAGAAAAGTGTTCATTTAATTTGCTAGACTCTGTATGCAAGGACTATGAACACGATGGTTGCAAAAAATCCAAGGGAGCTAACTCAACTCAACATGAACATCTATCTATCTATCTATCTATCTATCTATCTATCTATCTATCTATCTATCTATCTATCTATCTATCTATCTATCTATCTATCTATCCCTTAATCTTGCCGACCGTTGGGGCACCACTGATGACCTGACAACCAGCTTCCTCCATTCCAATCTGTTCTCTGATACTCTCACTGTGTCACTCAGCTTCAGACCTGTCCACTCTGAGATGTTATCCTCCCATCTTTTCCTCTGTCTTCCTCTCCTTCGCCCTCCCTGCACAGTACCTTGCATGATTGTCTTAGCAGGCCCTGTTGATCGTGTGACATGTCCATACCATTTCATTTTGCGCTTTTTCACAATGGTCAATAGCTCTTCATAGGGCCCAATGGCTTGCTTAATTCTGTTTCCTACTTCCTCATTCGTGACATTATCTCTATATGTAATTCCAAGCAACCTTCGAAAGCATCTCATTTCAGCAGCTTGTATCCTCCTTTCGAGATCCGCTGTGAGGGTCCATGACTCACAGGCATATAGGAATACAGATGCAACCAAGGAGCGCATCAGTCTGCTTTTTGAGCTGACTGAGGTGTTTCTGTCTTTCCAAACTGTCTTCAGCCTTGCCATTGCTGTTATTGTCAGCGCAATCCTGGACAATATTTCTGGTTTCGATACCTCGTCTGGGACGATGGCTCCTAAGTACTTGAATCTATTAACTGTTTCCAGTTTTTGGCCACTAATCATGATGTCAGTGCTTATGCCACTGGTGTTGTTGGTCATCAATTTGGTCTTCTCTGCACTAATTTCCATACCAAAAGCAGTAGCTGTCCTGTCCAGTTTTTCCACCAACTGAGCTAGCTACTCCTTATTTCCTGCAAGGCCATCGATGTCATCAGCAAAGCGTTTAATAGGTATAAAGGGTACCAATTGCATAACCCCAGGTAGGCGGAACTCAATGTGTAGGGAACAATGCATTCAGAAATAAACAACACTAGTTGTGATTGGTGCATTATGTAAGGCTGTTAGGCTTTAAAAAAAAGTTCAGCCTCTTGGTAACATGTGAGATAATTTCATATTAAAATCATATTTTGTATTTTTTATGATTGGGCCATATGGGTATAACTGGGTCTTTTGTGACTAGATAACTCTTAGCCCTGTCTATTTCCAGCAGAGTTATCTCTCTTAATTGTAATGGAGTACCTGGTTTTGTCTTTTTCAAAGTGACTGTCTAAGATTGTTCTCTGTGCGTGTGTGTGACAATCATGCTGAAGTAGGATAGAAAGTATATTTATTTCACAAAACATTAGCATTGAGGTCTATGGAAACACAATTGGTACCCTGATACCATTAGATCCGTTCACATAAACATTAGAAGTGGAATATGAAATATAGAGGTAAATGGAGGAAACTTGGCATTCAAAGTAGTTTATTTATAACTTATAATACTTCAAATCGTAATGTCGTCTACAAACGGAAATCAATTTTAGACACGTTAGTTCAGAGAATTCGTCATCATCATCAGTCTCTTAACAAACAGAATGGAATGATAGATACAAAATTGACAAGCAAAACCAAAGAAGAAAGTTACAAAACATGTATTTAACAACCAGTCCATCCTATTATTAAATTATGATAAATGAAAAAAAAAAGATAATATAACGTATCAAAATGCCAAGAAATCGATTTGAAGCAAGACGAATGTAATTTTCATGTTGAAGTTTTTATCAATGAGAAGAATGTAATTTTCATGTTAATTTGTTTATTAATTAAATTCTTAAGGGAGAGCCATAGTTTAGAAAACAATGTAAAGTTTTATGGTGACGTTTCAAGTATCAAATCATTGTATAGTTTGTTCTTACCCTAGTCTTTGCGTATTTGATGGCAAGTAACGGATACAACTACTCTGTGACATAGTCGCTAAATAAACCAGTCTGCTATATGGTGATTTACTATACACTTTGGATTTTATCCCTACGCCGACCAACTCTGAGATCACGTCTGTATGCTAAAGCAACATAGTAGTTCCAAACACGTGACCCCTTTACTTTTTTAAGTGTTATGACCTAATGAAATAAATCTAATATATCGTTTTGAAGTAATTTCAAATTCTATCCCAAAAGTATGTTACTATCTGTTTTTTCAAGACGTATTATTGCCAACGCTTAGACTGGAGCGCTTCTGTTCTGCAATCGTCATTTTTGGATGTGCGTAGTTTTGCAAATTGCAAAGCTCATCAATTTCGGAGATATGTAAATCTTGCTAATTGTTCTCAATCCTATAATGCTTAAATAAAAGTAATCGATTTTGAAAATACCTAAATGTGTGAAATTTGATGGCAAACCTTTTACTGTTTACGTTCGCTATTATAGTCTCGTTCAATTAGACCCATCGTGTGGTTCCGTGAGATTTTCACCAATCAATTTTCACTTAGGGGATAGCTACACAGATATGTATTAACTTCTGAGAGAGTGAAATGTATGAGGTTTGGATTTTTAAATTCGCAGCTTGCGCGATGGAGAAAAGATTTTTATACAATATGTTACTTTCAGGTAATGAAGCTAAAATTTCCTTAGATTGTGTGTTAATGTGGAAAATATTCATGATTTTTGCACACAGCTACCCGAAAATGACTGCTCTCTTGTGCATAGAACATCAGCCTAAATTAGTTGAAAATCACGTTATCTTTAGCAGTTATTAAAAAAAGAAAAACAATTTTTGCTAGACTAGACAATACCATCTACTGAAAGTGCAATTAATGAAGTACAAAATATTTTGAATGTAAAACCATTTACCTCTGAGGTCCAGGACGTGATTGAAAAGGTCTTTTTACTTATACCTTAGATAAACAAAATCTTTTTCAAATAACTTGTAGAACTGGTAAGGAACACCTTGTACAACAGTTCAATTTCTGTATAAAAACAAATCTGTGTAGCGCCATTTTATGGAATATAAGAACGGTTTTAATGTTCATGCCAAAAATCTGGTAAGTTGCTAATTCTTTGACAGGTTTGTGGACAATTTTATAATGTGACTTAGTTTGTTTCGATCAACAAGTTTCATAATTTTGTTTATATTTCGAAATAACCGCATAAAATGTCTAGAGTAGTAATAAGATTAGCTTCTCAACGAAAATCTTGTAAATCTATTGGCCGTTACACCAACCTGCTATGCATGAAAACGGCACATATTGCATACTTTTGCGATATTCATTCAATCAACTCTAAATTACATTTCAAATATATTTACATTTATCGCTAATGCACAAATAGTGCTGATAGAATTTATGGTATATGGGGATTATTCTTCGGACAAAAGAAAAAGAGATCAGCGAAACCTAGACGTGGCATGCATTTGTATTGACTGTTACAAGGCACTCACGTGAGAATCTCGTCAAGGCAATTTAACGTTCTCATTTTAACATAGAATTCCAATCCTGGGTGACTTTTACTATACATGGCATATATAAACAGGACGAACTGAATACAGATCACTTGGATAGTCATCCTCAACGGTTTGTCTTTAAACGATATGAACCATATGCGTCGAATATTGAAGCCCATCTATCCGCATCCATTGAAGTCCTAAGTTTACAAAGTCCATGTATAATACTTATTTTTCCATGCATAATGCGAATAAATATCAGTTTCATTTGAGAGTCCGTGTAATGTATGTATGTATGTATGTATGTATGTATGTATGTATGTATGTATGTATGTATGTATGTATGTATGTATGTATGTATGTATGTATGTATGTATGTATGTATGTATAATTAAGCACATATCAACATACATACACACACTTACACTCGGATACTGAGATGAACTTGAAAACAATCATCGGAAAACAATTCTAACCGAAATAATATAATCGTGACAACTTACTTCAAAATATAATACAAAAACTATAAATTGAACAAGTATATTGTCAGTTATATCCCGGCATCAGAACCATCCGCGATTGGCCGGGATACCGTTGTGGTACCGAATACTGTGGTAGGGTTGCGGCGGTGGGAGGTTGTCCCCTGAAAATAGAGGGGAAAATAAATAAATAATAAAAATAATTAAATAAGTTGATAATCAATTTATAATAATAATAATAATAATAATAATAATAATAATAATAATAATAATAATAATAATAATGTCTACGTTAATTCATTTCCTTTCATTAAACTTAATGAAATAAATGATTTTTGGGTCGGTATTTTGACTTAATTTTAGGGGATTGAATTGTTTTCATTTTATAGATAACATGTTTTCATTGAAATTATTTTACTTATCACATTATCTAAAGCCTAATTGCAGCCAGCATTATCTGTACGATGTTAAGATTGTACCCCCTTTTGGCGTCATAAATATTTTCTTTCGAAATTATTTTTATTTCCCGTTTTTATTCTCTAAAGTAAATGTCCACGTACTTAGAATCAAACATAAAATTCAAAGAAATGTTTCAATTTAGCACACAAAATTAATGGTGAAGAATCTAAATGTTTCGGGACGGTATAAGTCACCCAGCCATGAACTGAATAATTTCGTTAGTTTTAGCTTCATATTCTACGTCATTTCCAAGGTAAGACGAAACAGCTGGATCTTCAGACAGAAACTGAATCGGAATAACAAGGAAAAAATAATGTGAAGAGGAAAAATACGAACATGAAGAACAAAAACAAGAACAAGAACAAAAACACAAAAAGCAACAGCAAGAACATAAACCAAAAATTTAAAACGATTTAGCAAAACAAAAGAAGAATAGGAAGAAGAAGATCACGGCAAATAAGAGCAGGAGCAAAAACAATGAACAACGAACAACCAGATTAAGAAAAACAATAACAATGGATACATGAGCAAATCGAACGAGAAAAGAGATGCAACAACTGAGAGGGCACAAGAAAGAAGAACTGTGGACAAGGAACAGGAGGAACTATCAACTTAAAATATAAGACCAGAAAATGGCAGCAGACAATAATTGTGTTTAAAAAGAAATGAGGAATGGGATGATTAGCATCCGGATAATCTTCATTTTCTTATAAGTATTGATCAATGATACGCACCAAGATGATCCGTATGGACGACTTGATCTGAGGTATCTTTGTCCTGTATCATAAGAATTACTAGGTAGAGGTTTATCATCAATTTCCTCCACCACTGGTCTAACTTTCTCTACAAGAAAATACAGCCAAAATACATGAATTGATTTGATCTTTAATGTAGTTTGTTCATCAATGTAGTTTAATATTAAAATAGTTGAATAAATGAGTATGATGACCCATGAGTGAAATGCAGTTCCATGTCGCCATTTTCGCACAAAGCTCTAAAGATTATAGAAAGCTTATGCAATTTAAACAATCTGTATAAAACTTATCCGGTCACAGTAAGAATTCGACAATCTAGAGGCCAGTCATCAATTTTTCTCTCTAGTATAGACTGCAATTCGGACTTGTTCGTTTCCTTTTTTCCCTTCAAATATGGATGCTTATAAAGCTATGTTACTGAACAGCTACCACAGATTGGCAATGAAATAAAAGAGTTTGTTTTTACAACCTAAAAATCAAAATGTTTATTCTCTCTGTGCCGCACAAAGAGTTTCGATAACACGAGGTGTTCAAAGGATGTACTTTGAAACTATCTAACAACCTGCATTCGATCACAAAAAGGAGTTTTAAAAAAAAATTAGCCGGGTATGTATGTAGACGAAACGTAATAATAACATCTTGTGGAGTGGCCGATTTCTTACATAACTAAGACACCTTAATCCCTTAGAACGACACATATTCTAGATTTCAACATGATGGACTACACCAACCCGTTACCCAAGGTAAAAATTAGTGTATATCAAAAAGACTATATTTTTAAAGGTGTTATGTATATTTGGTCTAATTTATATCTGATTTAATTTAATTGTGTATGTGTTTGTTAGTTTTAAATTTCTTTATATGCTATTGTAATTTAACTTTATTTACTAATTTGACATTTTCCAGAAATTAAATTTCTTTGACCTGACCTGACTGTTTTTCGTAAACACTGATAATTGTTAAAACAATTGATAAAACTTTGAATCTAATCCAAACCTAGTTCCTGACCTTAATTCAGAAATCGGTGAAAGTTGAAGTAAATAACGTTTTTAATTGTTTGAAATTCTTTCTCAGAGTAGTTTATAAAAGTAAAATTGAGGCTTATTTGGTAATTCTTGGACTATTTGCGTATTTGATTCGTATAACCGTAAGTTCTTTTCATTTTAGCTTGATTTTCTAGTGGATTAAATTATTTGTTAATGTATTTACCATCGGCATCATGTAATATGACAGGCACTTCAATGTTGGGAAAGGGCTGTACCTAATATGAAAAACTTTTTGACCAACACCAACTGCTTCATTAATGTAGCATATATATAGTTTTCTTTACATTAATCTACTGGCAACTCAACATAATATTCCAAAGACATCTTCACTATTATGCGACGGTTCCATTCACGTCATCATTATTATATGGCGGCAACGCAGCATAACGCATCCTAATGCGATATATATATATATATATATATATATATATATATATATATATATATATATATATATATATATATATATATATATATATATATATATATATATATTGATTGTGTGTGTGTGTGTGTGTGTGCGTGTGTGTGTGTGTGTGTGTGTGTGTGTGTGTGTGTGTAGAAGAGCACATGGATTCCAATCAATATTCAAATCGCCTTAGTGTGGCTTTGGGAAAGGCACTAAGTTCTAATTTAAAGTCAATAACACGATAAAAGCGCTATTAAAAGCAACATTACAGATCGTCTCGAGTTTGCAACTTTTTTCTCCTGGCATTCCTGTCATGAAAAGGGAAATGATTACCTGTGTAAGCAATACTCTTTACGCTCTGTGCCGGGGTGACTGGCTTTTCTGGCCTGTGAAAAAATAAGATAATCAAGTTGAATATATACAGTTAATCAAGAATAATATATGCATATATATGCATGTATGTATGCATGCATACATGAATGGATGGAAGGATGGATGTAGACAGGCAGTTATTATTAGATGAGGATAGTTTTTGGTGATAATATGCTTTACAATACATGTTTTTATTATATATATATATATATATATATATATATATATATATATATATATATATATATATATACACATACATACATACATACATACATACACACACATACACACACACATACATACATACATACATACATACATACATACATACATACATACATACATACATACATACATACATACATACATACATACATACATACATACATACATACATACATACATACATACATACATACATACATACATACATACATGTCACTAATTTTAACTGGGTTATACAAGATTTAGTTTTGACTAGCATACGAGACGGTGCCTCCAGTTTCATAAAAACACATAATCAACAATGTTTAAATCATGAAAATAAATTCATAGAAACTATTTTAAAAAATAAGAACATTCGCAAAAATATGGAAAAACCATATGTTTGTAGTGTGTTTCTTCTTACTGAAACCATATTTGTACCACTGTGTTTATTTATTGATTACACGATTACAGATAAACACGTGTTTGAGTAAAATATTATCATAATTGTTTACTATTATTCAATAATTTAATATTTTGTTTTACGTACATCTGTAATATTATGAAACCTAACACACTATCAATAGCTGTTAGAAGTACCGCCATTCAAACGTTATTGTTGCTTAGTGATGTTTTTAAATTTTGTTTTTTTAACATGCATTTACCATGAAATCCACATACGTTTGCAGAATAATTAACAATTAAAAGAAAACAAAATCACCGAGACAATATAAGCTTCGCCAGGTTTCAATACTGTTTTTCTTCTATTTCCTTTATCCGAAAAAAATCATTTCGCTGAAAATTGAACAATTATATATTACTGTTGGATCAAATTTTTCACCTTACAATTTCCAAGGATTAAATAAAGAAAACATTTAAATATTTCGTCTTTTAAAAGCTGAAATTTATTAAGGTGTAGGAAAGAGTGGGTATGCGTAGGTGGATTGGGTGTGATATTAATGTCTGCAACTCAACAAAGACATACAAAGCCGGCCAGATGCGTTTGATTAAAAACACAAAGACACCATGTTGAAACTTCGTCACTTACTGAACAGACATGGACGCGAGATTGCTGGTTGCACTAATTTTTTTTTAATTTAAAAAATCGGTCTGAAAAATCAACGGAATGCTTCCAAATCCCGAGTTATTTTTGCAGTCCCATCATATATTGTTTTATTAAATCCTTTCTAAACTCCGAACATTTATGGCACGTTCTTTTTTCAAACCGACGGGAGAATACTACATTAATTTTCTAGAACAGACCCTATACATTAACATTGTTAAACTCATTCTTGAGCAAAGCTTTTGAATACATGGCACCTAAATTATGTTTTGTTTGTTCGTTTTTTATGATTTAACGCCATTTTTCAGCACAATATAGGCTATACATGGTGGCAAGTATTAATGGTGGAGGAAGAACCCGGAAAACCTCCTGAAAGAACCAGCGACCCACGAGAAGCTACTGGCAAGCTTTCTCACATTAGCCGAATCTTAGACTCGAACTAACGCAGACAGAGGTGAGGCGGCAGTGATCTGTAACGGACAGCGCTTTAGACCACTCGGCCACTCGGGGCCCCGGCATCTAAATTAACATAATGTTTTACGTCTTTGAAACACAGAGACCCAGTACCTAGACAGTTAACAGAGTCGGGGCCCCCTTCTTGGTAATTTAGCAAATAACAAACTTGTGTCCTCAGTGTGTACAATTTCTGCCACTGGCCGGGGCCCCTTTCGAGGTTGGGGAACTAGGTAGCTGCCTAGTTTACCTAGGTTACCTAGGCAGACGTTCGCCGCTGCTATGAAATATTAATATATTATATGTTGGTAACCTTTACCTAGTAGTAATTTTACGAAAGCATAAAATGCTGATGAAAAATTGAAAATAAATTTTAAAAAACCATAAATGATTATATTATTTTTATCAACTTCTGGAGTCTTTGCATTCACTGAGCAGTCAGGTCTGAAATTAAGCTTCATTTTATGCAAAATACGAACGTGAATGACGTTCAATGTATTATTAATATTATTATCATTATTTTAATTCTTCTTCTTCTTCTTCTTCTTCTTCTTCTTCTTCTTCTTCTTCTTCTTCTTATTATTATTATTATTATTATTATTATTATTATTACAACTATTATTATCATTATTTATATTCCTTACTAATATGAACTTTATTTCATTACACATACATACATATTAACGCACACATAACAAGAGCGACAACGACTTGTTATGTATATTTAATTTATTTGCTTGTTTGATGGTTTTAATTGCTTAAAATTATATTACACCTTATTGTAATGACACTTTGTTTACTGGATTTTATATTGTCTAGAATATAATTCCGTTCTGACTTATTATTATTTTTTATGTAAACAATTAATAATTGAAATACTGTATCTAGTTTCTGACCTTGATTCAGAAACAGTGGCATTTCTTGTAAACAACTTTTTAATTTTTTTTATTCTTTCCCAGAGTAAGAACCGTTGATTTCAGTTAAGCTGGGAGTATTTGATAATTTTCATGTAACAAACTTCAATTTTTTCTGGAAGGTAGAATTCTTGATCCCCATCCGGGAATCTGTTTTGCGTCCTAATTTAGCCTTATACCTAATGTTCTGCATAGACGTAGTCAGTGGGTTTTAAACTTTGTGACCAGTTTGGGCTGAGATTTTATTTTCTTAAAATTATTGGATTTCAAGTGATGATTTTCCCTGGAAACACTAGTGCTCTAAATCAATTTTTGGACAAGTACGTTTCTCAATGTTTATACAGAATTCAAAACCTTGAATAATATTTTCAATTTTGTATGGTTCAACAAGAAACTGTTGACACTGCAGTATTTCGCATGTTACAACAGACGTCATCGAATTCCATTTTTTATTTCATCGGTATTCGAACTCAGTTTCATTCAGGACCTTTTATTACTAGGGTTTCTATTGCTTAATTCTTAGATTGATTTTAGATTTGATTCGTAAAACTTTAAGTACTCCCTCCCCTCATTTTTCACTTGATACTTTAGGGAAATAAATAATTTGTTACATTTTACAAAGCTTGCTGTCTTCTTTTTTTCCTGTTACTTATTGTAAGAACCTATACTCATAATAGATACGAGTTCCTCCGCAATTAATTGTTTCTTATCACTTGAAAATAAATAAAATCCAGAAACTTACGTGTGAGGTCTGACCTTCCTGGGAGATGGTTGTCTGCTGCAAGGCAAAAATGAAGAAATTAAATTTTCTTAGAATTATTACAATACTGATAAACATTAGCATTATCTTTGATTGACGTTATGCAAATATCTGTTATATGATTTTCCTAAGTGACATAGTATTGTCTTCCTTGTCATGTGATTTATCAAAGTGACACATGCTTTTCCAAAGTGTCGTATGATTATTCTATGCGTCGTATGATTATTATACATTTATTGTCGTAACTGTCTTATGATTGTCCTGTGTTCAATATTATTGTCTTATGTTTGATTTAATTCTTCTGCATGTTGTATGACTCCTATATGTGTCACATGATTTATCAATGTGTCAAGTGATTTTCACATGTGTCACATGATTATCCCATCTGTCACATAATTATTCTGTGTCATTTATTTGTCCTATGTTTTGCATGAATGTACTGAGTGTCAATATAAGAATTATCGTTTGTTGTTGTATGTGTTTGCAAAATATGACGAATGGTATCTCAATATAACGTATTCTCTCTCTCTCTCTCTCTCTCTCTCTCTCTCTCACACACACACACACACACACACACATTCATTGTGTGCTTGACATTTGTCGTAAGGGGGGGGGGGTAGTATAGGTATGCCTACAGTTTATTTATCAGTTTTACTAATGTTCGAGTTCAAGGTATGTCCATATTTACAAATTAAGAAACGGGCGAAGGTGTAACCTTCATCCTGTTCATTTCATTGTCTTTCGGTTTTATATCAGTTCCTGAGAGATATTTTATTTCTTCTTATTCCATTCTTAAGAACAGTCGGTCGAATGATTTTCAGTTGTGTATATATATAATTTGAGAGGAATCTCTTTTTATAAGATAGTAGTTGGAATTATAATGTACTAATTGACGTACTCGACTGACATATGTAATAAACAATCATATTGGACATTATGTTCATTACTGATAAATGATATTAATGTAAGGTTCTTTCCTATCATGAGGAAAGCGCTTATTGTGAATCTAAATAAATAACTACCATTAACATAAAACGAAAAGGATCAATGAATTCAGTAAAGGTTTTCACATACAATTGTTGTTAAATTAATTCGTGTTATACAATATTGTGATATTATGGTTTTACCGCCATATGTACGAAAACATTCAAGAAAGACTGGTTACCAAATGTTTTTGTGCGTTCAAAGATTTTATTGTATATATGTTTCTTCAAATTTACTTCACCTATCAGTTAGAATACGTATCCATACATTCATAGTAATACAAGAGTCGTATATACCTCTCTAATTCTAACAAATATAACTAAACATTACTAAGACTTGTAACGTTAGATAACTAAATAATAGTAACTTCAAGAAATTTTTAATAAATTTTCGCAAGCAACGGGCGAAATCTGATACGTTCCTTTATCACCCAGAGATTTTTCTGCTTTACTAATAATAGCGACCGCGAGTAAATATGGTCTCTTTTATCACGACTTTCATGTTTCTTTTCCATGCAGAGTTAGGTACGGATCGATAAAACTAGCACTTAGTTAACGTGTAGAAAACTGTTGCATGGTGTTGTTAATGATGTATATGTGTTTATACGGACTTGTGAAAAACGAGGAAGTATCAGCACAGGTAGCCACGGGTGATAAAGGAGCGTAGCGGGTTATCACTGGTGACATGGTAAGTATTAGGTGAAATATAGTAGCTAGACTACCAGATACTGGTGCCTCTGAGATATGTGCATCTCGATATTAATCAGACTGACAAGTCAGGTTTCTGCAAAGTTTACTAAACTTACTTGGTTGGACGACAACAGTCGCACCCTCTGCTGCAACCGTTGTATGCGCCGTTGCACGCATTGCAACAATACAAACTTCCCCAGCAGCATTCAACACAGATGTACAACAAAATAGCTATCAGCGCTAACGCTGTGATGAGTAGAAGAGAGAAAACAGCAATGTTCTCAGCTCTACTGAAGAAGTTGTACTGAGTGGTGGTAGTGGTGGTGACAGTTGTGGTTGTTGTCTGCCTGTACACAATATTGACGGTAGTAGTGCCTGTAAGTGGAATGGTACCTTGGTCTACTGCTTTGACGATATACCTGCAAAAAAATATATTCTAGTAAGCAAAATTCATCCAGCGTTTCTGGAAACTTCTCTCTCTCTGTCCACCTCTATGCATGTATGTATGTATGTATGTATGTATGTATGTATGTATGTATGTATGTATGTATGTATGTATGTATGTATGTATGTATGTATGTATGTATGTATGTATGTATGTATGTATATGTGTGTGTGTGTGTGTGTGTGTGTGCGTCCGGATCTACGTACATACGGATTGATGGATGAATGTCCATGCATTTTGCCTTCTCTCAAATCGTGTTTGTCACAACGGTTTATGTAATCAATATAAAAGACCTCTGTTGAATGGATCAAATTACTTAAGCAACACAATGGTAAAGATGACACATATGGTTGTCAAAAATTGAATATTTACACTCAAATTAAATGTCAACTTAATCTCTGATTCTTATTTTCTCAATAAATTCTGAATATGTACAACTGAGTTGTGTTTTAAAGAGAAAAAAAAATGGTAAAAACACTCACTGAACTGTGGTCCCATAATCAAAAGAAATGGTCGTAGCAAGGTATATGCTACAATCTGAATTTACACTATATGTAGCCGAGTTGATCGAGGTGGATGTCGCCATACACGTGTAGAGGGCGTTACTTCCGGAATCAATATCAGTAACAGTCAGACTCCCAAGCACAGAGCCAGGAGAGTCGTATTGGTCAGCGTATATGGTGTAACTGCTGGCACTGAAAGTCGGGCTATTGTCGTTCACATCCTGTGTATATAATATATGACATATATGATATTGACAATTGAGTATTTCGTTTACATTCTACAGATATTTCAGATTTCTGGAAGAGTGACAGGTATACGATGATATTGCTTGCATTTGCAGCATACACAATGGAGATAACGTTGGTATACCTGTATTCGGCTTTCCTGTATTGTAGCTGAAACTGATTTACATATTTTACTTATGGACATTGTACATGATCTAAGCATACAGCTGACCAAACACACTTGTTACATGTGTTCGAAAAATTAAAACAAATGCTGGGAGCTCGGAAGGAACTGAAAAAGCTAGACAAATATGTCAAAACAAGGAGAAAAAAAAAACAAGTGAAGTATTGTTCCTTAAATGTTCATTAATAAAAGGGGCAAAATAACTAGACATTACAAAAATACCGAGAGAAAAGATACCAGGAACATCAGCAGTAATAACAGAGTTACAGGTACTGAATCCAAAATAAATATAAACCCCAAACGGATACAAAAGTTCCATGATAAAACCTACAGGAAAACAACCGATATTACCACTTGGAAAAATAACCATAGCAGAAAAGTCACAGAATCCAACACCCATATTAAGGAAAATGAAGAAAATAAACTGGAGAGTTATATATGTCGGACATCCCACCTGAAACATCTTTAGAAGCAGTGTTTGACCAGTTTCAAAACAAATTTAACATAAAATTGATGTCATCAAGGCTGGCAACTATTTCATAAACTACACTATATAATGGAATACGGATATTGGAAATAGGAAACAGCAAATTGAGACATCACAAAGAGTATGTTTTATACCTGTCTATTTGATGAGATCATAATATAAGGGATGCATTTATGATAGGAAGTGCAAGATGTGGAATGAAAGGACATACGCTATACAAATGCCCAACAAACCAAGATCAGATAACCAGGAAAGAGACGAAACAACAAAAACAACAACAGCAACACCTAAATCAATAAGTGGAAGAGAAACAAACCATCACTGCGAAGTGAGAAATTTTCCTAAACAGAAATCACCAGGAAGAACAGACGAAACAACAACTACAACCTAAATGACAACTGGGAAAATAAAACAACAGGAAGACAAGCAAAGCTCAGAACAAAAACATAAAGAACAACAATAAAAACTAGGACACCAGCAACAAGACAAAATGAAACAGGAGATAGGGAAACACAAACAACAACAACAAGAAAAATAATATCCAAAACAACATGAAAGAGAACAACAGCAACAATTAGGACAAAAGCAAAACGAGCAACAAAAGGAGACCCCAAAATGGCAACGAACGATGAGAGAAACAATAAAGGAAGAAACTAAAAAATATGCACATATGAAAACAAAGCTAGACAACAAACATGAAAAACAAACAACAGCTAGAACAAAGACAAGGCCAGCAAGATGAACTAGAAAATAAACAGACTATTAAACTGAAGCAAAACATGTCGGAAACGATAACAACATCTACAGAGACAAAAAGAAATGAAGCATCACAGTCAACACTGGCAGAAGAGCAAATAAAATAATTAGACAGAAGCAGAAGGAGCTCAAATAGTTGGAAGTAAAAGAGAAGAGGAGCACAGAACCATGGAAACATACATATTAAATTATGGCGAATGCCTAGAATATAACGATAATTAATGATAATAATAATGATAATAATAAACAATATAAAAAGAAAAAAGAAAATAATGACAGAATACACAGAATATAAAAATATACTGAAATAGAAATGCAGACAAATCAAAATTAAAAGCAATAACTCAAATGCCACCTGGTAGCTATACTAGTATTAAAATCAACCATGGTGAGGGCACCCTCAAAGACAAAGAAAAAATCAACCTGGCTTAGTTCAAAGCATACCGGTACTAACATTAGCAGTATTAAAATAAGGAAATCGAATTTCGCTTGAATAGCAATGCCAGCTGTGGATAGTGCCAATAATTGTGTATCATTTACCTTCGAAATGCAGGGAAAAAACAGTATTTGATAGGTACACATTCAAGCTGTATACTCTATAACCCAATTTACACCTATGAATCATAGGAACTTAAACGTCTTTAACAATAGTGCTGATATACAATGTCTTATTTTAAATAATGAGGATAAATATTGAGTGAAACAAGAGAAATTATTTTTCTGTAACAATATAACTTTATTCAAAATACGAAACTGTAGAGCACTACCTTAAGTGCAATTTCAGTGGTTTATTAGATGAAGGATTTATGTTTATAGTCTAATAACACATCACAATCCAGGTTTTGTAGTGCCAAGCCAAACATCGTTAGAACAAAATGGAAAAGTGAAACACACCGCAAGAACTCTAAGAATGACAAATACCATCACAAACCAAATATAACTGCCCACCATAGGAAGAAGATAACCAAATGTAACTACACACCATAGTCAAAGATAACCAAATAATTACCCACCATGAAACAAAGACAACGAAATGTAACTACCTATTGTGAGACAAAGACAGCCATAGGTAACTACCCACCA
Organism: Unio pictorum; assembly: GCA_030141615.1. Classification (NCBI taxonomy): domain Eukaryota; kingdom Metazoa; phylum Mollusca; class Bivalvia; order Unionida; family Unionidae; genus Unio; species Unio pictorum. Next base: position 5,056,062 of record JARLTB010000065.1, on the reverse strand, counting down.
AGAGACACATACAGCCATGCGTAATTTCCCACCAGGACGAATTGAACCAAATATAACTACCCGCCGTGAGACAAAGGAAACCAAATGTAACTACCCGTCAAGAGACAAAGGTACCCAAACAAAACTACCCGCCATGACACAAAGGAAACCAAATATAAGCAACCACCATGAAATTAAGATCACCAAACGCAACTACCCACCATGAAACAAAGATAAGCAATTTTAACAACCCACTGTGAGACAGATATCCAAATGTAACTATCCACTAGGAGACAAAGATATAACTACACATCCATGAAACAAAGAGAGGAAATTATAAATATCCGTACAAAGATGTCCAAATATAACTACACATTTATGAAACAAACATAGGAAATTGTAACTATCCGTACAAAGATATCCAAATATAACTACACATCCAGGAAACAAAGATAGGCAATTGTAAATATCATTACAAAGATATACAAAAAGTAACTACACGTCCATGAAACAATGATAGGCAATTGTAACTATCCGTAAACGATAACCAAATATAAGTACACATCTATGATACAAAGATAGGCAATTGTAACTATATGTACAAAGATATCCAAAATAACTACACATCCATAAAAAAGATAGGCAATTGTAACTATCCGTACAAAGATATAAAAATATAACTATTCACCATGAGACAAAAATAAGACGTAAAGATGTTGCAAAGGCTCCCCAACACTGCATACAAAACAAAGCAAAAGCAACACTATGAGTAACATCCTTAAGAAGCAAGATCACAGCTTGTCTTTAAGAACTGCAGTCTTTCAAATAAATGAATTTCCTATATAACAATACAATTCTCAGTTTCAAGTTGACTATATAGCTGATATTTCTCTCATTGTTTAAATAAGTACATTATTAAACTCTCTTGACTATAGACAAAAGCAACCAGTAATTAAGTATCGTATCGTTTTTTGTTCCATGAGAACAATAATAAATAATCGTATCTTTTTATGTCCCATGAGATCATTAATTAATTTCCGTATCGTTTAATGTACCATGAGATCGTTAATGAATTATCGTATCGTTTTATCTGCAATGAGATCATTAATGAATTATCGTATCGTTTTATGTGCCATGAGATAATTAATGAATTATCGTATTATTTTCTGTGCCATAAGATTGCAAACCACATAACACGTCTTGGCATACGAAGTTTGATCAATAAAGAGTAACGGCTACATTTATGAGAAAACCTTATTATTGTCTTCTTCAAATGTCCTAAATACTTGTATTTTAGCCACTTCCCTGTAATATCAATCACCGTCTAATAGATTTTAATAAACTTACATTAATAGTGATAGTAATTTGTGTAGAACCCGTCTTAATAACCCCTGTTGTACCGCCGTTGTCTTTACAGAGGACGGTTAAAATGACTCTGCTTGGCATAGCATTGTTATCTATGTCATAGTTCACAGCAAAGCCCATAGGCGAACCCGTCGACGAATCAATTGTAAACCGGTCACTGTTGTTGGCGTTGTAAAGGTAATAGGTCCAGGTTGCCCCTGCATCCGGATCAGTTACTGTAAATCCAGGAGACATGGAAGCAGTTCCGGCCTAAAATAATATTATAGGAATAATCTAATGTTTTCTGTTACAATGCATACGATTTTGCGTTTGTACTGTTATGATAATTACATTGGTATATACATTATTATTTTCAACATTGATGTCAAGCTGCTATGCATAGAATCACACAAGAACAGACATAGATAGATAGATAGATAGATAGATAGATAGATAGATAGATAGATAGATAGATAGATAGATAGATATAGATGGATGGATGGATGGATGGATGGATGGGATGGATGGATGGATGGATGGATGGATGGATGGATGGATGAGACGGACGGACGGACAGACAGACAGACAGACAGACAGACAGACAGATAGATAGATAGATATATAGATAGATAGATAGATAGATAGATAGATAGATAGATAGATAGATAGATAGATAGATAGATAGATAGATAGATAGATAGACAGATAGATAGGTAAGTAAATAAATACCGCTCCTTCATCTGTGCTTGCATAATACATAGTGTTGGCAAAGGAACAAGGCTCGTTGTCGTTCTCCACGTACAGGAGCAGAAAGTATGGCCCACCTGTGGCCATGCCATCATTAACTGTGAACGACACGTTGTAGAAAGTCGTGGTTTCGTAGTCCAGGGACTTTCCAGTGGCAAGCTTAAAATTACCATCTAAAAAGATAGGGCATCATTTAATACAAATTATACAGTGGTATCTTTAATAGCGGTTGCTGAGGCCATCTTTCGTCTTAGATGTTCATTGTCTGTCGAGCAGTGATAAGGAAGTGCACATTGTGGACTTATCGTGTGTGATACTTGTAAATATAAGCTGTCATAAATTTAACAAGAGTCACTTAAACTACTCGCTGATATATTGCTATGTATCATACATGGATACCAGTCATATTGATTACATATGTATGCCAGTCATATCGATGACATATGTAAATGCCAGTCATATTGATGACATATGTATGCCAGTCATATTGATGACATAAGTATGCCAGTCGTATTTATGAATTAAGCATATCAGTTATATTAATGAAATGTGTATACCAGTAATACTGAAAAAATACATATACCTTTTATATTAATGAAGTAGGCATAACAGACATATTGATGAAATGAGTATACCATTAATATTGACGAAATATGCATACCAGTCGTATTGATGCACTATATAAACCAGTCATACTGACGAAGTATGCACACGTGTCATATGGATGAAATATATATACCATCATATTGATGCACAATGCAAACCAGTCATACTGACGAAATATGCACACGTATCATATGGATGAAATATGCATACCAGTCATATTGATCGCCGATGCATACCAATGATATTCATGAAATATGTTTGACTTTCAGGATTGATTAAATATAATACATGTAATATAGATGGAATATACTTGCCAGTGATATAGATGAAATATGTGTGTCAGCCAAATGGATGAAATTTGTATACCAGTCAAAATTAACACATACGTATTAATTTGTATGTTGGGTTACACTGAAACTGTTTTGTGTGCAAGAGCCTTTCATCTGTTCAGTTTTGAGTGGTAAAGATCATAATATTATTGATGGAAGGATTATGTGGCTGTGTCCATGCACGAATTATTAATAACGATTATGTGATTGTGTCCATGCACGAATTATTAATAACGATTATTTGGCTGTGTCCATGCACGAAATATTAATAGCGATTATGTGATTGTGTCTATGCACGAATTGATGATAACGAGTATGTGGTTGCGTCCGTACATGTATTAATAATATGGAATATGTGGTTGCGTCCATGCACGTATTATCGATATCACCAAAACTCTTTCATTTACAGCTCTAAAAACATTGTGCACGAGAATGAGATGAGTTTTAGAGTCACTTTCGACTCCAGGTCCGATGATGAAAGAGTCGGGGTTGCTACAGGGAAAACGATGAGGCATTCTATTTTGTACAGAACTCAGATATCAAATGCATACCAGTCTATATGTAACGCTAAACCAGACAAGCAAATATTTAAATGCAATAAGTGTTTCATACAGTCGAACTTCGATGATCGAAATACATGGGCGAGAATACAGTTAATGTAGTGAATCATTTAGGTTTCTAATAATCTAAATTGCTCCTGTGATCTTGGATGTATGTCATTACTTGAATCCAGTGTAAAATGACTGGCTGAAGCCGCGGATGCTAGAGAGAAAGCCGTGGTTTTGGTAGCTCCAGAATCTGGATCATATATGCTGATTGTGAAAAGAGTGGTTCCCCCTGCTATAGATTCGGAGACAGTCTTTGTAGCTGGCAAATTCGTTATCGTTGGCACTGTGTTCATGTCTGGAATAAATACACGCCAGTCGAGAAATTAATTATATAGAAACCTTGTTTCATAGTAAAACGTTTCTTCCACAATACTTTCAGAGTCATAATACCTTAGAAGAACTACTTCTACCTCGTAAATCCATCTCTTCTAGACATTACCTTTTGCTAAAGGAAGCTGAAAGTTACCCGCCAACCTAGATGGTGTTTCGTCATTTCTCCACTTAGGTATAAGGAATGACGGCAAAATGAACGTGTCAGTTACTAATGGAGTAGATGCCACATGTATACATGGGGAGACTTGGAGGGTGTATGTATATTATGATTGGGTCATTGTTCGTAAAGAAACATGTAGTACTAAAACATGGTTTCTCTTTAAATAAGTTACCCAATCATAATAATTTAGGATAAGTGGTAAGAGGTAGAATGAGGTACATCCCCTTACCCCGGCGATACAATTTCGGATCCCCAAAGTTATGTGAGACAGCTTCTTGGTAGACCGACTAGAGAAACTTCATCTGTTGGGGCGCACGCAGCTTTGATCAGGGAAACATTCCACACGAACGTCATGAAGCCGTGTCTTGAGAAACGATCGCTTGTATTGGAAATGGGACCAGCTCAGCTGTGGATATAGGTTCCCCGAGATTGAATTGGTTTATGCGGGATGCCAGACATAGGAAATAGAAGCTAAAAGATTGGGACATCCAATCCCCATCAAACTGCTTTAACGATATCAGCAAGAGAACAGTTCCGGTCAAACCTTATGCTGGTGTCAGATGATCTAATCTCCAAATAAATACGAAGATAATTGAAATGGGGCTGTTTCTCGATGTGCAGATCGAATACACCACTTCATCTAGGACGAGATAGTGTATGTTGAAACTATTGTCCTGTTCTTCATGAGAGGTAAACTTAGACGCGATCTCCTTAGACGCATCTGTAATGGTCTATTATGTACCACGTCAAAACCCAAAGTGGTATGTATACGTGGTATTGAATTAATGGGTCCAGACTCCAGACTAGACATAGGTTTCATGACGAAAGTCTGGTTACCAGTGGAAGGCAACCTTTCTTGGTGATGGAAAAGGATGCCGCCATGAGTAAGACTGATCGGTCTTGTCAGAACTGCATGTAATTCGGGTGTGCTAATAGAGCATGCATTCACTAATTCTGCCTCCATCTCTAGTGCCAAGAGGAGCCGTTCTAGCATAAGAGATGCGCAAGAGGTGTATTTGAAACTAGTTAAAAGTTGTCTTGTTGAGCATATTTAAGACCCAGGATGAATTCCGATTTGGGCACAGAGCTAACGTTTTTACCCGTGTATACTCAAAGATGGAGATCACGATGGATAAATGGTTGTTTTGTTTTATATCCTCTCTTCTGAGGTGACAAAATATGTCAACGATATTGGAGTAGTAACCTTTTTTCCATACTCGGTTAGAACTTCTCTTTTTGAAGAGTCAGAGAAATATAGCGAATCGCGGTATCGATGCCTGGAGATGTATGATGTGTTTGTTTGTGAAACAATAGACGAAAACGTTTCATTTACGTATGCTTTCAAAGGGGAGGGTCTTCTTGCATAGCAATTTTCAGAACGTCAGGTTGTGAGAATTGTTTATTTCTGATGGCATATTGCACATGATTCAGACGTGCAGGTCCAGAGGCTCTTAGGGAAAATTAACAACCGATGCCGTGCCTGTTTGATTAGATGAGGGGAAAATCCGAATTTTCCGACAAGTTTCGGATGATAAAATGATGAGGTCGTTGATCTACGACTTCTCCCATCTTATTGGTTTAATGAGGATAAGGCGGCACACTTGTTCTCTTGGTTTCTGTACCATTGTTGGTATCAGTGGTCCGGAAGATAGGCGTATGCATCCAGAGCTATCAATACAGCGTCTAATTCCCAGGCATTGAGTCCAGGACTGGAGATATTAAGGTTGGAAGGTAGATATTCCACATTGTTAACAGGTCCACCAACGATCGGTCACATCGGTTACATGTCTGATTGTAATCAAAGGGTTGAAGATACCATTCTGTCTGTATTAGTTGATTGCTTTGGGACTCGGATAGTTTGTTAAGTGTCGGTGGATATGGTGAACGTGTACGAGGATGACAACACCACTTTAGAAAGTTACACACCTAGAAACAAGGGTCTGCGGACATCTGTGGATTCCTATTTGTCGTTTGAGATATGAAATTACTGTAGAGTTTTCGGACAGAATAAGAACTCCGTTGTCATTTAAATAGTCTTCTCACCATCATTGAAGACACGGCAAAGATATTGCACACTAAGTACCGAGTGTCATCAAAGGTGATCCGATAGATACGTATGAAATGTGGTTTTGTCATCTTCAAGAGGCGAAATAACTGTCGACTACTGTTTTTTTCTTCAAATGACATACTAGTATATGGCCAAGACAGAGCAGCCGACAAGGTGACGATGAAGGCATGTCAGAATGTCCTTAACGCTCCAAGGCTGAGGAAATAATTGAAATTCTACTCTTCGATTTCGTCATAAAATCGACAGAGGCTGAGGCTCTGGTCTGGGTTGGTACTGGAGTGGGAGGATGATGGGATAATTCAAGAGATGAAAGGCGGAAAATGTCCCCAATATTCGCTCGGTAGTTTGTCTTCCCTAGACATAATCTAGAAATGATGACATCACTTAAGAACAAGCATCAGCTCATTGGTTGCATGAGATGAATCTAAAGTCCCCGGTATGATTGAGACTTAGCTGGCGAAGAGCGACTAGGTCTGCCGCTCACTTAACTTGTAGAAAGTCCTGCATTAGAAACCGTAATGTCGATACAGTCGGTGTGTAAAGGGTATATTATCGTGCCAGAGTGTAAGAGAGACTTCCAAAGTACATTAGGGTCGATGCGGTCGGTATGTGGATTAGACTAGTCCCTGTCTATGTTTTCAATGTCGGGTTCATCGAACTGGAAGTCGTGTTGTTAGTGATTGAGCCCGTAATATTAATGTTTTGACCGTTCATGATCTTTAGTATTTTGCCTAGCCTAGTCGCAACGAAACAAAACTTTCCGTGTTGGGATGATATCGTCCGGTTACCTAGGCTGGGACGGGCAATCGGCTATTTTATCCATACAACGGATGCATGTGTCTGCTGAGCGAGAGGGAAGTTTGCTGTTTGTTTTTCACATTCCCTCTCTGTTCAACAATATGAATATAGTCGAACCTCGCGGCAGGAAGGTACAGAGCAATCTCCGTTAATTCTGAGTCCTGTGGTGGTGGCCATGTCTGGCGCTTCGTGGAGGAAGAGTGAGGATTGACTTATCACCCTTATCCGCCAGAAATTCTCACACTGAAGAAAGGTAAGCACGCAAACTGGTCAAATCTTCGTCCCTAGATAATTGGTTTTGTACTTGCCCATATTTCTAAAATGAAGACAAAAAGAGCAAGACGTGTGAAACTGTAGCCCCGCACCTGAATTTAGCACGCAGTGTCGGCACAGAGATAAATCGTAATAAAATTGACCCCGAAAATTGATAACAAACAATTTAACAAAGCAATGAATCGTAAAGCTCAACTCTAATGACAATCCAACCAGTAGGGAGGAGATGTATAAACCTATGGGCCCTTACCTTTGCAATTTAAATATAGAGTTGCCAAAGAGCTATACAAACTGATGATTACCTGGAAAGTAGTGATCTGAGTCGATGCTAATTACAACATTACCTGTAGGAAAGGTCACAGACAGGTAGAATCATTAAATCATGGTATTCCAAGACTCAGGATATCATTATAAAGGAAACTGACTTTCGTGTTCTAGTAATGACGAAATTATACATGTGTAAGGAACTTCTTATAGGCATAAAGAGATGCACGCATATATATATATATATATATATATATATATATATATATATATATATATATATATATATATATATATATATATATATATATATATATATATATATATATATATATATATCATGCCTTGGAATAGATACACACCGATATATAGCCATTCGTAATGGACTTCCACATATATTAGTAGTGTTATACGTTAGACCAGCACGTAAGAATTAAGTACAGCCCGAAGTAGTAAGTGGCACGTTCATACATTTTCCCGTCAATCTTTATAACTAAAGGTAGAGCACTCTGCCTTACCACCATCGACAACCTTTATAGCTCCCTTTAGCGAAAGGTAGCATCTAAGAGAGCTTGAATTATGAGATAGTAATAGTTCTCCAGAGATAACGTAATCCAAGAAGAAATCAGTATGTTTCAAATATAAGCATGCTAGCATTATAAATGCGACTTATTGGGAAACATGTACAAATGTTTTGATAATATATTCTCTAATTAATTGATATAATTTAATGAAGATAATATAAAATGTTCTAAAAACACAACAAAGAAACGAAATATATTCGGATAGCCAATTCATGGAACAAGAAAAGAATGAAATTAAATTTTGAAGGACAAAACTTAGATATAACAAATAAGTGCTAAAATAAATTCCACCCTTCTTTTCTTAGCAATTTGTTTTCTTGTTATTTCAATAAATTTGCATTGTGTCTTTATTAAACGTCATAATTTGTAATGGTCACAATTTGAAAACCTGTTAATAATTTCAAATGCTGTTGTGTTATAGTGCATCCGTAGAAAGGTGTTAAAATATACCAAAATTGTTTTAATACTTCAGGGTAATGAGCAGTCTGCAGCGGTGTACGGATTTTACGAGTAAGTATACCGGACAATTCAGTGTGCTTGTTTTATATATAATACGTGTATTACATATTCTAAGATTTATTAACAGTTAATCTCTACTGGTATAGACATCGATTAACAAGAATGAGCTGTACAGTATTTGATAATATTGTTGATTATAGAAAGAGTTTATCCAAGACGCGAATTAGACTTACTTGTTAAAGTTACTATAAGCTTTTCTGTGACATTGATCCTTCCGTCAGTTGCCCGGATCAGGAGTGTGGTTGTACCTTGGGTTTCATACTTAAGCTCTCTAGTGGTTGTGACTATACCAGTTGCTGGAGACGATGAACACAATTAAAAGTATTTTGCTTAATAATTTTGATTTAATGTTATATATATGTACATTTACAAGAACCATTATAGTTTCCTAAATGAACACGCAACATTCCTGCAAGTGTTAATGAGTATGATAAATTTAATTAACTGCCTTTAGTTACAGTCTTGATTTAGATCAGTTATGTGAATGTTCATCCATTGTTCCCGTAACTAAGGGTATATTATCTTACTCTTGAATGATTTTCTAACATCAGAAAAGTTTAAAAATTCATTTGGAACACTTCTAATCCTATTTTTTAAGCATATTTGTTTGATTCAAACTAAACATTTGTATTTCATGCAGATATTTTTCTCGCAAATACATAAGTTTCCACTAGTGCCGAAAACTCGTAAACCAACGTGAGACGGAGCATGTCTACTACATTAAAGATTTACTAATATACCTATATGGAATTAATTGAAACCTGGAATTCAATTAAAACCATCAGCTTAACAAATATATTCAAATAAAAACCGTCCTCTCTCTCTCTCTCTCTCTCTCTCTCTCTCTCTCTCTCTCTCTCTCTCTCTCTCTCTTACATGCATCAATCTGGAAGCTTGTGACGGTAGAGGGACTGACAGTCATATAGTACGTCAGAATATCACCAGAGTCGTCCACAGCATTTACATCAAATATCTGCGTGCCGGCTCCCGTGTTCAGTGCATTTTTTGAAACGGTGGCTTTGAGTGAAAAATAGAAGTACTATGAGTCTCGGTGAAAGAATTCACAACTGAAGTAAATAAACCAGCACAATTATGTATGTGTTACAAAAAATACGTTAAAGTTTGCTTCTGATTTGATGTTTGCTTTTTTTGTCCTCATGCCTGCCTGTCTAACTATGTGTATATATGTCTGTCTGTATGTATGCATATCTATTCTCATTTATTCCTGTAATAAACTGTTTGTTATCTGTTAATATTTACCAATATCTATCATGTGGATTAAATAAAATAATGATGCTTTTATGCTTTTACATATATACATGCAAACATTTTATTGTATAAAAAAGAACATCGATTGGTCTTGTACTAATGATAAAGATATACACAGAAAATTTAATCACGATAATGTATGTATGTATGTATGTATGTATGTATGTATGTATGTATGTATGTATGTATGTATGTATGTATGTATGTATGTATGTATGTATGTATGTATGTATGTATGTATGTATGTATGTATGAATGTATGTTATGTGCGTGTGCGTGTGCGTGCGTGTGTGTATATGTATGTATGACGTACGTATGAATGTATGTATACAAATCATTACTGCAGGTATACAAGATGAGAGAAATTACTTTGATATTTAAGAATATAAATTACAACGTAGAAACACACAAACATTTAATTCAGTCTCATAATTTGCAGTAGAAAACTTAAGGTAAGATCTGTGATGTCCATTAAATTTACATCTCATAGCAAAGATATAGAAAGCTGTGATAGAAATAGGACATTGAACTCAGAGTATATACCTGGTAAATTGTTAAATTTGATGGCGTCTCCAGCAATAACATTTATATAAACTTTTCCCGCCGTAAACTCTAAATTAGCGTCAGTGCAAGTCACAGTGATGGTGTACGAGGTCGCTGTGTTAACGTCAAAAAAGGGAGATTTTGTCCAAATTTTCCACTCTGAAACAAGATTAAAAACAAAAGCATTTCGAATTTCGCAATATGTCTAATAATTCTTTCTGAAAAGGTTTTAGATTCAAAAGTATGTTTAAGATTATATAAGACTAGTTAACGTATAATCTGACCTGACGAGTTAATACAAAAATGTTAAGATTCTAGCAAGTGTATTATCTTCCATGATATTTTATTGTATACTGTCTCACTGGATAGTTTCGTATTTTGATACCTCCCTAAGGCATGAACCGACGTCATAAGTTTTTCAAATGTAAATAAACATATAAGCTAAATTTTTTTTATGTGGTTTACTTTTACTCTGAGTTAGGTTAGTATGTTTGGTGACTGCTTGTCACAGTTTGACTAGCATTGCAGATCGAATGCGTAACTTGGACTGCAAATGAGCAGCCGTTTGGCTTACGTAACTACGTTTATCTGTTACAAAGGTAAATATCTATATATCGAGATAATAATAATAATAATAATAATAATAATAATAATAATAATAATAATAATAATAATAATAAAATTTAAACTAAATAAATAAATAATCATACTACTACTACTACTACTACTACTACTACTACTACTACTACTACTACTACTACTACTAATAATAATAATAATAATAATAATAATAATAATAATGAGGACATTGAATAGCACCTAATCGTGATCAGCTCTAATGATATGACTACAAAAAACAAAAAAAACAAAAAAAAAATAAAACAAAAAGCAAAACACCATGAAATTAGAAAACATGATAAATACTTAAAAAATATTTAAGGTAGGAAAATATTGTTCTGTCTTTAAGTTTGTTCTTGCAGTAAAAATGGTGAATATCAATTTTGAAATGGATCACTGTGTCTTTGTATCTAACTGAAATGGGCATTTCATCCCACGTTGCTGGGCCCTGGTATACATAAGAATGTTGTCCATGTGACTTCGTTTTCGTAGTGGAAATAATGAGCAAACGATTGTCAGAAGAGGAGCCTAAGTATATTGATGGTGTATACACATGGGTGAGGCAAGATAGGTATGTTGGATTTAAGTCCGTCTGTGAAACGTAGCAAAGAGAACAAATTTTGCATATGTTCATGACATGTTGGTGCAGTGAGAGTACTGTCCAGTGTAACACCTAGGTTTCGTACTGACTGTGTGCATTTAATGTTAGTGTTGCTGATACTTATTGTTAGAGGTATAGTATGTGAATGAGAAAGTTTTGTGTTGTGATCAGAATGGCCTCAGTTTTATCACCATTTATCTGCAGCTTGTTACATGTGTCCATGATTTCACATCAGAAATGTACCTCTCTACTCCTTGGATGGTAGCACCAGCTTCTGTTAGGTGGCTAGACTTGTATATGTGGGTACCATACGCGTACAATTGGTGAGACAATGGATGATTATCTATGACAACTGAGAGAGGCTGAGTGTATAGAATGAAGCGTATAGGTCCAAGAACAGACACCTGTGGAACACTGCACCATATCTCAACAAATCTTTTTGCAGATAAACTTTGTGTCCTGTTGACTATGTAGGAGCGGTGAAGTCAAATAGCATGGTCTATTCTGTCAAAGGCTGCAAACAAATCAAAGAGGGTGAGGACCGTAATCTATCCACTTTCCAACGCAGAGAGAATGACTTTAAATACTTTCAGAATAGTAGTTTCAGTAATGTGGCAAGGTCGATATGCAGACTGTACATTGGTAAAAAGACTGTTTGAATTCAGATGAGATATAAGTTGGGTAAGAACAACTTTTTCTAATAATATTGATGTCAAAAGGAGATGATTGAGGGTGATGAAATAAGTGTGCTAGTTTGTTATAGTATAGTGAATTTATTAATGCCTAAGGCACAGGATGATTCTTTTAGCCGTCTTGTCACAGGAAAATATTCAAACTAGGTCTTTGCTTTCAAAATGAATATAAAAAAGAAGGGCCGGTGGCAGTGTTGGTTCAGTATAAAATCATTAGTTCTATAGGGAATTAATCTGATTGCCGCAGTCAAAATCTCACATGAATGCTTTATACAAAAATAATTAGTTTTCATTTTATCTTCAGTGTAAAATTATTCTCATTTTTCTGCAATAGGTCTATTAAGTTTTAAATATAAGATGTTGGTATACTACCGGGTGTGTTTTCTCCTCGATTCATAAATTTAATAGAAGATGGATCAAACTTTTTCCTTCTAAATACTCGTCACATTTAATACGTTATATACTACCGTATTTACTCCCTTATAAGTCGAGTCCAACTGCCGCCAATGGAATGCTTTGGCAGATCTGGATTAAGGTTCTTTGTTCTACCGATTATTCCTAGCACATGTAACGGACCAGATCAGCAAAAGCTTTAAGGGACATGAGTCTTTTCTGATGAATTTCGATTCGAGTTATAAGAAAGTATTAAATGTACAATAAGTTGTTGAATAAAAAAAATAGCCCTATGTATCAAACACAAAATCTACCGAATTTAGCCGCCAAAAATGAGTTCAAATATTAGTCATACAGATTACAGGGTCTATATGCTATATTTTCATTTCATTAAAGTTTACAGATTTGTCTCCCTTTCCCTACAAAATATAGCTGTCATCGTGTTCAGTATTGGATGTCGTTAGTATACCTCTTTGATGCCGTCGTAATATAGTGCCCTCAGTGAGTCATCAAATTTTTACTTCGGGCTCTATAAAACCATCTTGACATACATGTATCTAATAGTATAATTCCTTACATGGTAGTTGTATCTTTGCCAGGCAACCTGCAGGACTATTTAAGGCAGATACACTATAAATGTTGTTTTATATATCTTAATAACTACGAGCATAACCGCTTTTTTCTTCTTTCGGTTTTCAAGTGGACATGGTCGTGTAATGCGTGCGTCTTTTCCAATAGTTACAATCTCAACCTTGTCCGGCTTGGTTTAAGTCACGGGCTCGGCCACTGTTGGTATGTGAGAAAGATTCCAGTAGCTTCCCGTGGGTCGGTGGTTGCTACATGGGTTTTCCTGGGTTCTTCCTCCACGAATTATATTGGCCGCCGTGTATAGACACTAAAGCGATGAGAAATGTCTTGGAACCTAAAACAGCATCTTCTTCTTTCGAACTATTAACCAGTTTACCAATTAAAAAAAAAACAACCTGCAAACCTAACTACCTTCCAACATTGGTCTGCTGATCTATATTATGAGAAGCAAAGCATTGTTTCCTTTAGCAATCCAACTACATAATCATGCATACAAGCAAACACGCATCTAGAATACTGCTTATTAACATGCAAAATTCTTACCCGCAGTCTCTGGGTCTCTAATGATCTGAAAAGACGAGCCTGAATCTATGACAAGACTGCATGTAAACGAGTCGCCGTTGGGGTCAGTTACAGTTAAGGTGTACAAGATACGGTTGGTGTTTTCATTTTCTCCAACGTTGAGCGTTATCGGAAGGCTTGTGAATACGGGTGCCTGAAACATTATTAATAATAATACGAGTAGTAGTAGTAGTAGTAGTACATGTCGTAGCAAATACTTCTAGTAGCAAGAAGTAGTAGAAACAACAAATAATAGTAGAAGAACCAGTAGTAGTAGTAGTAGCAATATTAGTATTAGGTAATATCAAATAAAAGTATAGTAGTAAATAGTAGCGGTAGCAGCAAAACAAATTATTAGCAAACAGTAGAGGAAGTAGCAGTAAATAGTAGTAATAGTAGTTGTAGCAAATAGTATTATTGTTAGTCAATGTAAGTAGTAGTAGCAGCATATGGTAGCTAACAGTAGTAGTCAGAGTAGCAGAAAAAGTTGTAATAACAGTAGCAGAGAGTAATAGTAGAAGTTATAGTGGTAGTAGTAAAAAATACTAGTAGTAGCAAAAACATAGAAGTAGTAGCACATTTAATTAAACGAAAATGGGACCCACATCCTAATTATTATTATAGTTTTTATCCTTTACACACACACACACACACACACGCACGCACGCACGCACGCACGCACGCACGCACGCACGCACGCACATACATACATACATACATACATACATACATACATACATACATACATACATACATACATACATACATACATACATACATACATACATACATACATACATACAAAACCTACACACACACACACACACGTACGTACGTACATACATACATACATACATACATACATACATACATACATACATACATACATACATACATACATACATACATACATACATACATACATACATACATACATACATACATACATACATACATACATACATACATACATTATCGTGATTGAATTTTCTGTGTGTATCTTTATCATTAGTACAAGACCAATCGAAGTTCTTTTTTGTACAATAAAATGTGTGCATGATTATATGTAAAAGCAGAAAAGCAGCAAGGACAGTTGCATGAGCTAGTCTAGAACAACGCATAAAACGTGATTATTTTTGTATCGAATCCACATGGATTGAGAGTGATATATATTTACAAAAAATCTACAATTAGAATACAATCAATGATGTATGTATGTATGTATGTATGTATGTATGTATGTATGTATGTATGTATGTATGTATGTATGTATGTATGTATGTATGTATGTATGTATGTATGTATGTATGTATGTATGTATGTATGTATATATATATATATATATATATATATATATATATATATATATATATATATACATACATACATACATACACCGCCTTATTATCTTTGTTATGTTGTCATGAGCTATGATACAAAAATGCAATGCTTAAATGTGAAATGCAGTACATATAAGATATCATGCGAACATTTAACTCGATATTAATGTACAAAATAAAATAAACTGTGACGATAACAGCAAGAAAGCAACCAATACGAGTTTACCATGACATTGTACATATTACGACTATGCTAAGTCGATGACTTTCATAATGAGACAAAATTAATAATTATACAAGAATAAAAAATAAAGAGGTAAGTAAATAATGAATAATGTCGTAGTAGTGCAAAATTGAATTTATATATTTCGTTAATTAATTAGATAATTAATTAATTAATATACTTACCGCTGAGTGGGAAACTCGAACGAAGAGGCATATTATACAAATATGAATGTAAACTGACATAGTTTTCAATTCTACAGCAATGGAGTGAGCTTAAGCGACGATCAGCTGGTATAATTTTCCTGTCAATTAATTCTTCCCTAATATATGAGGCAAATATTCAACGATTTTCTCTTTCGAGATTATTCAAAAGTCGTTTATAAATACTCGAATATATATATTCCCCAAAACGACAATAATATTTATGTGGTCAGTCAAGAACTGAATATGAGCTGGTACATTATCAAAATTAGTCATATTACGACTGTTTAATAAAATCGTGTCTGCTTAAAAGACATTCGTTGAAAGTAGTTTCAATGTGTGTATTTTGCCTATAAAAGAGGTCATATTCAGTGGGGTACTCATGACGGGGTGATTGACAAATAATTATAAATTATCAACAAGCTTCGGAAAACCGGTAATTCTACAAACATGTTTAAACAGATTTGTCCAAGCTATTGAGAATAAGACAAATAATGAAATCATTAATATAAATTGGATTTTTCGAATCTGGCTTCTTGATGCATTCATATAAAATTAAATAGGCATATAGCTTTACAGCTTTACCAGCATTAATCGCATTTTCCCTGTATTCTTTTAGCAGAACTAGTTGTATCAGTAGCATCTATAGTATTGCATCGATCTTACAATACATACATACATACAGACATACATACATACATACATACATACATACATACATACATACATACATACATACATACATACATACATACATACATACGTACGTACGTACGTACGTACGTACGTACGTTCGTGCGTGCGTGCGTGCGTGCGTCCGTGCGTGCATGCATGCATACGTACGTACGTACGTACGTACGTACGTACGTACGTTCGTGCGTGCGTGCGTGCGTGCGTCCGTGCGTGCATGCATGCATACATACATACATACATACATACATACATACATACATACATACATACATACATACATACATACATACATACATACATACATACATACATACATCTAAAGAATAAAGATAATTACTAATTGTTTATACAAAGCTGATTAAGTTTCTATTTAAATATGTTGTTGTTGTTGTTGTTGTTGTTGTTGTAGGGTTTAACGCCATTTTTTAGCACACGATAAGCTATACTTGGATGCCAGTATTATTGGTGGAGGAAGAACCCAGTAAAACCCCCGGAAAGATCGACCGACCCACGAGAAGCTACTGGCAGGCTTTCTCACATAAATACATTAGCCGAATCTTAGACTCGAACAGACGCAGACAGAGGTGAGATGGCAGTGATCCGTAACGGAAAGCGCGTTGGACCACTCAGCCACTCGGGTCCCCACTATTAAAATATACTGAAGTAATCAGTTTTGTACCAATTACCAAGTACTGATTAGTGCCAAAGACATTGTAAAGTCTGTGAGACTCTTCACGTTGAGGAAGTTCAATATTTTTATTTGGTCGTTTCGCTAGAAATTAATTGAATACCATACTTGCCGTTATATATATTATACAATAATGTTATTATGAGTTATTTATTTGTGCTGGTATGACGTGAATGACAGTATTTTGAACATGGCAAACTATATTATGCAGTTTATACGGTAACAGCCGTCTTTTAACTTTATGTTAATTTCCCTCCCAATTTCGAACATTTAATTGTCACTTCAAATCATGATTTGATAACTATTCAAGTCGTAATTAATGTATTGAAATTTTTTCACCTGGTTTATTTTGTAAGTTGACAGTTACACCGTGTTAAATTACCTGTCAGGGTGAGTTCTGTTGGGGGCCAAATTACGCCAAACAAATGTATAATTTGAAATGTGACCTAACCAAATTTTGAAAATATAAATTAATTTTATGGCTGTTTACTTGTGCTAGTTATGGATAGAAATAAAGCCGATATTATTCATGATCGCTAGTTAATTAATGCGGCATGAAATCTCTAACCAAAACTGCATGTTACCAATCGTTAATTTTGTTTACACTTAAAGGAAAGAAAATCAAACCTCCCTCATCAAGTGCTTGGTTAAATGCGAATAGTATGTTAGGTAAATGTAGAAATGAAATACTAAAATGAAGCTCTACATGGCAGACTGACGACACAACAAATTAGGAATAATGACAGTATCTGAACATTTATCGCTCTCACGCCAAAAATGCAATGATATAAATTAGACTGTAGTAGCCCATAAATAGGAAATGGAGCAAAGTTGATAGTAAAAATAAAACAAATGAAAACATATTGGCTGCTAGCATTCAGGCCCAACAGTTTCAATCAGGAAGAATACAAATTATTATTTTCTGTGCATAGTTAGCAAGGAATTTGTAATTTAACGCATTAACCTCTGGCGCCGCCTTTACTGGGTAAGAGGTAGAAGCCTACTGCCAATCTCTGTATCGTCACGGTCATGTATAAGACACTACAGTGGGTGATATTATAGTAAGCTAGACGGATGTAGTTCTACAATGTTCCAAATACTCCGGGCGATCTAATTGCACTACCAAATTCAGAGGGAAAAACCTATGTTTTGGACCCATTTTTTTTCCACTCAAAATTCGCCCGTGGTCGGAATACGATTTTGTGTCCAGAAGTTAGGTCTAAAGCAGACCAGTCAACTGCACACAGAGAGGTGATACAGTGCAAAAGGTAGGATAAGGTGGGCATTGGGAATACAGTGGTCTACATATAAAAATGATGGGTCCGTTAAGCAGAAGAAGAAAAAAATCTTCCACATTCCCTTTCTGATCATGCGCGATCAAATTACTCAAAAACAATGCTTCGAATACAACTAGGCATTAGGCCAATGAAAAATCGCTTGGAAGTCGATGTATTAGGATGTATTCAGAGATAGCTCCCAAAATGTGTTTCCTACTCTAATTTCATGCGAAAACAACAAAAACCTCCAGGGGTTAAAGTGATAAGAGAAAAGAACTTAATGTTGCCAACAATTTTGATTCATGTTCTGAAACCTATGATCTTAAATACCATTCTTCTGTAAAACACATGTTTTGTGTAAAGCGCATATGAATAATCTTTTAAATTTTTTTAATTTAGGCCATTACTTTTCACCAGCTTAAATATGTTGTACTAATTTAGAACCTAACCTGCGCAAGTTTTAACAAATCTGCAAGTTATAGAAAATACTAGATACTTGATAACACAAATACAGTTAGAAAATTTTAGACGGCGCTAAACCTTCATTGCCGACCTACTTGCCTATATCAACAATTGAATTCCGTTGTTCTGGTCATTTCTTCATTTCAAGCATTTTATCAAGATGCATTTAGAAGCGTAGCAACGTTAGGCGTCGTTCAACCACATTTTTATTTTGTTTTATCGTTCAGGCAAATAACTGTCTTAAACATCATCTAGATGTGTTTGTTGTTCGACTGCTTTAATGTCACATAGCTGCCTAATTAATACATTTTCGGACACTATAATACAAATGACCAATGTACTGATTTTAATGACATCGGTGAACTTTTGATCAGATAGAAAAAGAACTTAGCCGACGCAAAATACATTGTTTGTCTCTTTAAAACACGTGACTGGTACGGATTAAACCAAATTTTAAACGAAATATTCTCCGGGATTATTATTTGATACATCTGACTTGTCGTCCATTCACTCAATTGAAAGGCATAATCAGACCACAATGTTCAGTGTGGAAAATGTGATCAATGATCAACTGCTTATTATAAGTAATAAAACCACATTTTTAAAAAAAAAAAATATTTTACGTATAAATCCAAGTGTCTGCTTAATGTGAACTTGTCCTTAAAAAGATTTATTATACAATTTTCAGAAGTCGTATTCACATCCTCTCGATGGTAAGCATTTTTCAAGTTGGAACTACATAAAAAAGAACTAAAATGAAATAGAACGACCATTTCAATGATTTATTTGACTTAGAATTAATGCTGCCATGTTTATGGTTTGATATTTTAAAGTTAAGTAACAATTTGTGCACATTATTTCGCAAACAATTAAATACTTCGATAAAATTAAATGTTTGGATTCAAACAAAATTGCGTATAGGTCAAAATGACCATACAACAAGATCGAATATTTGTTTTATAAAATCTTTATAGATACCTATTCCACCTGACATGCGACGCCAAGGTATTTTCTACCGAGAAAAATACCCACGGACTATTAAAGAAGGTCAGGCCTTGACCGCAAAGTCAAATGAACATCGTCAGTTCTTCTTAGAATTATGACAAAAATCAGGTAGGCATTAACTCCACAACAATCAATTATGTCCAAAAATTAATGATACAATATTGATGTAGATTGGATTATGATTTAGATGCTTCTTGCAGTATTTCATGCCTAGCTGGTCAAGTCATTCCTATATTGTTTTGGTCACAATATCCCAGTATTTAACTGGACTTGAATTTTCTTTTCTTTTGTTGTTATAAACAATTCGGCGGTACTGAAAAGGGAACGCCTCAAGCAATTTTTGCATTGATTCATTAAACTGCATTAGTACTTTTGAAATTTATTATAGTTCATGGTAGCCGGACATTGTGCAAATTTATGAATCGTATTTAACGATGAATAATGCAACAAATAAAGAAATACCCTTTTAAACACCTTAACATAATTGATTCTTCAGAGCCTTACCTAAATATTTCTGCTAAGGACGATTAGCATAAAATTTAATAATTAAGTTATTGAATGTATGCCAAATGTGTTATTAATACTAAATATTAATATTGTTCGAAAGTATATCGTTTGGGAATATTTGAACATTTCAGTTCCTAACTCAATATTGTCCACAAAGAAAAAAGTTCCATGTGTTATTGCGTGGTGCGCATTATATGAAATAGGGATTATAATGCAATTATTTTGGCTACTGTTAAATCGGCATATCGTCACGTGATCATTACTTGATGCTAGAGTTACCACCTTATTGCATATATCTTGACTATTACCGTATATATTCCGTTTACTGCAGAATTCATTGAAATAAAGTTATGCTAGGAAACCTTCACAAAAGTTTGATAAATGCAAAACTAAACTACTCGTTTTCATGAACGTGATAGTGCAACAACTAGTACTTACACCTGAAATAGGTAGGTCTAATTTAATTGACGGAAATCCTGTAGAATATCTAACACCCTATTCAATGTAATAAGATCCTTCTTTTATTCTTTTCGTATCGAGTCTAGCTTGTCAATGGGTAGAATTGATCATTACAATAATTACAGCTATGACGATAACGTCAGATTAAATTGAGAACCTTTTAAGCTGATTCATTGCTTAGAAATAATTCATATGTTCTGTCTATGAGCTTGTCATTCATCTTATCTAACTTCATCGCAGTAAATATCTTGATAGATATCCCGCTTTGTATGTTTCAGTGACTATGCAATTCTTCGATTATATTTTAAATTATTCGTATCATGATAAAGAATGGTGATAGAGTTAGTGGATCCTTTTCCGACTCTTTATGATCGACTTAAATAGCTTGAAATCACTCGATCAATTTGATAAGAATGGAACACTTAAAATACGGGAGTTATTGTTAATTATCATAGGCAAGTTTTATAAATGACATAACTTATACGTTTCAAATAGAGAAATTTCAAATATAGAGCTTTAAAATATTATCAGAAGATATTAAAGTTTTATTAATCAAAGCAATGTTCTTTATAAAGGTTAATAGAGTCGCCATTCTCATGACACGACGAAAAGGGTGGTAATTTTATACCTCAGCTGGACAGAAACAATAAATGTTAATATATTATTTCTTGACATTATCTACATAAATCTTAAGCTACGAAATACAAGCCCGAAGATATGGAGTTAACAAATACAGTGAAATACAACAGGGAATATACAATTTAATCAACCATCAACCTTTTCATTGAAACGAGCAAAGGTTTAATTGATACATCTGATGACAACTATAGTTTGTGTAACGATTTATATATTCAGACGAAATATTTGATAGCGGCAGTCTTATTTAAACAGGAAGAATTCTGAATAGCCAGTGCAAAGATAATTTCAATTAATTGATGTTAGACCAGGTTTATCTGTAAATCAAAGAGTAAATGATAAATTTGAGGAACAATATACATATAATTCCCGAACCTACGAGAGTATAAAAATGTTTGTTATAACAAAACTTAGAAGGTCTGAGATCCAAATACCGTTGTCAAGGGGAAAATAAAACTACATGAAAAACATGCAATAAGAATGACCACAGAAGTAATCCAGCTGAGTATGGTTCTCATTACAAGGCATTCCAGGCATTCGAAATTAAACTCTACCTGGTGCATTAATTTTTGAGGCGACGGCCAAAGACAAATCTAGGAGAAAACTTAGATTAGAACATTTTGATGTCATTAACGCATTGATTAAGTTTAAATTATAAATCTCATATATTAAGCTAAAATGTATCTTTGGATGAAATTTTTTGCATTTGAAAAAAGTTCAGAGAATCAATTTCGGTGAAAATTATTTATTATCTTTGTGATTAAATGTGCCGAGGGTTACAAATAAATTTTATACTTTCCTAAAAAACATCTTTTCGCAATTATTATAAATATATTTGTATACTTTGCTAAAAAATCTTTTTGCAATTATTATAAATATATTAGTATACTTTGCTAAAAAGATCTTTTCGCAATTATAAATATATTTTATACTTTGCTAAAATAATCTTTTCGCAATTATTATAAATATATTTGTATACTTTGCTAAAAAAATCTTTTCGCAATTATCATAAATTTATTAGTATACTTTGCTAAAAAGATCTTTTCGCAATTATAAATATATTTTATACTTTGCTAAAAAAATCTTTTCGCAATTATTATAAATTTATTAGTATTCTTTGCTAAAAAGATCTTTTCGCAATTATAAATATATTTTATACTTTGCTAAAAACATATTTTCGCGATTATTATAAATATATTTGTATACTTTGCTAAAAAAGATCTTTTCGAAATTATTATAAATATATTTTATACTTTGCTAAAAAAATCTTTTCGCAATTATTATAAATATATTGTATAGTTTGCTAAAAAAATCTGTTCGTAATTATTATAAATATATTTGTATACTTTGCTAAAAAAATCTTTTCGCAATTATTATAAATATATTTTATACTTTGTTTAAAAAATCTTTTCGCAAATATTATAAATATATTTTATACTTTGCTATAAAATCTTTTCGTAATTATTATAAATATATATTTTTATACTTTGTTCAAAATATCTTTTCGAAATTATTATTATTATTATATATATATATATATATATATATATATATATATATATATATATATATATATATATATATATATATATATATATATATATATATATATATATATATATATATATATATATATGTTATACTTTGTTGAAAACGTCTTTTGGCAATTATTATAAACATATTTGTATACTTTGTTCATAACATCTTTTCGCAATTATAATAAATATTATGATATTTCTTAACAGAAAGGATAAATATTAAACATGGTTACATGCAAACAAATAACGTAATCAGACAGTAATTGAAAGTGTTTTGTACAGAGTATGTACATTATCTTACTAACCATAATTCGATAATAATGTAGGTACTAATGGATACCATAGCTCAAACAAAACAGCTGTTGTTAAAATAATTCAACCACACAATATTAGGATGCACCATTTTCCCCAGACATAAAGACACACAAGCTTAAAAACAGTTTGAAACAAGAAGACACGCAAGCATTTTGAATAACTATATGAACAATAAATTGAAGCAGAGGCACAAATTGAAGATGTTTTGCATAAAAGTATAAAAATATAATTATAATTATTGCGAAAGGATGTTTGATGAAAGCTAATTTCTTCCTGCGTAGATTAGTTACTATATTCTATATATTATGATCTCAAAAATAGACGATAAATCACAGTTTTTACAAATGTGCATTTGATGGTACTAACTGAATTATTTTGTTATCGTAAAGTCTGCTTGAAAGACAGTTTTAAAATACATATTTGTTGCACAAAGAAGTCAAATTTAGTAATGGTGCACGCGGGCAAAACTATAAACACAGCCAATTAGACAATCTTTGATCACATCGATTTGATGATATATAAGATTAAATTTCTGTGAAGGTAATCTCTTTTGACAGCATAACCACAGGTGAAATAAGTGTTTTTAAAGAGTAGTATAGTAAGTAATTACGTCTTCATTAGTGGTTTATGAGGTTAAAGACGCATGCAACGAGTTTAATCACGTGCTCATAAACCAGTTTAACATTAATGGAAGAATTGGTAGGTCAGTTTCCATAACGACTATCGTGCTTGTATGGGGGAGAAATAAGATATGTTATTTGGATTCGATGTTGTCAAAGTACGCCATTTGACACTTACAAAACATGTATTGAAAACACGTTTAACACATAGGGCCCCGTGTGGTCTAAAGCGCTCTTAGTTACGAATCACTGATATCTCACCTCTGCGTGTGTTCGAATCTCAGATTCGGCATATGTGGGTATGTGAGAAAGCTTGCCAGAAGGTTCTCTTGGGTCGGTGGGTCTTTCTGGGGGTGGGGTGGGGGTTCTCACTTTCTTCATCATGATTAATACTGGTCGCCATGTATAGCCTATCGTGTGCTGAAATATGGCGTTACACCCCACAACAACAACGTTTAACACAACAATAAACATGTAGAAGGTATGATCTTTGGAAAAAGAGATGACGTCACATCCGCCCCAGTGGTGTGATGAGGGACATTACAGACGGTTAACGTTGGAGTACTTGGTTGTTACCGGTAGAAAAGGTAATTAGATGAAATGTTCAATGTTCTCGAGGTAGCTGGGAAAACTATCAAAGTGATAGATAATCACTGATTATGATGATTGTAGCTCCGCGTTAAATATTCTTTATTTCAATACAGAATGAGGTTGACAATCAAAACGAAAGAGTATAAGTAAAGTATATAAAACCAAAATAATTAATATAAGTAATATAGAAAGTGGTTATTGTTAGAAATATTCTACAAGGGCAAAATAAATAATGTACAAATAAGAGATTTTCAACTCTGTACTGAAAATAAGTTTGGGTCTAATATTATGTTTATGTAAAAAAATATTCTTGTTCAGACAATATGATGAAACACAAACTGATTTATAAAAGCACAACTTTGCAATTGATAATATTCCTCACAAACAGATAATACAATATTTACAGCGAGAATGCCTTTGATCAAGGAACAGTTTAATTGGAGATCAAAAACATTTCGCTCACCACGGATATAAATAAATATTTATGTTTATTATGCGACCAATGGCAATTGAAATAGTACGTCTCTGTTTTGGTTTTATTTTGTTTACTTTAGTGTTTTGTTGTTGTTGTTGGTTGTTATGTTTAGAAAATCTTCGCCTAATGCGGCGATCAGGAAAACAAATATTTTCATAATTACTTATTTCTTCATGCAAAGCGTTACCACTTGATATGTATACCCAAACCCCGTCTACCACTAATATTAAAGAGGAAGTAATGTATGTATGTATGTATGTATGTATGTATGTATGTATGTATGTATGTATGTATGTATGTATGTATGTATGTATGTATGTATGTATGTATGTATGTATGTATGTATGTATGTATGTATGTATGTATGTATGTATGTATGTATGTATGTATGTATGTATGACTGACTGACTGACTGACTGACTGACTGACTGACGACTGACTTTATTTCCTCTTCAACAGAGATTACATCAGATTAATCAAATTCAAGATAATACAAAATCATGAAATACAACAGAATAGTGTATATATAAAAAAAATGGTGAAACGTGTAATTATCAATGTAGTTCTTTCTACATGACATATGTGATTATGCATGCATACATACACACACACACATAAAAGTACACACACACATACATATACACACACAAACACATACACACATACACATATACACACATCTATACATATATATGTGGAACAACATGAAACCACTCTCAAATGAAAAAGATAGCAAAATGTGACATTCTTATATTATATAAGACAGAAAGAATTATATCTCCGTGATCTGTCATACAACAAAATTGTGGAATTTGACAAGAACAGGATGGCCTTTTGTTTTTGCTTGTTTTTTTTTAATTTTAAAAAACTAATTAATTTATTTATTTAGCTTAACTACTGTATATTGCTGTTATGATATGACATGTTGTTTGAGAGTAGGGCATGCATTTTATTGTAAATTGAGGTTATGCTTTTTGCCGTTACCAACATGAGTTTATCCCATACGTCATCGTCGATAGACGACAAGCAATCTACTCTGCTTCCAAGAAGTGCCTCCAATAGTATATCGTCTTCTTGATTGAATAAAATAACCCCGTCTCTCACCTCTAAAGTGTCAATCACCCTCTCAAAGAAGACGTTTCGTTCTTCAAGTAGCATTTCACAACCTAAGATAAGATGTTTCGCTCTGTCGTCAGTCTCTTTTCCACAGAGTTTGCATATCATAGCTTTTCCAACAGGTATGATATATAGTTTCACTATTTCAGAGAGAGGCCATAACATAGATGGAAATTTACGCCCAAGAAACCATATACTGCTTGGTTTTAAGTCCAAATGAATGTTTCTGAAGTGAATTAAATCGTCCCTTAGCTCAATATCTGTATTCCAGGTTGATTCTTCAAGTTTTTGAATATTATCAATAATATACCGATTCCAAACAAGTTTACCTTGGGTTTATACTCTTACTGCATAGTCTAAGAGAACACTTCCCATACCATATTTCTTGAATATTTTGTCAATATCTGCTATAAACCCCGTTGGTCAAGTACTGACATAAGCGCAAAATGAAAATCTTTTTCCAGATAAGAGTCCAATCGCCCTTACACAGCCGGTTGAAAAAACACAATTTCATCTTATCTATGTATGCTTCCATTGACCAGAGTCCTAAGGTACTACGTGTTGCCTCTGTGGGCGAATATTTATCGAAAGCTTGCATTCGTCGCGCTGCATATCTCTGACATAGCTCAAGTTCTTCTATTTTGGTGCTTGTCATATTCGACCATAATTCACATCCATATAGGACTGCGGGTAGAATGATTCTTTTCCAGATTTTCATACTTGTTAGAGGGTTCATTCCCCCGTCTCTGATACCAATAAAAATAAAAGTGTTTAATAAGCGTTTACCTTTATCGCATGCTTCTTTTATCGCGTCATTAGGTTTAAAGTTGTACTTTAGAGGTATGCCGGCATATTTCTTACTTTTGACTACTGGAATTGGCGTTTTGTTGAATAGAAAAGAAGGGATATCAGTTCTTCTTTTGTTTGTAAAGAGTATGCTGCAACTTTTATCTGTTATATTTCAATCTCCACCTTTTCGCATAATTAGAGATTGTATCGAGCAGATGCTGCATCGAATGATGCGAATTAGCCTTTACAGTTGTGTCATCCGCTAATAAGACACACGGCAGGTGGAGATCGACAAGTTTTAGGCCTCGCAAAGTTTGATCTAAATCAGTGATCAAATCGTCTATCATAACGAGAAAGAACCAAGCGGACAAGATACGACCCTGCCCTACACCCTGTTTAATATTGAAATATTTGGACAATTTGCCAGCAAATAAAACAGAACTGGTCACTCCCTTAAACGAGTCTTTCATGATGCGCCACGTCTTCCCTTTTATGCCAAGTTTGTACAGCTTGTAAAATAACCCATTGTGCCAGAATATATTGAATACCTTAGCATTATCAAGAAATGTTGCATAGACAGGAGTATCTTTATCCATATAGTAGCATATAGATTCTTTGATACAAAACGCTGCAGTGATACTACCACAATTATTCCTAAAACCTTGTTGCAATGGATTTGGAAAATTAATGTACTTAGAAAATATAAGTAGTCTATTATATATAATTCGCTCTAGGATTTTCTGAAAAACTGGAGTTATATCACGGTAATTATTCATATCTAATTTGCTTTTTCCCCCTCCTTTAAATATTGGTATTACTAAACCTTATTTAAAATGGCATGGATACTCCTCGGCCTCGTACACTTTTTCGAAGACAGTTTCAAGTAACTGTACACTGCTCTGAGTGTCCGCAAACAGTAAATGCTCGGCAACAATACCGTCGTGACCACATGCCTTATCTTTATTGAGAGAACTAATTGCACTACTGACTTCTTCTCTAGTGGGAATTTTGTCAACAACTTCATTAAAGTGGGAATGGGTTTCTATACTCTGTTTTTTAACCTCTGCTAAAACCATCTGGTAATGATTCCCATCGTACAGATAGGTATTGTCAGGTAGTGACAAATTGGAAAAATGATTTGCCCATAAATCTCTTATAGAGTCTTGGTCGCGTACGATTCTTCCGTTAGATTCAATTTCGTATATGTAATCACGTATATGTCTTTTATTCCGTATAAACTTATAGAAAGTGGAAATATCGAGCTCTGCAGCCGTTTCAAGCTCACTGAACTGTTCTCTATTACATATTTCTTTTGCTCTCAGTAACTCTTTTCCAAACAGTTTCTTCGCTTTCTTATAGTTCGCGTATGGGCTAAACATGTATGTATGTATGTATGTATGTATGTATGTATGTATGTATGTATGTATGTATGTATGTATGTATGTATGTATGTATGTATGTATGTATGTATGTATGTATGTATGTATGTATGTATGTATGCATGCATGCATGCATGCACGCACGCACGCACGCACGCACGTGTGTGTGTGTGTGCGTGCGTGCGTGCGTGTGTGTGTGTCTGTGTGTGTGTGTGTGTGTGTGTGTGTTATTCATGTCGACCAAATTTAATGGTATAATGTTTTCACTGCCATTAATGACCGCCTTGAAAGAATTCAAGTCCTGAGGAGTTGAAGCACGTACTTTGTTGTTAAAAATAAGAATCCTTAAAAAATAACATGGCTTTTACAGTGCTGGTATACAGCACTTTTATATACTGTATACAAATACTTCATATAAAAGTAATCCCTTACGCTTACAATATATAAATATTTTTTCAACATAAGGTCATATTATAACAGTATTATGAATTAAAACACGGCGGAGAAATTCATCAAAATCCCTTCTGCCCCCCCCCCCCCAATCCCGCCCATGATTAAGGGAAATAAAAATGATACCGGGATGAGGTGTGAGGAAAAAAATTGAAAGCTGAACATGCAGCAAGTAACCTACAAGAACACTGAGTTCATTAGGTGCAAATGTTCCATGAGGATTTTAATTCACTGTTCACAATATCATGACACAAAGTTGAAATAGCCTGTTAAGATTTCTACGGTACATTTATTGATGTGTAAAGTGGAATACACATAGTGTAATTAATTTAATGATTTGTTTATTTTTATTTCTGTCTTGACGTTTTATAAAATCTATAAATATGGGTACTAAAAAGTTATTTCAAATGAAGACGTCCGAGGTCCTCTCTGTCCATCCTCAGTCGTTCTCTGTCATGGTGTGGGTTGGTAAAGGCAGAAGATTAATCGACCAATAGATAAAGAATAAAATCAATGAATACATGCCTTTAATGTAGCCTAAGTCTCCGCGATTCCACCGCTACATCAGCAGCAGAGAGGGTGAATCCTACAACGTTTTTAGACAAAATTTGATTGAAATCCTAAAACGAGCCGTCCTATAATCTCATTTTAACCAAAAAGAGGGCGAATCCTACAACGTTTTCAGACAAAATTTTGATTGAAATCTTAACGAGCCTTCCTTACGAAATCTCATTTTAACTAAAAAAATGAAAACGAAGATTTTTACGATTTTTTAATTAATTTTGGTCGCAACTTGTTGTCATCCACCCTCTCTGCTGCTATGGGTTAACAAAAAATAATAAATGATTTCAACCAGTCCTTATGATGGAAGTCTTTAGGACGAAAATCATTTATGATCTCACAAACAAACTAATCACTAACACCTCTTCTTGTAAATCAATCAGATTATTTGACTGGTCGGTGAGTTTGAAATTAATTCTGGTTAATGAATTATTATGGCATCGCATGTAGACAGGATTAATTGGGTTTTCAATAATTAAAAATCCTGGAGGAGCTGTTGGTGCAAACGAATAAAGAATATATCCTTGCTGAGCTTGATTTGATCGTTCGAGATTAATTTGATAGCTTCCTTCAATAACATCACATACTAAATTGAGTGCAATCACTGAGGATATATTTACGTTGAACGGAGCGATATGCCTCCCGCCACCGTCTGGGTCATTATTGTGTTTGAGGATTTTTATTTCCGGTGATGATGTTTTTTTCCATGCATCATGAATTATTTTAAAACCAACATCGATGGCATCACTGAGAGATTTTTGTAGTTTTGAGATATTATATCCTGGTAGTTTAAACTCACGAATATCTTTGACGGGGATTTTATAGATCAGTGCAAATTCTGTTCTCGATAAGGGATTATCGTCATCTAATATATCCTGAATAATTTTCAGGTTAAATGTTTCCATATCGTTGATAATTTTATTGCATGTTTCTACGACGCTGATAAATTCATCTCGGGTGAGAGAGCCGGATTTGAGAGATATTAACAACAGCGAAAAATCATTATTCATTGCTGTGAAATTTTCATCGATTTTAAGATCGTCAGCAACAAGAAATTTCCCTCCCCCAACATTATCGTGAAAGATCTTAAAAAAATCTCTAGTGATTGTGCGATCTTGATAACTCTTTATTGGATTATCAGATTTTATTCTGTCGGTGATATAATCAGTTTTTTGTGGTTCTGGTAAATCAACGGTTTTTCCCCCTGGTGGTAATTCAGGCCATCCTAGTACGGTTCTAATAGAACTCTGATAGATATCTACGACGTATTCTTCTGAGTTTATTTCAATTGCGGATGATAGCGTCGGTTCATGAACTGTTATAGCGATTTTTGATTCTTTTCCAGTAATCGATTTTATTCTACGCGCGAATTCATTATTGATTTGTTCGATTTGGTATGACCCTGTTGGTATCGAAACGACGTTCCAGTCTGGGGTACCGTCGTCTTTATTCTTATTTGCAAATACCAGTGAATTATTCGGTTGTTGACCACCAAATGATTTTGATCTGATATTAGGCCAACTGTGATACACTCGTAATTTTGCTAGCGCTATCTCCTTCACGGGGACTGGGCTAGGGAAATTCACACTAAACTCTGGTTCCGTTGATGTTATTGATATCATGCTTGTTTGTACTGGGTTCGTGTTCTCCACTACTCGTTGAAGTAATTCCTGCGGTGTTGTCATTGTTATTATACTCATGATTTATTTCTAATTTTGGTATCGAGGAATCATAAATACTGACCATCACTGAGAACTCACAATCTGGTATGGTTGATATTATTGAGATCATTTTGTTTTTTGGGTTCGTGTTTTCTAATTCCATCGATGTTGTCATTGTTATTATATTCATGTTGTCGCTCTAATTTCGATATCGCGGAATCAAAAATACTGACCATCTCTGAGAATTCACTATCTGATATAATTGTATTATCGAGTGACGACGATATCATCAGGGATAACTGCGAATATGCGGTTGATGCAATATGAAATTGAAGTAAGTAATTCTGCAGTTTACTCTGGCTGCATGATGATATCTTTTTTGCTATCCCGGTTGATATACCCCCGATTGTAGCCACCGCAGAAATGCAAATTGGAACTACGACCGGGGCAATCATTGTAACCGATGCAAGTATTATTCCGGCGCCAGTGAGAACGCTTGACACCGAGTATATAATAATATCAATTGCAGTGATTTTTCGTCGGTATTTTTTTATTTTTATTTGATACTCCTCGGCGAGGGTTTTGAGTCTAGTCTGAAATTCTCTGACCTGATCATAGCGACATTGCGTTGATGAAATCATTGTTATTTTAAAAAAGCTAGCGTTTTCAATTGTGAAATCCTTTCAATTTAGTTATTTACTTAAATCCGCTACGAATTCAACATACCAGGTTACTGAAACCCCAATCAAATTTTTATCAGTAGCTGTGATTGTGAACTTTTCAGTTGTATTCTTGTCGATGATCGTTGAAATCGTATTATTGACCCCGGATGAACTGGACGATGAAATATTAAATTGACTCAATGGTGTCACTAGTGTTAATCGATAAATACCCTTAACGGTTGCAGTGATATCTAATTTGTTGTTTGCAGGTGTCCACTCAAATGATCCGTGTTGGATTGTATATACTACGTTGTTGGTTTTCTCATGAGGAATTTTTGTTTTTTCAATGATTGTTATCATCCTCGAAAAATCACCTTTGACGGCTTCGATGAAGTTTTTCGTCTCATCGATGGATTTTTTAATATCAGGGAGTTTTATTTCTATTTTATCCAACTGGGTTCCAATAAATTTATCAATGATATTTCTACGAAAAACTGAAAACTGTTTTCCGTTTTCTTCAATTCTAGATTCAAGTGTTGTTAGTACAAACAGAGAATTGTTTAACTCATCGTTGATAGTTTTTAATCGATCTGTAATCGTCGAAACGATTACACCCGGTTTGAGTTTACCCTGATCGGAAAATAACGCAACGGTGTTCTCGATTGCGTTTTGTTGTTTAACCAAAATATCATCCAGAGAAATATTACTGGTTTTCAATTTACCCTGTTTGTCTTGAAATACAACTATTTCATTAGGATCAACATTTGTTAAGTTCAACGTCTCAGCTATTTCATCTTTGATTAGTTTTTTTACATCCTTGACAGAATCAGGTGGTGCAGTGCCATCGGGTTTGGGTTTCAAAGATCTCCCCCAAATATCAATCATGTTATTGTAAAACTCTTTCTCTCTCTAAAAAGCGATTACTAGTGTATTCATTCACGACAACATGTGGTGGTTTTCCGCTTGGGTTACTCAAGGAGTTAGAAATAGCGTTAAGGACATTTAATACTTCGCTGCCACATATTGGTGGGTCATTCATTTGTTGTGTTGGTAGCGTAGAATACCAAGTCTTCATTGGAAGGGTTTTTATATAACGCAAAAACTCTTTTGGTGGGGCTAATCCATATGAATCAAAATAGACAATCCCACGTGGATCAATAGCGTATGTAACCCAGTGAGTTCCGGGTCCGGTGCTGTTATCTAAATTAATGATTCCGGTTTCAACGCTGTTTGGTTGATGTGGTAATTGATCTTTCATAAAGACACCTCTGAAGTTTTTAATCGCTAGTTTTTTAGCAGCATCCATTAAATCAAAATTGGACATTGGAACCATAGGTTCCTCAATTAATAAATCGTTCCTGGTAGTCTTAGACCCTTTCCGCTGTACCACGAATACGGGGTTCCTGGTAGTCTTAGACCCAATCCGTGAACGGATCGTCCCTTTTTTTTATATCCTTTCCCAGTTGCCTTCTTTAGTGCCATTCCTGCTGCAGTACCAACGGCTCCTAACGCTGCCGCTTTAGCCACCGCTGGGGCAGCCGCTGCAATCAATGCTGGTATCGCAGCTAACAACGGGAATATACCGCCTGTTTTAATCATATTTTTGATAGCAGCCGCAGAGAGAGTAATCTGAACACCTTTTTTGGCTGCAAGTGCATCATTGAAATGTTTCACCTGACGAGTTGTCAGCGATAGTTTATTTGCACCACCAGTCATTTGGTTGGGTTTCAACGTGATTGTGGTTCCACATCGCTTAGCCGATTCTGATTGCAATTTTTTTAATTGACCGGGAGTTAACGCAACACTAATAACACTATATGACATTATACATAATAGATTGATTCTAAATCGAGAAAATCGTTTACGATTTCAATTACATGTTTTTGAAAATCAAAGATTTTCTACTGGGGCATCTACCACTCTCATTCTTCCACCAACACCTTCAAGTAGCATTGATTTATCACTGAGAATGACAGCAACCGCTCTATAATCAGCAATAGCACCACGAGTCACATTAGCTCTAAAATGTATATCAACGACAGATTGTCTCATCAAATCGAGATGTTCCAGTGAGAAGTAATAGATCGGATACAGATTTTTAAGTCGTATTGTGATATTTGCAAACCAGTATCCACATTTTGGTCGCGTGCCATAAATGACAACAGACGATGATAAACTCGTGCGATATGATTTTCTGTGTAATTAAGTTGTATATCCTCGGATGGTTCCTGTTGGCCGTTTATTCTCAGTGAGACGTCTTTCACACCTAATTGATCAAATATCATATGGCTGAAGAGTTGATTGCCAACTCGTGAGTTATCCTGTAACGCAATAAATATATGACGTGGCGCAGAAACACCTTGTTTTGATGCTAGATTCCACGTGAATAACCCGTTGATATTTGATTGCTTCACATCTGTACTCACTGATAACCAACTCAACAACGACTTTCCTCCTTGGTCCATAAATGATAGCAATCGTTCTTCTGCGGTGATTGCTGGAGTCAACACTGGCATCCACAATGATATTTTTGTTAAATTGACTTTACCGGCATCAGTATTTGGATTTGCATTGTCTGCTGGAATCCTCCAGATTGCGTCATTATCATCACTCTTTCGTACAAGCGATACTGTATGCTTCGCTCCATAGATAACTTTTCTGACGTTTCTACAGAATCCAAATATATGATGCAGTGGAATCGCGCATGAAAATGATTTACGCCCTACTCCCAACATTGAGTTTCGTGTTGCAGCTCCTAGATTGAAATTAGCATCGTTGTTTATAATCATATCCTCGGCATCAGCATCACTATTATCACGTTTTTTTGGTCGTCTTACAACAAATGGATTTCCTCCAGCGGTATTCTTACCATCTTTTGCAAACATCATAGAGGGTCCTGCTGATCTTGAATAATCATCAGAATATCTCGCTAACCCTATGATTGTTGTAGCCACATCAATATCACGATCTATCGACTCAATTTCTTTTCCATCAATGAGATATCTAGCACTCTCAAATAGCGCCATGATACCATTATTGACAAAACCGACTTGAGTACCAGCTGGATACGGTGCTGGTACAGCAGGAGTATCAGCAGCTGTTACAAGTTCTCCTTCTACTTCAATAAACGCTTCACAGGGTAGAAAGTATTTACTGGTATCATGGACTTGAAGATCAATTCTTGCTCGACTATTTGAGTCTATGGCATGATAGGCGTAATATTGATAATCGCGTACAGAATCATCCTTGCCAACTGGGGCGTCTATATCAAATGCTGGATCACGTGACTGTTTGAACATTTTATTCTATTTATCAGAGTCTAAATCGCGATTTCCCATTTCATCGTCGTAGTTTTTTAAAGCCACTTCCTGCTATCATGTTTGCAATATTGCTTTGGTCGGGGGTTAAAACCATCGACGCTAATTTTTCATCTACTGCGTTATTTATAATTCTACTAACACTTGCAGGCATTTCCGCTGTAGACGGTAACGGTTTTGAAAATCCTTTGGATTTCATCCGTGATTTCACTAATGATGTTAATTTATTCTTCGCAGTTGAAAACGCTTTTCCAGCAAAATCTCCAACAGCACCAATACCCTTATCACGAATAACATCAATTGCTTTCATTCCTAATTGTTTAGCCAACGGCATCACTTTTGGAGCCATTCTCGCAAATAACCCTAAAATGGTATTACCTAAACCATCTCCGTAGTATGCTCTATAAACCGGAAACCGTGAATTAACTACGTAGACGGGGGTTGGTTTATCATGATTGTAGTGTATGATCATTATTTGAAATCAGAAACAATTTTTCAATTGTAAAACAATTTATCAATTAATCACTGTGATACCCATTTGCTAACTCGTCAATGAAATCTCGATATGTGCTGATATCCATGATACCACCCTGAAATAACCGTCTACAGATATCGGCTGCTTCATTAATTATTTCTGGAGAGTTATTTCCAGCTCGTTTTCCTCCGATGAGAACCTCTAATCGTGATATATCACTGAGAACACTACCAGGACATGAAATCCTTGGATTCTCACTGGAATCTCTTAATCCACTTCCGCTATAACCAATTGCTTCATCCTGTTTTTCTAAATCCGTTTCTTGTAAATAACTATCATCATCATCATCACGTGGTATTTGTTGTTTTTTAGGTGAAAAAGATATTTTCTTTGCAGGTTGCTGTCGCCGCCTTTGTAATTTTGGCGGTTTTTGTTGTTGTTTTAGTTCTTCAAATTGTTTATACACTATACCCACCGCATTGATATATTCGATGTATGATGCACTACCTGTCTTAATTTGACTTTTTTCAGTTTTGATCTTATAGAATATATCAGCCCAGTGAGTTATACTTCTAACAAACTTATGATGTTCTGGTTTCAACATATTTTTCCTGTTTTCATAAGTCGAAACAACAAGCGCAGGAATTTCTTTTGGATCAGTCTTATCAATTGCTGCTAACCCTTCCTCGTTAAATCTCACGCGTAAATCATCTACTGTTCTTTTTGATTCCATTTTTTGTACAACCTGTTCTGTTTGTTTAGTTTTCGCTGCTATTTTTTCGAGTTCACCGATAACAGATTTTCCCGTCTCGGGATCATCCCCCAGTATAGCGCGCTGTACCCCTTTCGTTGCTGTGGTTACCGGTTTAAACAATTCTTCAGATCCCGCAGCAAAATCAGTTTGTAAATTCTGTCGTTGTTGCAGTTTATTCCGTACAGAGTCACGAATTGGTACAAATCTCTTAATTGCATCTAATCGTTCACGAGCCAATCGGGTTGTTAATGCTTCATTGACCATTATTTGAAATCAGAAACAATTTTTCAATTGTAAAACAATTTTTCAATCCCGACCTAACACCAGTGACAAAGTCACCGTGGAAGTGTTTTAACAGCTCTATCAATGATGAGGGAACTATCAAAATTGTATATAAAAATAATTAATACTGATAGTTTCCTCACTTTTTTGACATGTCGGATGATTTTTGACATCCCTTGAGGGTCGGCTAAAAAAAATGATTAATGGTCGGGCAATCAAATAATGATAAATGGTCGGTCAATCAAATAATGATAAATGGTCAATCAAAATTGTTCATTTTCTTGAATTAACGCTCGTAGGTTTCTAACTTTAGAATTAACCTCCTTTTTCAATTCGTATTCGTACCCCAATTCTTTTCGTATTCGTTCTACGATGGTATACAACGGAGCGAACACACTTACGTCACTGGAAAATGCGAGAGAGTCCTTAATAGAATTCTGAATTCTTTTGATGAGCGCATACTTCTTTGGTAGCATATATTTATTGTTGTTAACTCCGTATTCTATATCCTGAAAATCAGACATGATTTGATCAGGATTTAACCCATCTGATAGTTCAATATCCCAACCTTTCAATTTTGAAATCTCGGATATGATGCTATTCATGTTTTCAGAATTCATTATTCTATAATAATGATATATTTCTAAATGAAAAATATGACGTATTAGACATAACTAAATCGAATTTTTTGTCCCGTCCCTTTTGAAATCGCAGATCGATAAATCCCCTCTGCAACTTTTCGTATTGAGGCTCTACAAATATCGAAGTGTCTACTGGCTTCATTCATTTATTGAAATACTTTTTCTTCGTTAGTTATCGTATTCAAAGATTTTACGGGTTTCGCTTTTTTTGAACAAGTGCCAGTCCTTCCTCGTTTGGAATTCTCACTCTGTGTGATAGCCTGCAGATTTGATAAAGAATTGTTCTTTGGATTAGAATCGATATGATCAATAACAAAATCATCCTCGATCAATCCATAAAAACACTCAAATGCGAAACGATGATTGAGATAAGTTTTCGTTTCTTTTCCCTCCCTAACAGTAAACATCAAGTACCCTTGATTATTCACAGAACCAACTGGTTTCTTCAGTTTGCGGTTTCTTACAACACCATCACTGGATGCTTCATAATTTGTGATCACAGGATGTTGTCTGAATTCTTGGTTCATTCGTATACTAAATACTATTTGTCTAATTCATCGTTTGGTTTAATGATAAATCTTTCGATGTAGTCTTGAGGAGTTCTTATGATTTTATCCTTGATACTGACTTTGTCAGCGTCAAGAATACTGACTTTGTCAGCGTCAAGAATACTGACTTTGTCAGCGTCAGGGTCATAATTTCTGATTGATTGTCCATTTTTTATTCTTTTATCATAATAACGCTTCAACTCCCTGTATCGCTTACCACCGCAATTCAAACACAACCGTGATTTCCCCCTAACCCCAACCCCACATAGAATACAGGGTAACGGACCAAGGCTTCCACGTCGAAAGCTTTGCATATGATACCCACAAAACTCATTTCTGCATGATTTGTTACACGGGGTTACTGATCCAATCATAAGCCACTTGCAGTGATTCATTATATAAAAATCTTTCATTTAAATGCTTGTTTTAATTATAGCATGATGGAGTTCAAGAGATTGACTTCGAGAAATGCTAAATTTAATGCTGATAGAGAGTTTAAGAGATTATTGAAAATCAGTCCTAGATTTAATCTCGATAGACCCAAAAAACGTCCAAGAGACGTAAACATGAAAGAGTTTAAGAGATTATTGAAAATCAGTCCTAGATTTAATCTCGATAGACCCAAAAAACGTAACAAACGTCCAAGAGACGGAAACATGAAAGAGTTTAAGAGATTATTGAAAATCAGTCCTAGATTTAATCTCGATAGACCCAAAAAACGTAACAAAATCAATCCTAGATTTAATCTCGATAAACCAAAAAAAACGTCCAAAAAATTATCCTGGAAAGATGCTCAATTCAATCTCGATATAGTTTCTAATACACCAAAGAATACAATTCTTGATAAAGCCATGATTAGTAAAATCAGAGATTGTTTCAATGAATTCAAACGTGATGGAGCATCCTATTGTTGGTCAACATTTCGAATTGATGGTGTTGTTGACGCTACCATGAATGATGAAAAAGCAGCAGTGATAATTTCACGTGTTGGGGAAAAACGGTATTTTTTCCGAATCAAATTCATTATTGAAGTCGATGGCAAATGGATTATTAGGGATAAATTTGAACCAATCCTCAAGAATAAAAAAGCTGTCATTGTGAGTAGAGATTCCAAACCAGGGATTCTAACCGGCATTGACAAACCATACTACGAAAGATCTTATCCCGTAACAGCAATGGTTTATGGGATATATCTGTTAAATGATAAACCCGATATCGCAAAACTAGCTCCTATGAAATATTCGTCAGGGCTTAATTGTGTAGCAACACGGGTAATGGAGCACTTCACAAATGCATCCCGAGGAAATAAACTAACTGATCTGCGACGTAGGAAAATAACCGAGTGGGAACTGACAGTGAAACAGCATGGTGCAAAGATTTCTGATATAGCTAAATTAGAAACATCATTAAGATTTCCAATAACAGTTATGACGATAACCGGAGAGGTTTTATACGAACCGAAATATAACAAAAATGGAGCTCCAATACAGATAATTGATCATAACAAACACGCGTGGACACCTGCGGTAACAGTATTTCCACGAGAACGAACCGTGAAATATATCCCCCCGGAATTTTCCGGGAAATTCGTCGGGGATGTTTTCTATGAAGAGAGATTATTTGATGCTATTAATGCGTTGTGTAAGGATGATCCTGTGTCAGTGTGGTTACTTAGAAGTGATGAAGATCCCGAAATAGGATTCGATCAATTTGTAAAACCAAATGGTGAATTATATCGCGTTGAAGAATTAGATAACAGAATGAGAAAAATCGCTAGTGATTTTTCACCGGAGAGTTTCCATGAAAAACTACTCACGGATAGTTTTACTATTCCATCAGTGGTAGCTCACTTCGCAAGAGAAAAAAACTCATGGCGTCCAACACGAAGTGATTTTCTCGAGGATGTTAAATCGAGTTGCGTCGAATTTGGTCATGGAGGATTGTGGAATACGAAATACTCACGTGATGGTATGATTTCAATTGATATAGCCGCGTGTTATCCCGGAAGTTTTCTCGGATATGGAGAATGCGCTGAGTACTTCAAACGATTTGGACACCCCACGCATGAAATGACTCGTGTTGCGATTAATGGACCATTGCCTAATTTTGATTTAACCGGATTCGCTCGTGTGATATCATTTGAATTAGCTACAGGGTTACATCCGTGTAGTTATGTTTGGCTCGGTAGACATCTATCTGAAAAGGCCTGGATGCCAATAGTGCTATTGAGATATATGATTGATTGTGGTATGCTAATATCGTTGATTGTTTCCGAGGCTATTATATGCTATCGAGCTCAGAAAGAAGTTTGGCTACCACAACCCGATCTAGATCGTATAATCAACGAACTACGAAAACAATTCCCTGATTTCAATGAAGAAGAAATCATAAATTGGTCTAAGAAGTTATTTGAAATTAAAAAAGAACAAGCAAAAGATCTCGGACGAAGAATAATCGGTAAATTCACTCAAGGTGGACGGTACGACAACGCAAAATATTCTTCGCGGTTGATCATAGATGTCGCTGAATACGATTTTATTGTAGCGGATTTAATGAAACAGGGAAAACTTGTATCCCGTAAGGATGCTTTTCTATCCAATGGTGAGAAATTAGGTACGGTTGTTACCTACTGTGATGGACATAATTCCCAGTACACACATTTGAGAAGTTCAATGCTAGCCTATGCTTCTATTAATCTATTTTCGATGATAAATAGATTTCCTAATACCGCGGTTAGAGTGGCCACTGATTCGATGTATATACACAATAAGTACAAATCAGCTGTAGCTAAATTCACAGATCCCGAAGAAAATTGGGGGCGTTGGCGATTTAAAAAGGAGATGCTACATGAGTATTGTGAATCCGCAGACGTTGCCATGGATGATAAATATCTTTGTTGTAACCGTATTGAAAATCAATCAGAATTTTCTAATGCACCACCGGTATCTGATCCAATCTGTAGATATAAAACAGTTTATTTAAACGGTTGTGGTGGGTCAGGAAAGACAACTCGTGCAATTGAATTATATCGTCGTGGTGGAAATACTTGTATTTCTACTAACATGATTGTGCTAACACCGACTCACAGACTCGCCAGAGAGATGATACAGCGAGGGGTAAATGCTTGTACTTACCATAGTTTCTTTCGATGGAAGGGTGACAAATGGACTCCTGAGCGTATGGGTGATAAATTCATTCCTGAAATCATCATTTGGGATGAAATATGCACAGTGTCATTAGATGTATTACAAACATTTCTTGAGTGGTTGTTAAACAAAAACACAAAAGTCGTCATGTGCGGTGATCACGGCCAACCACCACCATTTGTCGGTGCATCTCCACATGAATGGCTAAGGGGTTTTGTAGACTACTATGAAGAAATCACCACTGATTATAGATCACTTGATGAACGATTACGAGAATTTAAGAAACTAATTAGATTACAACCGGATAGAATCCAGTGCGAAATAGCGCGTGAAGTGATTTCAGAAACTCAAATAAACGATTTCTGGGAAACATGGAGACCAAATGATTTGATAATTGCAAGTAGAAAAATAGTCAGGGATACACTTCAGATGAAGTTATTTGAATTGCATAAAGAAAAATTTGCAACGCTTCCAGTACCCCTTTGTTATAGGCCATCGGATACACGAAAACAGAATATTGAAGTTGATATTCCAGGACAGAGTGAAAAACAAATTCTCGTATTAAATGATATTGTGCTGGTTGATATCAATGTCGTTGAAGATGCATTGCGTGCTAATAAATCCCCGTGGACGCTAGGATACGCAGCAACAATACACTCTTCACAGGGATTGACTATATCGGATACAATTGTTTGGATGGTGGATAATCACATCGAATGGTCGAATTTAGTCTATCTCGCAGTATCCAGAGTACGAAAAATAAATCAACTTCGAAGAGTTGTCCTCAATGATGAAATCATTGGTGATGATAATGACACCACAATAAATGATATTGATGTTAGCATCATTAATAAAAAACTCTCCGGTTACAAACAACAGGACAAAAAAAAACAACGAGAATTTGATATTGATGCTGAATCAATAATTACGCTGAAGAAACAACAGAATAATCACTGCGCGAGTTGCAATTGTATAATGCGTTGGCAGTATTCGGATAAGGATCCTCGCCAATTCACCGTAGACAGAAAAAATAACAGTCTCGGTCATGTCAGAAATAATGTGATGTTGACTTGTCTTGAGTGCAATAGACGCAACGGTGCTAGTTAAGACCATGCGGTGGCAATTGAGTATCCTCGGGAATTACCTGTAGTTGTTGTCGAGTAAAACCCCGCTGAGGGGCAGTTGAATCCAGTTTATAGACTGGAGGTCTACCCGTAGATCGTGTTATAGTAGATATCTTATGCGTAGTGACGCTCCAAATAGGATCAGTAGCCCTTTTTCTACCCCCTTCAAGCTCTCCTGGTTCGTATAAGTACCTCACAATGACATTACTATGAAGAATTGGTTCTTTGAAATCTTTTTGTGGTTGTACGGGTATTGACTTCTTTTTAATCGCGTTGATAGGTTTCATGTTGATTGTTCTAGTAATCTCGTTATTCAGTGCAGTAATCACAGATGGTAATCTTTTGACCCATTCACGGGATCGCTTTTCTTGAATGAATTCTTTTGCGTATTGATATCCAAATAACCGCTCAGCAATCGTCCGATTAAATCGTTCTACAATGGCCTGATCGCGATGTAGCGCAGTATGCCCTCGTCGTATGGTGACATTATGATGTTTCATTGTAGATAATACTGCACCCTGAAATTCCTTGCCAGGATCAACCTGCAATAGATTTGGCCAGTGCAGAGGACCTCGTCGATAAATCCTTTCAAATGCAGAAGCAACTTCAGTGGCTGATTTTGTTTTTAACGGTTCTGCTTCTTTGTATCGACTTGCAATATCAACTACGGTTAAAGCGTATTTGTAACCACGATCATGTGGCAGAAATAATATATCAGCCTGATGAACTTCATTAGGAGCGGTCACATCAAAATGCGAGAATTGAATTTGTTTAGGCGGTGGTAGATAAATTTGCCATAGTGCCTGTTTGGATAACCAATTAGCCGCAGTGGTTTTTTTCACTTTTGCAGCACTAGCGAGTTTATGGACTGCTGATTTACCCCTCCAGTATCCTCTTGGGGAATAATAAATTGATTCCATATTATTAATTACCGGCACCTAACATCAATTTACTTTTCATAGCCGATTTTATCAAAAATGAAGCCAATTTTTCTTTGAAGGATTTATCAGGAATAGCATTTAACGCATGAATTAATTTCACATCTGCGAGATGCCTGTGTTGCAGATTGCTGCTTTTATAAGCAACATCATGAAGGTGACAGGCCTTATCAATGGCGTTTATTGGTTCTTCACCGGGGTTGGGTTGATTTTGATTATTGAGTCTGATATCAAGTCTGGTTCCCGGTCCACAGTAGCTATATCCGGGAAGGTGCTTTTCTCCGGGGTACTTTGCCCATGGGGTTCCAGGGAGCTTTGCCAATTTGGCTGCGATATCACCTCCTCGTTTTTTTTTAAATCAGATCTCATAGACACAAATCTAAATTTCTTTGTACCACATTGCATGCATTTACCAGAAAGCGCTGATCGGTTATTTTTAGTTGTAACTGTCGTCACATCATCTGTGCCAGTACGCGTTTTGCACTTCACACAATATAGATCCATAATTTATGTATAGAAATATGGATATAATTGATTTTTCAGCGACTAAAACAAGAGAACCAATTAAGCATCATGCAGCGCTACCAAACTCTATCCGGATGATTATAATCGGGCCATCTGGATCCGGTAAAACGCAATTGTTACTCAATTTAATAATGAGATGGATGAAGTGGGATAAGTTGTATTTAATTGCCCCTAGCGTAGATGATCAACGATGTTATGAAGTGCTAAAAGATTTTAACGACAGCGCGGTAGAAAAATCCGGAGAGGGTATTATTGAGTTTATAACCGATATCGATGAAGCACCGAGTATTGATGATATTGATGGAGATATTAACAATTTAGTCGTATACGACGATATAATGTTGGATAAACAAAAAAATCCTGTTAGAATATTTTCCCGGGGGCGTCACAAAAACACTGACGTGATATATGTCACTCAACGCTACACTCAGGTTCCAAAAGTCATCAGAGATAACTGCAATATTCTTTCTGTATTCAACGGCGTTGATACACATACGCTACGAAATATTTGGCAGACATGGTGTTCTGATATGGACTTCAATCAATTTCGAGATTTCTTTAGTCATGCTCAGTCGACTCCGCACGGATTCGCAACAATAAATCTACATGATCCTCGGACACGATATCGTATCGGACTGGATCAAATATTCGGTTGAAATCGTAAAATAATTATTAACCCATAGCAGCAGAGAGGGTGAATGACAACAAGTTGCGACCAAAATTAATTAAAAAATCGTAAAAATCTTCGTTT
The DNA here is from genome assembly GCA_030141615.1 of Unio pictorum. Classification (NCBI taxonomy): domain Eukaryota; kingdom Metazoa; phylum Mollusca; class Bivalvia; order Unionida; family Unionidae; genus Unio; species Unio pictorum. The sequence continues at coordinate 5,012,034 of JARLTB010000065.1, read as the reverse complement.
TCATTTTTTTAGTTAAAATGAGATTTCGTAGGGAAGGCTCGTTAAGATTTCAATCAAAATTTTGTCTGAAAACGTTGTAGGATTCGCCCTCTTTTTGGTTAAAATGAGATTATAGGACGGCTCGTTTTAGGATTTCAATCAAATTTTGTCTAAAAACGTTGTAGGATTCACCCTCTCTGCTGCTACATCTCTCTCTCTCTCTCTCTCTCTCTCTCTCTCTCTCTCTCTCTCTCTCTCTCCGTTGCTCCGGTGGCCTAGTAGATAGACTTTGAGCGGTAGTAGGTTCGATCCCCGACCTAGTCATATCAAAAACTCTACAGAAGATACTAGCATCTGTCTCACATGAAGCTCAGCATTAAAATGTTAGTGTTAGCACTGGTCGGTCTCGCGTCTGTATAATGTGACTGGGTGGGACATAATGCTGCATGTCTATGGCTTGAGGCCTGACTGCTAGGCATCACTTTAAACTGCCACACTGCAGACATGGTCGAGATGTGACTGAAAAATTGTTAACGCTACGTTAACAATCCAAATCTCTCTCTCTCTCTCTCTCTCTCTCTCTCTCTCTCTCTCTCTCTCTCTCTCTCTCTCTCTCTCTCTCTCTCTCTCTCTCTGTAGAAAGATCCCAGCGAAAAGCCGTTAAAAAATGTGCGTGACGTTTTTTTGTTTATTTTCGACGTTATCTCTAGACCTATGAATGACAGAAAAATGGAGTCACACAAAGCAAACCACCCTGGAAGTTATAATTTGAGGACAGAAACAATTGTATGGTTGGCAGCAATGGTTGATAGCAATGTTTATCAAATTATAATAATAACTTAAATGAACTGTAAATAATTTTAACTGTTTGAATTACCTTTTGCTTGTTTCTCGTTTCGCTTGGTTTATTTTTCCATCTCGTTTAAGTATGCAAGCTGCTATGTGAATGCTAATGCATTCAATGTTAAAAACGTTTTACCATGCTGTATTTTACGTGCTAAAGTTATTTTCTCTCATTTAAACAATTTTTTCATGTTTAAACCATTTGCGTGTTATATTTATTTAATCAGCATGAATGAAATTAGATGATCAAATACTAAAAGAAGGAAATTGCGACTATTTGCAAAAGGTTAAAGACATTTTGTTGCGAACACACTGGACAGGGCTTTGCAAAGTTCATTCATTCAGACAAAACGAAGTTGTTTGAAGGCAATCTCAACTGCGTTGGAAATACAGGTATGTGTCTTTGTATGTGAGGTAAATATAATTTATGTGGAGAATGTACGCTGTATCTTTGATATAACGCTCTCTGATTAACAAATGGAAACCTAGATTCCTTTCCATGAAAAATCTTTAGAATATCAAAGATGTATATGTGTGTGTGTGTGTGTGTGTGTGTGTGTGTGTGTATATATATATATATATATATATATACATGTATATCGACAGAAGAAACTATTGATTCTTTTGGGACATTAGGTCTATCGTTATAAGAACATAGAGTAGAAGGGTAGTTGCTCGCAGCAATACGGTATAATATCATTTTTGATCGAGCAAATACTCTGACTTTAGAATAGACAATAGATACGATATCCTTAGAGATTATTTATTTATTGCATTTAAAAGAGACTATCCTACTTAAGCATAGACTATGAAAAGAGTTTACAGCTATAAAGAACGACATTATGCCTAATAGGAAGTCGCCAGCATGAACAGATATTGTTAAGTTCCTCTAAAATGAACACAAATCGGTGTGGCAATTACCACATAGCTCACTTGATTGCGGCAACGGTAACAAAAGAATGAGAGAAAAGACCAAACATCTGCAAGCGATGTAAAAAAAAAGAAGAGTTCTTAGGAAATGGGTAACGTGAATCAGACCATATTAGTAATGTAGTTATGTGATACTAAGGGCAATTTAATGAGAGTTATATCAATAGGAAGGAAAATAATTATAATGCATTATTACCGTATACTAAAAGGCAGGTGTAGGGGGTCACAACACACTTCTATCTATCTATCTATCTATCTATCTATCTATCTATCTATCTATCTATCTATCTATCTATCTATCTATCTATCTATCTATCTATCTAGCTAGTTAGCTAGCTATCTATCTATATATCTGTCTGTCTGTCTGTCTGTCTATCTATCTATCTCTGTCTGTCTGTCTATCTATCTATCTATCTATCTATCTATCTATCTATCTATCTATCTATCTATCTATCTATCTATCTATCTGTCTGTCTGTCTGTCTCTGTCTCTGTCTGTCTGTCTGTCTGTCTATCTCTCTCTCTCTCTCTCTCTCTCTCTATCTATCTATCTATCTATCTATCTATCTATCTATCTATCTATCTATCTATCTATCTATCTATCTATCTATCTATCTATCTATCTGGAATCACATCACAATTATTATTTCCAGTTCAGTAACCATGAATGTAGTTCTAGTCTATTTTTAAAACATTTTTTCGTCTCTCATTTTGGTGGTGATAGAAGAGTTTTATTGATGCATTTTTGGTAGGGATTTATAGGTAATTGTTTATTCTTGAGAATATGAGCTGAGAGAGTGGTTGTCAGTGTGTAATTTGGCGACAGTGCACATAAGGCCTTGGTGATGATCCGGAAGTGAAATCTGTGTTCTGTGTACATGCTGTTCTGTTTACAGTGCAGCCGCTCAAAAAAAAAAAATGCCGGTGAACCCCTGACAAGAATTTCACCGTGAAGTCATCTTTGGAGGTATTTTAGATTAACATATGATTTGTATTGATTGTCACACAGTTGAAAGGTCAGCACTGAGAAACATATGTAGCGAACATATAGTAAAATTAATTGTGGTGTATGTCCATCTGTCTGTCTGTCTGTCTGTCTCTGTCTCTCTCTCTCTCTGTCTCTCTGTCTCTCTCTCTCTCTCTCTCTCTCTCTCTCTCTGTATCTATTGATCTATTTAACTTGGTATAATTTCTTTTACAAGGTTATACTCCAGCCCAAATTTCGGTTCTCCCTCAATCATGTCCGTTCTGCATCAGAGGTGAGGGGGGTAAAAAGCAGATAGGATTACGTTGAATATAACCAGTATATGTCATTGTCAAGCGTGTTAAAACAAAGACTGATATACGATACAGAAAATATCACGATAAAGCGGAAGGTATTTTAGTAATTGTTTGGCATTTAGAAAGTAACTCAAAAGATTATGCGATTAAGCTAAATGGTGGAAGCGCAATATATAAAAGTTTTGTAAGAATCCAAGGGAATTTACTTGTTCTTGATCGAGCCATATCAAATTCCGCTCAAAGTCAAACGTTTCCTCTAATTCCAAAGACCTCTATGCAACTACTGTTGTAAACTGTAAGGTCCAATGTGTTCATTCTATAAATAATATTACTCTGATTAATACAAGAGCACAGATCTCACCACGTCCTTGTTGTCTATCAATCGCAATACGGCATGGTTTATCTTCATTAATTTTCCGTACCGTACTGTCAGCATTTCACGCCGTAAAACATGGAACTGATTTTACTACTCTACATAAGGCCAGCCAAATCATGTGTTAAGCCACATTTTGCCTCCAACATTACATCAAATTGGCCACCAGAGCAAACAATAAGCCGACAACAGAACAGTCCTTTCTAGTTTATTCCATTTATTATTTACCAGTCTCCAATCATAAATACTGTACCTGGAGTCACACAATTAATGCACACGACTAGATTTCAATAGAGACTATTGAATTTAGAGACATTTATGCGGTGCTGACCTGAATTCATTTAATAAGTGTTGGCCTCATGGAAACTCACTACACTTCACTCCATGACGTTTGCTCCTTGTAACAGGCTAATTATTTCGGTCTGATGAATATCTCCCCAGAACCGACTTCCCACAATCAAACAAGAAATCAGACACATCTAAGACATTCAGAAAAAGGAGAGCTATAAACGTATGCACATAGTCCTAATTTATTTCATCACCGAAGCCTTTAAAAGATCACACGTCCTCGAGTGGCATAAACTTCACACTTATGTGTTCATGAATTAAAATTGATCACTCTTAAAATCAACCACTAAACCAATTCATCATTCCCAAACACGATTGAAATAGAACTCAGAATCCGTGGTATTGTTTCTTATAAACAGTCACTCACATGTTAAATAAACTTTTATTTGAATTAGGCAATTCTTAGAAGTAAACTAAATGTCAATAATGAACACTAATTAATCAAACTTAATTTAATATGAAACTATTCCGACGAGCTGTCCATGGTCAAAATTCTCTCTCAAAACAACCTTCAGAATACACTGTACGAACCACTTTCTGGGAAGTCGCTAGCAGGTCAACGACAATGTAACATAGGAACATTCTTGTTTCCAACGAGGTTTGAGAATGCGTTCTGCAGAGAATAACACGTCTCTTATCCCCCATAAAATAATACAAAAAGAACAAAAAAGTCAACTATGAGTTCAATACTTTTTTTCTTCATTTATTCACCACTAATATTATCTGTACAGGGACAGAAATAATCAGCATCCAAACAATCGTAACATAAAACCACCACCGTCCCTATCAGTGCCCTCACAGCACAAACCAAACAAATATATCTAATTTACCAAAATCTGTTTCCAAGCAACAAGCAACTCCTAAACAAATTTTCTGACCTAACACTGAATACAAAAAAGGTAAACAACGTATCTATATGAACACAAAAATAGACGTATGTCATCACATAATTATCTCAACAAGAATCACACTATATATATATAACCGAATGCGCAGGTCAATCGGATTTAATTTAGCGGCTTTTGTATCTCAACACGCTGACGATTTGTCTTAGACTCAACCGAACGTAATAGTGACGGGGAAAAATCGCCCCTTCGTTTTGCTAGTATAACTGTGCCCGATCTAAAATGTTAATATATCAAACTGTACGCCTTCCAATAAACGGCGTTGTTATTAAGTTAATCTCATTATATACCAGCGAAACAAGAGAGAGAGAGAGAGATATTCTGACGTACTATATAACTGTCAGTCCCTCTACCGTCACAAGCTTCCAGATTGATGCATGTGAGAGAGAGAGAGAGAGAGAGAGAGAGAGAGAGAGAGCAAGTCCAATTTTGTTAAAATGACACTTTTGACTAGTACAAGTCACACATGACTGAACGTCATTATCCTTTTCAAGATTTTCATTCACTTCTCTCTTGTAAAAAAATATTCAATTTTTGTATTCACCATCATTTGTGTTCCGATAATAATTCTATTATAACAAGTTCAGCATTTTTGCAAAGTTATTTAATTGTCATGTAGATTTGTCTATACTCACATTGATTACCTTCTTAAATATGTCTCTTCGTAAGGGCGATAGATAAGCTCTACACCAAACCAAACTGCTTAATTATTTTCTACCGATATTCAGACATAATTCAATAGCATTAGAAATTCATGAAAATCTTGTTTGCTTTCACAATAAAATTTAAATCTAAACTTATTTTCAACTTATTTATCTTAATTCAATGAATCTCTCTAACTCTTATCTCACACACACACACACACACACACACACACACACACACACATATATATATATATATATATATATATATATATATATATATATATATATATATATATATATATATTGGTAAAAATCAAATTTGGTTATTTCAATTACAATCTTTAGAGCTAATGGTTCATTAGCATGGATAAGTGTGTTTATCTGAAGAATACTTATTTCCTGATGTAAAAGTGTGATAGCATTGGTTTTGTCAAAGACATTTGCAGTGTTCGTGTAAATTTCCAGATTTGAGACATTTTGCACTTATACTTGAAAAACCTATACTTTAAGCCAAAATCAACCTGGAAAATGATGATCAAAACAATAGTTCACTGTTTCGAGGAGTTGTTATGGAGATCTAAACTGGAATCACGCCCGAAACGTTTACATTATGCAAGTGTCCGTACTGATCTTGAACCTTTTGCATGCCTGTCAACTCTCTAGGCGAGAGGAAAAACTACGTACTTTTGGTGTCGTTCCATGCCTACCTCCCGATGTCATATTATTTCCAGAATTTTGCTGAGAATTCTTGATCATTACGTCTTTCTTCAGTAAATAGAACGTTAAGTTTAACATCATTCAAGTAAATTTATGAATGTTTGTGACGATACAACAATATTAAAATTTAACAAAAAACCCACCACAAACAACAACAATAAAATTGTTAGCAATTAATTTGCAAAGAATGATCACTATGTAGTCAGAGTTTCCTCTGACCCTTGCCACCCTACTTTTTATATTTGGATATTTATGGTGGGGTGAAATGTCTGGACCATATCGGTGTTCAGTCCCAATACATAAATTAACACCTGGATTAAATGACATCCAACTGGACACTCTATTGTTTTCACTGTTTAGACAGGTATATAACGAACATAGCTATTTTTAAAATGCTTGCAATTATGAATTATGAAAAACTGAAATCTTGATTGGATATGTCCTCTAACATACGCCTACTAAAACAGGTATTTGATGTGACCACTAAGACAGATATTGTTGAGTCGACTATGACCAATTTCACGCTTTGTCCTTAAGTAAACAACCAGAAGCCTTTTTCATCTTTAATATAATCCCACTAAAGTAACTGATAGACACATTGTGCCAAAATTCAACAACACAGTATTGTGAGACAGAGATTTTATTTCTTTTCTTAACTATACAATTCAACAGTACAAAATTCAACATATTTGCATTAACGACACCTTTAATTTTGATCACAGTTCAACTTCTGAAATAATTTATAATGTATATAATAAAAGTGGTTTTGGTATTATAACTTTGGAAATCAGGAACATCACCTTCTCTTACTCTTCCTTTACGAAAGACAGCAAAATCAGCTCAAAACAGCGGATTAATGACGTATATTATTTGGAACCATTTAATGATACTATTAAGTTACAAACAGCAGAGAGCGAAACCTATCATCTAATGGAAAGCTATATAATGGAAGATGGGAAAACAAAAACAAAATGGAAACAGTATCAGTACAATGATGCCTAGTTTATCAACCTCAAATGGAACACACAATGGTCATTATTAGTTGGTATGTTTGAAAGAAACATGATATTATTGAAAGCTCTTTTCGAAATATCAAAAAAATCCACTGAATCGATTTTTAAGACGGGACATGACACAAAATATTTTAAAGGTAATCTCAGTCTATATATATGATACGTCTGAATTTATTTACCTAAGCTTACAATTTTCCACAGATTAAACAATATGGTTCAAGTACACTATGATTTATTTCTGCTGCTGGTGTAAAATAAAATTCATTAACCACTCTTGGTATAATCAGACTTATTGCTTACAAGTTCAGCATTATCACAACCTCCCCAATTACTACTCTGCCAATGAGTTCTCCAATAACCATATTCTTTACTTTACAAGTTTCGTTGGGGAAAGCATGAAACATCTCCAAACAAAAATCATTGCAAAAGAATACCATGATTGTGTGTCTTTTACATGGTTTATATTAATATGTTTGCAGATGATACTCTGAATGTTTGGCTCAGAAGAGTTTTGTTTGTTTGTTTGATTAGATTTGTTTAAGTACCTTTAACAATTTTTCAGTCATGTCGCTCGATGTCTGCATTGAGGCATTTTATAGTGATGTCTAGCACTGGGGCATCATGCCGCAGACATGTAGCATGATGTCCCACCCAATCACATTATCCTGACAACAGGCCGACCAGTTTTAACGCTAATCTTCTAATGCTGAGCGTCAAGCGAGGCAGCTGTTAGTACCATTTTTGTAAGTCTTTGGTATGACTCGGCCAGGAATAGAATCCACGACCTCCCGCTTCCGCGTCGGACGCTCTAACCACTAGGCCACCGGACCGGTTGGCTCAGAAGAATGAATACTTCTAAATGCAAATGGAATACATGTTAGTTTGGTCTTCCGAAACATAAAAACTGTTTACTAGGAATATATGTCTTAAAAAGAGTGAATACGTACATGACTATGCGTGAGATATATAGATTTCATGTCAGTATATAATCTAATATACAGTGTTCGTGCATGCACCCTTTAAGGTTTGTCTGATAAAGGATCAACATGGTTGCAGAGGCGTAATAAAATAATCATAGGCAATAATCAGGAACGAGATACAAGTGAAGAAAAGAGGAATAATCAAACTAGAATGAAAATAACAAACCACTTTCCTTTCCTAACAACATAATCAGATTGAAATGGTTTGTACCTAAAATGTGCAAGAGTGTTTTGCGAAACCAGACATCTTTATGGGAGTGTCTACAAACAGAAATGAATCTTGACCAGGAGATACAGAGCGAGTCAAACCATCTGTGCAACGTGTATGTATCAAAGAGAGAATTTATGCAAAAAAAGGATAATTTAAATCCATTAAGCAAAATCGTAAGGAAAATTGAAATGCGAAAGAAAATAGTGACGAATACCCCGCCCCTTTCACAATGACGTACTGTCAAAGCGTCATATAATATTATTCAGCTCGTGTTCATAGTGTCATATAATGTGTTAAGGGTGAGTCCAGCTTACTCAAACCATAATGTGGCGAGTTAGTAACCACCTCCTCCTAAAAATAAAACAAAAAGATACTGAAGTAAGGCTGAAAAGAAGAACGGCCATCCCCCGGGAAAGATCACTGGATCTGAGATCACATTTTATCATGCACACCATTGTCTAAAGTAACGGCGAAAGCAACAATGTGTTATTTTTTACCTAGAAAAGTTCAAGCTTAAAGTATAGTGCATTTACATTTTCCGATAGAAACTAGCAGAAGTTTGATCAACATTGCAAACATCATTGTCCAAAGCAAGCTATGCAAACCGACTCACCATTTAGAAACTCAAAATTTATATTTCTTGTCGATTAACATCATTAAATATAACATAAAACTAGTAATACATTTTAAGGATAAAAGGAAATAATAAAATCAAATAATAAGGCAATATATATATATATATATATATATATATATATATATATATATATATATATATATATATATATATATATATATATATATATATATATATATATATATATATCTGTGTGTATGTGTATGTGTGTATGTGTGTGTATGTGCATGTGTGTGTGTGTGTGTGTGTGTGTGTGTGTGTAACAAATATGTCATTTAGAGAGACACCATCGCGGGAAAATACTCATTCAGATTCACGTGATCTATTGAACAGGAGCCGGCATAGGTACTGATGTATCACTTGAATAAGGTTTTCCGGAGAAAGGCTTTGACTTGAAGTTTGTGTCGTTTGCTGAAACGCAAGAAAACACAGATTAATCATAAAACTGAGTTATACTGTACTATGAAACGCATTTGCGAAAGCAGATCAATACATGTTGAGATCTGCGGGGTAAAACACATACTTTGTTCGAAATTAATGAAACAGCGTAACTTTGCACAGGTAATAGGTGTTGAAATCAACCTCGTGAAAACCCACGTGTTTTGACACCTCAACCATTACAATACTGGGAATAAAGACGTTGCTTTTGTTTCACATACGTGTATCGGCTGAATTGTGAATGTTAATACGGTTTTCATTCAATTTAGAAATATTGATTATCCTACTTTAAAGCGTGTTCTGTCGTCCAGCATTTATTATGGACACTTTAATAAATTGCATATAAACGGTACTTACTTTCATTCCAAAAGTCAAAAGGTGTCTTTTTCGTGTTAGGTTTCCTGGAATAGTACACAGAATGGGCACTTTTACATCCATAAGAATACAAAACATCAAGTCATGCACCTACACTGACAATTTTATAAATAGAAATGATCTATGTTGTCAGATTCAACAGGGATAAAATCCTCCGCATTCACACACACACACACACACACACACACACACACACACACGTATGTATGCATGCATGTATGTATGTATGTATGTATGTATGTATGTATGTATGTATGTATGTATGTATGTATGTATGTATGTATGTATTATGTATGTATTATGTATGTATTTATATGGTTTAGGTTTTTAAATATAATTAATCTTTTGATTTTCCCTTATGATTGTGAAAAAAACTGCCATGAAATATATAGAAATAAGCCAACAGTAATCTTGTCGTGAAAGAGAAATGAAAAGAAAATCTCTGATTTTAGATTCTGTTCAAATCGGCGTTATTGATCAAGTATATAATGATATCAGCAGCCTTTATCAGCAAATTTAATTTAGCTCTTTCAATTAAAACACTACATCGACGAACCTCTATTTAGCAACCACCTGTTTTGAGTGGTCATTTTATGAGTTCTTAGATGGTGCTTAGGATTATAATGGAGGTTCAAAAATAACATGTTCTTTCGATATAGTAAATGTTTATTTTATAGAATTGATGTTCATTTTAAAGAGACAACGTTTGCTTCGTAGAATTAGGGTAGAAACTCATGTTCATTTCATACAACCAATGTTCATTTCATAGAATCATTGTAGAATCACTTGTTCATTTCATATAACCAATGTTTAGTTCATAGAATCATTGTAGAATTACATGTTCATTTCATATGACCAATGTTCATTTCATATAATCATTGTAGAATCACATGTTCATTTCATATAACCAATTTTTATTTCATAGAATCATTGTAGAATTATATGTTCATTTCATATGACCAATGTTCATTTCATAGAATCATTGTAGAATTACATGTTCATTTCATATGACCAATGTTCATTTCATAGAATCACTGTAGAATTATATGTTCATTTCATATAACCAATTTTTATTTCATAGAATCATTGTCCAACAAAATCATTTCTTGCTTACGTAGTAGGAGACATGGTGTAATTTTATTAAGAAAAATAGACGTTCCTTTTAATATAATAATCGTTATATATGTTGGATATTTAAATGCATGTATCGTGTAGTATAAAGAAACTTAATGGGTAAATAATAAGATATATAATTATTTTTTTAAAGAATCTTATTATTATTATTATTATTATTATTATTATTATTAATATTATTATTATAATTATTATTATCAACTTACGTTGGAGCAACAGATCTTTTTCTGAAAAAAAAGTTAACAAAGATACATTGAATTAGACTAAGTAGTCAATTGATTTCAGCTTAAACCGCTATGGTGTCTTTATTTGTTTATATGGTTAGAATAAAAGAAAAACAAGACATGAAAGGTAATAATATATTTTTTTGTTTTATATTTGTAAGTTATGGTAGTTTGTTCGTTCATGTTCGTCACACTGAATATTGCCGGTATTGTAAGAAAGTATTGTACGCTACAATAACAATCAATATATGGTACATTCGTTTGTCAGTGTTTTAGTTAATTATGTATGTCTCGTTATTTTATCTTATCTTTTTATAAAAACCATCATTTTAACTTTATGCATTTTAAAAATATTTGTTAAAACTATTTTATACAAAACAACATCGCTCTTATTGGTAATATCGATGAGACCTGTACATGAATACTTAATAAATGGCTTTAAATAGTACTTACGTCGGTGTTTTACAGCAGTTCATGTTACAACCGCCCGGCGTTTTGCAGTATTTTAATAAGCAATAGGCTAGGAGTAACAGAAGCGCTAAACCCATTAAACTCATCAAAACAACCATAGCTATATTGGCCGGGTAATCAAAGAAATTCGGAGCTTTGGTTGTGGTAGTGGTAGCAGTTGTGGTTGTGGTTGTGACTTCTCTGTATATAATGTCTACGGTCGTAGTACCGGTAAGAGCAGGGCTGCCATGATCGACTGCCTGGACAAGAAATCTGTAAGACTGACCGTAACTCAGATCCGACAGATCCTTTACGACAGATATTCGTCCGTTTGCAGTGAGTTGATAGTAAGTAGAACCACCCGTCTGTGCCGTCCACGTGTACGTAATTTTAGCGTTATCACCAGAATCTACAAAAATAGCAGAACTATTCTGAGAAATTTGCAAGTCAAACATACTGTTTATAGCGATGCGAAATTAATGCCGCATGACTGTTATGCAAGCATGGCAATAATACAATATTATTCCTTATCGTTATCATCATCGCCATGATTATCACGAGCAGCAGCGGCTTTCTCTGCTTAATTTACGTTTTCCTCTATGGCCCTCTATTAAATTTATGTGGAACTGAAATTTATTAAAAAAAAGCATAATCGGACACTAGCTGAGTACTTTACATAGAACGCATTGTTTCTGCCCCTGATGGACTAAACCAGCGGTTCTCAACCTTTCTAGTGCCGCGACCCTTTTAATGCAATTCCAAATGTTGTGGCGACCCAACCGTAAAATTATTTTCGTTCATAACTGTAAAAATGTATATTTCCGATGGTCGTAAGCGACCCTTGGCAAATCGTTGTTCGACCCTTGACGGGGTCGCGACCCACAGGTTGAGAACCGCTGGACTAAACCATTTATGATGAAAACGTACACCTTACCTATATCAGTGGCGTTCATGATGCCTATCACATTCCCGGGGGCAGTGTATTGGCTGGAGTATATTATGTATCCAGTCTGAGAAAAGTCTGGAGCATTGTCATTGGCATCATAGATGGATACACTCACCGTGGCCGTACCTAAAATACGTTTTATAAAGGATTATAAGGCTTTATATTGCTAAGTCTATAATTATATTTCGTTTCCTACTAACCTCATTGTTTTGGTATGTTGTTAATTATTGATATTTACAGTTGTCTGTTTTTAATTTCAGTTCGATAAGTTCGCTCTTTTGTATCTACAAGTAATTGTGAAATCGTCAGGTTAATCCTCTTCTGAAATCTAATTCATATACATATTTTGTACATCTATACTTTGACAAAGAAAATGGAAAATGGTAGTTGTGGCATTAAGGCCACAACCTCATTATTCGTTTTTAAGTGCAAGAGGACATCGTGTGTTAATGTCTCAGGCGTATTACATTTGAACTTTCAACACTAAGGTTTACAACTTCCGCTTGCTATTTATGATGCCCTTCGACATTGAAACATACACGTTAAATTCTTTTGGAATCACCTAAGAGACATGCATATTTTATATAAAATAATGGAAATTTTGATATATGACCGTAAATGAAGTAAACATCAGTGAACAAAATATTTTAAAATCCGTATCATATCATGGTAAATACTTTAATAAAACATTGTTTAAAGGTCATGACATTGTGTCCGATAATATATTGCCTTGATAGTCATCGCTTTATTGTAATAAAAGTGAAATGAGTTAACTAAAGCCAATTATTAGCTACTCACTTAAGTTCTGTCTATTACTGTCTGCTAAGTGACATATCAACTGGCCAATTAATTTACTGATTAGTGGGAGTCTTTTTTTGCCACGGATCCAATACACTGCTGACTAAGTGTAATCGAAACACTTTAAATATTGCACCAATCAAAACGCGTGTCTAATGAAACAAATACCAAGTGAGATTACAAGATTCAGTGAAGTAATTGATGCAAATTGACCAGAAAATACTTGATGCTAACTCGACAAAACAATGAACGCTAACTCAACAACAAACCGCGCGCAAATGCGTTCAGGCACTAAAATGAGACCTTTAAAGCTGGAAGAAATCTGACTTATTCAACCAAGGAGGTAACTGTGATAGTATTCCACAGTAGGATGGCAAATATATATCGGAAATACTTTATTAGCAAAATGATCGACTGTATCAAGTATTGTGCACATATTTTGTGTCATAAGGTTGTCCATGCTGAGTTAAAAAGAATTAAACAAAGCAAATCATAGGTCATGAAAATATAAACCCATTAAACCAGTTAACTCACCTTTTGCTAGCCCTTGGTCTGTACATATTACAATCAGAGTAGCGTTAGATGGATACGCTCCTTGGTCCACGTCATAGTCGACGGCAAATGTAATGATGCCGGAAGTACTATCGATTTTGAAATAATTACTGAAGCCACTGGCTGACGCTTGGATGGACAGTGAGTAGGTGTCTCCGTTGTCTTGGTCACTGACAATAAATCCTGGATTCATTGGTCCTAAACCTGACTGGAAGATAATCATCTTATCAAACAAACAAAAAATAATACTGGATAAGATCTCCAATACATTTAATGATTTATATTTCATTAAAAGTTGCCTTTAATTGTCAAAAAATGGAATCAGTGACTACAATTGTTTCATTAGACATTGTCATCGCTACACCGCTCTTTCTTTCAGATTAGAAGATTTCAATATATATATATATTCATAGTTTGAATATACAGCAACCTTGTATCAGAAATTATTCAGCAATTGGTGTTATAAATGCAGTACTCCATTTCTACTTTCTGTTCACATAAAAGCCAGTGGTCAAGTACAAACACAGAGCAAACGAAAACATACTAACTTTTCATTTTCAAGAACATTAATCTCACTTTGTGTTGAAAAAATAAAATACTACAACTACTACTACTACTTCTACTAATAATAATAATGATAATAATAAATAAAAAATAAAACATGAATAAATAAAAACACATCCATATTAGCAGATGTAAAAATGGAAGACAAATAGATGAAATCAACATCACGCTATTTACACAATTATTCACAGTAACACTGTGGATTACCAACCAGTAATAAGCTTTAAAACTTTTATGGTGGAAAACCTCTTTAAGTATTTTAAGCTGCCAATTTAACAACGTCAGGATGCCAATGAAACTGAACATTAAAAATATATTTATAAAGAGACATACTGATGCTTCGTATGTAGACGTAAAATAGGTAGATCTGTCGAATGAGCAGGCCTCGTTTTCATTTATGACGTTAATTGTGAGTGTGTATGGTCCACTGCTGGCCTTTCCGTCTGTGACAGTGAACTTGATCGTGAAGGAACTTTGTGTCTCATAGTCCAACGTGCTGCTTAGGCTAAGTTCCGAAGCTGAAATAAGCATACACAATATATTTTAGTCAAAATATCCATAGTGTTAAAGAACGGTACTTAAACAAAAGAAAATATGAGGTTGTAAAAATTGAGAGAGAGAGAGAGAGAGAGAGAGAGAGAGAGAGAGAGAGTATTTTATATTTGAGAAAGGGTATTGTATATTTGAAGATCGTCTGCTGAAGAAGTCAAATTGGAACATCATTCCGCCATTTCTGTCAAATCTAGAAAAAATGTCAGATGTAGTTGTAGTAGCAATGTAAATATATTTGATTGCTTTCGTGATTCACCTTTGGCAGAGTCCGCATATATGTTGTGACTGTTCTGACTCGAACATTTTCTCATACCGCCGACATATTGTGCAACGTGAACAGACATGCCTTTGTATATAGCCCACAGTGACATTAAATTTCATATGAGGTTTCTCTCTGTATTTGACGGAAAAGACAGAGGTTGTTGCGATTGAGAAACATCGAGTAACAACCGGCTATTCATAGATCTTGCGCAATCAGACCATTCTCCGCAATTAGATCATTCTCCTGGCCAGCAATAATACAACCACTCTAGCACCAGGCAGACGACACCCTTCTTGTTGTCGTGCTGCATATTTTAACTAACCACTAAATGATAGTAATTTGTACCACTAGACATACACATCAGCTTCGGCCGAGGCATCTGCTATATCCATTGACCTTCTTTTCGATTATTGCTAGAAGATTTTAAATATCTTGGAAGACAGACTTTCGAAAGGCTTTCAATCTAGATGTATTTATTTGTTTATTTAAAGGCATTAATTTCGATTTCGAATTTGTAGCGGTCATCCTTTAGAGTTGTATCAGCCTATACATATTAAATATGTCCACATTTTAAATTGTTTTCAAATGCGCAATGAAAATGAATATAGTTGACCTGCAATCCGAAACAAACACAAATGGCTCCTGCGCTGTTCTCTGAAAGCAACCTTGTATTCTCAAAGAAATAAGAATATAACGCGCCTTCTGATTGGTTAAAGCTCAAAATATCGGAAAAAGTCTACCATGAAAGAACTGCAATTATTTAAACCCTTGGCATGCCATAACTCTTCCTGTGACGTTGTAACACCCATAATTACATTGTAGGCCATTGACCAAAACAAATGTTGGATGTGTGTTATAGCTTGTCTGATATGACGTAGGAATGCGTCTCGGCCTTTTGGCCTCGACGTATCCGTGTGCAATACCGTATACGCTTGGCGCATGAAAAGTATACGTACACACAAAATGATGCAATTTTGTCAAGTAAAACATTCGCACGACCATAAAAGGGTGTATGCGACAAGTATATGCATACACAATTGATGCCTTCGATTGTTTCTATAGCAACGTCTTGCTCATTAGAATCATCGCGTATTTGACGTATTTGATTTGAATTTTTAATGTAGCTTTACAACAGTTACAGTCATAACGTAATGATGTCGGCATTATGGCAGTTGATAGTGATGTCTATTATGTAGCATCATGTCCCACCCAGTCACATTATCCTGACACAGTCACATTATCCTGACAAAGTTACATTATCCTGACACAGTCACATTATCCTGACACCAAACAGACCATATCTAACCCTAATATTGTTTTGCTGAGCGACTAGCAAGGCAGCTGCTAGTATAATGTTTCTAAGTCTTTGGTATGACTCGGCCGGTGTTCCAACCCACGACCTCCTACATTCGAGGCGAACGTTCTAACAGTTTTGACCACTAGTAAAAGTATATCAATACACAACAGATGCCCTATTCGTGTCTAAAGCAACGCCCTGCTTGATGCTTCATTTATAATCATCTCGTATTATGACACAATTTCTGCTCACATATTTTCCTAGTCAAATTCTCTAACATTTTGTCTTTTCGAACCTTTTATGATTTCCGAAATAATGTTTGTCATTCTAGTATCATATTAGCAATCACTGGTACAGCTTATTCCAAAACAGCATCGGATATTTGTAAAACCAGACCTTAGATCTCAAATAATGTTTTCGTTTCACATTGAGACTCACGGCTGAATAATTAATTGGGACAATTTAGTTATTAAATTTAGTAGCCCCGTTTAGACTGATGAACTAAACATAATTTCCAGTTAACGTTGTTAGCAATAATAAAGAATATACCGATCAAACACCTTCAAAATATATTCACGTGTTAATGGGTAAATTGGCCATAATTAATAACGTACTCCTTAGTATTTATGGGTCTTTGCACCTTACAATATGCTTATATGAAAGCGAAGTCAGCGTGACTAATTTGAAGGATAGTATTTAACAGTTTTTACAGGGCACTAATGAAGGTCTAATTTGAATTTACAACTATTCAGAGTAAAAGAACGTAAATTTAATCCGTGATTATCCAAAGGTTATGTGTCGTGACTCTTTACTTAATATAATCTTGTAAGATAGTCTAAATACTTATGTAAATTGCATATGACAAGAAGATGATACAGCGACATAAGTAAGCAAGGCAAGCTGATAATAGGTACTGTTCTTCAGTTTCGAACTTTTTCACAGGGTTCAAACTGAAAAGAAAATATTTTTTACTAATGGTCTCCACTGGTAATGCTTGTTATAAAAGAGAACTGAACATATCATGGGGAAGGTTTAAAAAACCTACAACTGTTGAAAGGGGTAGGACGTGTAATTGATTGTTTTCTTTATCCACATTGTGAGTTGAGGAGCAAATAAATTTGCCCCTCGTCTTACCCTCTTTAAACAGTGCTCAGAATAAACAATAAAAACATCCTAAACATCAGATGTGAACTAAACCATACACAAGATACACCGTAACAACCAGGCATGAAACAGTAGATAAGACACGTTGTAACAACCAGACGTGAAGCGAATCATAAACAAGACACATTGGAACAACTAGACGTGAACTAAATCATAAACAAGATACATTGGAACAACCAGAACCAGACATGAAATCATAAACAAGATACATTGTAACAACCAGACATGAAATCGTAGACAATACACGTTGTAGCAACCAGACGTGAACTGAATCATAAACAAGACACAATGAAACAACTAGACGTGAACTGAATCATAAACAAGACACATTGGAACAACTAGACCTGAACTGAATCATAAATAAGACACATTGGAACAACTAGACGTGAACTGAATCTTAAACAAGACACATTGGAACAACTAGACGTGAACTGAATCATAAACAAGACACATTGGAACAACTAGACGTGAACTGAATCATAAACAAGATACATTGGAACAACTAGACGTGAACTGAATCATAAACAAGACACATTGGAACAACTAGACGTGAACTGAATCATAAACAAGACACATTGGAACAACTAGACGTGAACTGAATCATAAACAAGACACACTGGAACAACTAGACGTGATCTGAATCATAAACAAGAAACTTTTGTAAAAGTAAGACTTAAACTGAATCATGAACAATACACATTGGAAAAACTATACGTGAATCGTTCACAAAAGGCATACATTGTAAAAACTAGACGTGAATTGTTCACAAAAGAGGCACGTTGTAACAACTAGTCGTTAGCTGTAAACAATGCGGGCACTTCGTAACAAGTAGACGTGAACGGTTAACAAGTTGACACCTAGTACAAACTAGATTTGAACTGTTCACGAAAAGGAGTACTCTATTACAACTAGACGAGATCTGCTCACAACGGGGCGCATTGTTACCATTAAAAAAAACAACACAGAAAGGGGCCTATTATAAAGTCCAAAAGTGAACGTAACACAAAGGGCTCACATTGTAAGAGCTAGATTTGAACTGTTTACATATGGGACATATTGTAAAAACAAATCGTGAACTGTAAAGAAGAGTGTCAGATTGTAACAACATAACTTGAACTGTTCATGAAGGGGCGAAGTATAACGTGAATTTTCCGCAAAGGGGGCACAATGTAAAAACTGCTTTAGAAGGCACAGAATGTGTAGATGGGTTTGCAATACAAGCATTCAATGGAGTTATTCATAAGAATACTCGATGAAGACAAATATCTAGTGTAAGTAAATTATTCAAATTAACTCGGACTAATAAATTAATATTGAACAGTATAAATGATTAAAATAATATCTTTAAAATTGAGGGTTTATCACTTGTCATTTGCTTCGAGTCATTTAAACGTTGCTACTTGTTTGCATATAACAACTTCGGTTCTGTAAAACAGAAGAATGTTTATTCTCTCTCAGATTATATACTTTTTCAATCAATGTGATTTTTGACATATGTGATGATACGTTCAGTCTCTTTATGCGTATGTATTCTATTTGGTCCTCTCCCTGTTCCATTATACTTACGAAAAATAACATATTTCGGTGTTTTCTGATACTTACAAAAAATATTTTTTGGTGTTTCTTGAGAGAGTAAAAGGATTGTTAATCCACGTAATATTATTACCCAGAGGTTTACGGACACATATATCTTGTGATGTATTTACGAAATAATAATAATAATAATAATAATAATAATAATAATAATAATAATAATAATAATAATAATATCCCATACATTTTCACTACATAGGTTGTGATTACTGATAACAAAGTCTACAGTCAGTCAGTAACTTAAAAAAAACCACAATAATATTTCCATTGTAACTTGATACCACGGTAAATAAAGGTGATATTACAGACCCAATCAATGTTAATGCAACTGGACACCGTGATAAAAAAAGATCGGTATTTCATTCTCAATCAATGTAAAAGTATTTGGATACCGCAACAAATAAGGGCGCTCTTACAGCCCTTATCAGTGTAAAATATGTTGATAACGCGATAAATAAGAGCAACGTTACAGTCCCAGTAATGCAAATCTAGGTGCGTAAAAAAAACATCGAAGCTTCTCAGAGGTTTATAGACAGACCTCCTCTGTGATCAACTGAATTTATTTATATTGAGGGTAATGTTAAGATAGCCATATAAGGCTTATTCAGCAATAAAAACCACTGGAAGCGGATAATAATCGATAAAATCGTGTCGGTAAAAAAAAAGTAAAGAAACGCGACACTAGACGTTACTAATAAATGAGTAACTTGTATTAGCTAATATTTTCTTAAATCTGTTAAGAGTTAGGAAACTGGTTCAGTTGTACTTTGGGCAAAGTGAAGAGCTCGGTAAGTGTTAGTGCGTGACGTATTAATAATTTTGATAGTTACTCAACGTTAATGTTAATTACCTCACGAATCTGCAAACCTTTGCTATAAAGGGCATTGCTGTCTGTTGTACTAAGGCATACTCATCCTTGCGACCAGCAGTTTAAAAGAATAATTTCTTTCCTTTCAAGTTAGGAATCAGGAACACAATGTATGAAAAATATAAAAAGGTGTGATCAAAGAGGTAAAATTACCTTCAAGGTTGTATGCTAGTGAATTCTGGTCTAATATTTCACAAAGTGGATTTTCGTCACTGGATAAAACGACGAGGTATTTAGATAAAAAAACATGTTTATGACCTCCCAACACAAAACATATTAGACATTGCTCATGGAATGCTAGGATGGACACCTCCACACTGGATAAACTTTATGTTTTTACATAGATTGTATTCGATGCGTAATGTTCAGCAAACAAAATATGTATTTAACTTTACGTTATTTACTTCATCATTTGAAGCGGATGCAAATCAAGCTACGGGTTCATTTCAAATATATATGGTACATTTAAAACGTTTAATTTTTAGCCAGTATCTAACTGATTATTTTCAGCATTCCGAAATTCCACATAAACAAAATTAGAAAGAAACTGTAAAGTCAAAAAGTGTCTTCGATACATGAATCCATGCGAACTGCTTCCGTAGGGCAGTCGGCTAAAACTGATATGACAGTAAGGTATTAGAACTAGCAAGGCAATGAATGGGCTGTTCTTCTTCGAGCACAACTCGATATGTATGTTCGTCTTGGGAATATTTCCGCAGAATAAATACGTCATATTTGTGTTATATGTCATTCCACATCGAATGTAAAAAACTCTTTCTGGGATGTCCTAACTGATAACAGTTCACTGAGCCTGCATGTTATACTAATCATAGCAGAAATAAGCTGCAACTGCAATTTCTTTGAATAAAGTGGTTACCAGCATGTGTATCGGACAAATAAACTCGAAGCGATTAAACCGGTAGGCAGAATACACTTTCAAGCAGTGTGAGGCTTTGTTTCACAAACTTAAGTCTTGTAACTTGCAACATGCGCAGATCAGGCAGAATATAAAGAATGACATATTATAATAATTTCAGTGTAATATTCTATTTAATAACATTGACGAGCATTGCTATGTTAGTCGTATTACACGTATCTTTACAGGAGGCCCGAGTGGCCAAGTGGTCTAAAGAGATTTCTGTTACGGATCACTGCCATCTCACCTCTGTATGTTTGGGTTCGAGCCTAAGATTCCGCTAATGTAGTTATGTGAGAAAGCTTGTCAGTAGCTTCTCGTGTGTCGGTGGTTCTTTCAAGGGTTTTCCCGGTTTCTTCCTCCGCCAAAAATAGTGGCCGCCATGTATAGCCTATCGTGTGCTGAAAAATGGCGCTAAACCCTACAACAAACAACAACAACAACAACAATACATATCTTTACATGCTAAGTATGCACGAAATTATTATTTGTCGCTTTTATTTCTACGACTTATAATTATCTATTACCACGTGCGGTCATGTTACATAGTTTGCCAACATATTGCAGTTCTTTTGAATATACTAGTGCTTCTTTGCTTCTGCTAATTTAATTACATTTCAATGCAAAATATTTTATTATAATCAAGTGATTTATTATATCTAATTATCATACTCTGTAATCTTCTGCGGAAGGATATAAAAAACTGATGATGAACTTTACAAATAATTGATAATAAAGTGACGGCGGACAATTTATATATATCTGCCACGAATTAAAACTACAAAAAAAAAACATGTAATAAATTGTTAATAGGAAATACGTAAAGTTAGTAACAGTAATATATCGATACGTGCATGATGAACGCATTCAAAGTAGAGATATGTGACTTGCATATTTGTGACTTTATCTACAAACAATAACGATTAACATCTTTCAATTAAATATCCAACACACAGCACATACATATATTCGCTGTAATTGCCAATTTAAGTAAAGGCTACGGTACCATACGGATAACTGCCACATAACACCATTATCTAAGGTTATCATACTTTACCTGAAACTTTAGTTTACTTGCAATTTTAGTAGCATTATTTATTTTGAAACCTTATGTACCCGCATAGATACATATCGTATAATTCACAATGATTCTGCTACCACATTTTTGCCTGTAGATCACGCACATTGGTGTCACAAGATACAAAGCTATCTACCTGAAATAGCGTTTATATGAAGTAACTATATGCATGTATTAAGTTATTTCGTTGTGATTTTCGCTGCGTTTTAGTCGATATCGCTGAACTTCAATCGAGTTAGCTGGTTTTAATCGACATCCTTCTATTTAAACCGACATTACCTACTGTAATACATAAATTAGTTTATTTGAGGCAGCTCTATATTTCCAGAATTTGTGTGATATTCGCTTACAAGATTTCCATTTCGGCTTAGATTCGATTATTGGGTACTAATAATAGTGAATTAGAATTTGTATTTGATAACCCGGATAAATATATTGGAACCATCTCGAGTTAGAGAGCATACACACATAAGTCTAGGTACCTCGAATAATATTTACCCTGTCTCATG
Organism: Unio pictorum; assembly: GCA_030141615.1. Taxonomy (NCBI): domain Eukaryota; kingdom Metazoa; phylum Mollusca; class Bivalvia; order Unionida; family Unionidae; genus Unio; species Unio pictorum. The sequence continues at coordinate 4,989,451 of JARLTB010000065.1, read as the reverse complement.
TATATTACCTGAGACTAAAAGTAATTATCTTCATTAAAAGAGAAACGTAAAGGCAAGAGTGTTAATTGGTGGTATCCAAATTCTTCTTTTGACGTTTTACGGCTTGTGTTACAGAACAGAGTTCTAAATTTAGAGAACTTTATATTTAATTAATGTTATTCAAGAAAACTAATAGCTGTAAGGTTCATGTCATAAGCAGCTTCATGTCATTAGTCGGTTCATTACTAAGTTCATGTCATTAGTAGGTTCATAACTAAGTTCATATCATTAGTAGGTTTATACGTAGGTTCGTGTCATTAGTAGGTTCATACGTAGGTTCGTGTCATTAGTAGGTTCATGTCATTAGTAGGTTCATAACTAAGTTTATGTCATAAGTAGGTTAATGCCATTATTAGGTTCATGTAAGTTCATGTCACAAGTAGGTTCCTAATCAGGTTTGTGGAATAAATAGGTTCATAACGCAAGAAGGTTCATGGCATTAGTGGAAACCTTTTATTTGAACATTGTGATATTGGAAAGATAGTAGATAACCTATGTCCTATGATATGCTTTTAGAAAATTTCTCTAATAGAAAACAGGTTGCTGAATAAAACATTTTAGGGATTTTAATTTCTTTGTTACGCTAACACGTTGTGATCGTTAAGAAAACCTAATGTACCCGAGTTTCTCTCCTACTGTAATTGGTCTCTTACTACATGTGATCGTTGCGAGCTATACATTACATAATATACTTTTTGACATATAAACATTAGTACAATTCCAGATAGCCGATTCAATATAACCTGCACTAATTCCCATTTACTTTATAACAAGTTTATACTTCTTCGTTATTATTCTCTTGAAAGTCTATTTATACGCTCAACTTCTCTTCAAGTTGGTGTACGTATTAAAACGCGTGTAATATTTAAGTTTTTGTCTTATTTGGTTTGGAATATTCATTTTAATGTCTTGCAATTACATGGACATATTTTAAAATATATTTGAGTTTAGTTACAATACATTGTTGTATTCGAGTGTAGCAATTTTGAGATATCGCCTCGTACTTCAAAATACTTAATATCACGTATTTTGTACAACAATATAAGATTTTAAAATTGAATTACCTGAACAAACATTCGAAGATTATAAATTTATATTCGGGTCAGATTGTCATGACTGATAGATTTTTCTAATATTACGTTAAATTATAAGAATTAAACCACGGAGTTGTGTGTATTACTATCGTGAGGTCATGTTCCGTCAGCAGGGTTGATTTGAATTGCCGATCGATTGCTTGGTTTACCAGAATGCTTACACGAGACAAACTTCAATATAAACAGCGTCGTGGCTCCAAGATGTGGACAGATCAGGGTACGGAGATAAGGGGGCAGACGACAAAAGGATAGAGGAAAGGACTGGTTAAGATTTAGCCCTTGAAAAACGATTTGAAAACAAAATGATTGGTTAAATCAGGAAAAATGATTATCTACTGCTTTATATCTGTACGTAAACTTTGAATCTATAATAAACTGATACTCATTTTTACAGATGATAATAATTCTCCTAAATTTTTAATCTCTCTTTATTGTTATTTTTAGCTCGATTGCTAGAGTCTGAAGAACTCTTGTAACTTCAAGGTCTGAAAAAAAAAAGAAATCTAAATTCCTGAGCAATTTTTCAGACCCTTGAGGTTACATACCTGTAACGTATCGTCAAAAGGACATTTGGAAATTGATTTGTAATATAAATAAGCGAAATGACGAACAAACAAAAGGTATTAAAATACTGTAATATATGAACAGTTGACTTAAGTCATTATTCTGCTTTAAGAACAGTACTACCGATCATCTCTCTCTTTCTCTCTCTCTCTCTCTCTCTCTCTCTCTCTCTCTCTCTCTCTCTCTCTCTCTCTCTCTCTCTCTCTCTCTCTCTCTCATTTGGTCGGCTTGACATAATTTTACCATCATTCATAAGTCCAGTACGGAGAGGAAACACAAAGCCTATATGATTGCATAGAAATTGTGTAAGATATTTAATTCATTTAATAAACGGGGATAGTTGATACATTTTACAGTGTCACGTTAATGGATAGATGGATGGATGGATGGATGCAGGTAGGTAGGTAGGTAGGTATGTATACATATATGATAGTATGTATGCATGCATGTATGCATGCATGTATGCATGCATGTATGTATGTATGTATGTATGTATGTATGTATGTATGTATGTATGTATGTATGTATGTATGTATGTATGTATGTATGTACAAACATGCATATGCATCGTGAAAAGTATGTGCATATCTGTTATGCGTCATTTATGTATTTGTATAACTACGTCATTAGTTGACATGCTTTAATTCTTGTCTTGTGCTTTCACTTCCTTATTTATTGCTCACTACGTCACTATTATTTAACGTTGCTTCATACTGGTAGTTTAATTACAATATTATTTTAAGTTGCTTTCTACGTCATTTCTTTATAACTATTTTATCCTAGCTTGAATGTTAGTTATGAATTTAATACGTATACTGTATCACTTCCTTATCCGGGTCAAAGTTCATATCATCTCTTCGAGCGTATAACGTTACTGTTTTGTGTTGTTCTGTAGTCCTACTATATAGTTTGTCTGACTGCCGGGATTCAAAACCTTGGCCCTTTCCATTCCTAATCACATGCATTGCGTCTGAGAGAGAGGATTAAATTTTCCCACACTGTCAGAAGTAAATTTGAAGTATTACTGGTGTGGTATACGGCATGTATTAACATGGAAGATACAAGTATATTACTTACATACTGTACATGATCTATACATATAGAATATTCAAATAGACGATATTGTATTACATGCACCAAATATACATCAAGTGGCCTGACATCATTTTATTCCTGATTTTATGTAGGCAAATATAGCCGATTGTACAAATGAATGATTATGTAGTAAGTAATTAAATTTTTACATACGTTCAGAAGAATAATGGAGACAGGCGCATATTACAGGTAGAGTACAAAATTCAATTGTTACACCGCCCTGCCATCGAATATTTTCGTATACCATTCAACAGCTACTGTACTTCTACAGTTTGCTTCATATCTTTCTTTTCTACCAAATTTCTTTATTCCTTTATCCTTTCGTTCTCGAGTTTGTCATTTTCGTTGTATTCATTGTTTCTGCCATTTTCCATGCAACTGCTTAATGATTCTGACCTGTCTCTGACTACAGCCTGTTTATTGATTAACAGTCCTATCATCTACATTTATCCATACGTAAATGCCAATCATACATTAATACATTGATTACATAGATTACATTACATAGGAAGGTCATAACTTTGTATATACATGAAATCTTTCTTGTGTGTGTTTGTGTGTGTGTGTAAATGTGTGTGAGAGAGAGAGAGAGAGAGAGAGAGAGAGAGAGAGAGAGAGAGAGAGAGAGAGAGAGAGAGAGAGAGAGATTACTTGTAGAATCGAAACTGAAGAGACTTGATTTGTCTGCAGGTGAGACCGAATAAGAGGTCGTCACATTATCACCAGCATTTGGTTCTACGATGACTAATGTATAAATTGCACTTCCGGACGCCGTTGTCTCCAGCACGCTGATTGTACTATCTAGGTTTTGAATTGTTGGAGCTGTATTGACATCTATGAAAGATAATAATAATAATAATAATAATAATAATAATAATAATAATAATACCAATAATAATACTACTATTATAACTACTACTACTACTATTAATATAATAATAATGTGTTACAACTCGAGGTCTTAAAATACATAACAGAAAGAAAGTGATATATATATATATATATATATATATATATATATATATATATATATATATATATATATATATATATATATATATATATATATATATATATATATCAAAGTAAAAGGTGAAGAAAACCTATATAATGATCCATTCAAATCATAAATGAAATTGATGGATTTGGCCATGAATTAAATTGCTTGGAAACAATTTCGTACAAGTAACCACAATCTGAGGTCCAGCTTACCATTATGAATAATAATAATAATAATAATAATAATAATAATAATAATAATAATAATAATAATAATAATAATAAAAATAATAATTCCAAGACAATACGCGAGAATAAGATAAGACAGTCAATCACTCGAATCGAATTGAAATAGTCTAAAAAGAATGGGACTATCCATGCAACCTGCGCTCACGTGTATATACATTCCTTGAGCATGTTCAGCTTCAATCATACAACCGATTAGACCAAATTTGTCCTAGATCATAAAGTATTTGTATCAGTCTGACAAAATTGATGTCAACACCAACTTAAAACTCAAGGAACCCCAGTCTCTAGATCTGAAACAAATCAAATACATAATGTCAGACACAATGCCAATTTATACAAACGAGTGTGTTCTTCATTAGACATAGTATTATTATTGGACCAAATGTCCACAGAATCATTGTGGTGTTCACCCTGCTCGCGAAACCGGGTACAATTGTCAGTCTAAGAAGGTGAACTTTTTCACATGGTTTCCATGAGGACACTAACAATGATAATGGTAAGATAGGATCCAAACTGAGGTTCGTTTACTGGTAGACATTCCAAGCATCCTCAATATGCTGAGATAGGCAGGCAACGTTGCCAGGATATCAGAAGAGCGACCATCAGAAGAGAACTACGGCTAGCTAAAGAAGGAAAAACGATCTCAGGATGGTCGGAAGAAATGCTTAAAAGAAACGATCTTTGAAACATTTCAACACTGACTCCTTGCGAAGATCGCGCACGAAATCGTTCCGTCTGGCGCAGTCGCAACCATAATGGGGCATGAAATTATAAACTGAGGAGAATTGTGGATGTGTTATCCAAGCATCTACCGTCAAGAAGTTCCGAACACATTTTGGCAGGACCAGCTACTCGCAGAATACAATGAAAAAGGAAGAAATGAATGTCGACTGATCTATTCTGTAAAAGTACGTTTCGGAAGTAATTACAAGCAAAACAAAGCCAAAAAAAACTAATCAGAGATGATTAATTCCTCTCAGACTATGAGTGAGTGCCAAGAAGAAAAGAACTGAAAATCCTTGTCCTACCTGGGCAAATTTAGACAAAGATAAATGTTATTCCTGTTTGAAGTGCCGGTAACAAAATATTGTTTGTATGCGATTATTTCCGGCGCTTTCTAGCAATAAATAATGTACTTGGGAAGATACTATCACATACACACGTATACAACAAGTATATACACAAGAACAGCCGGTATGCTAAGGAAGTTCCTGTGCATCTAAGATTGCAAGAAGGAACCCGTGATCGAATACAAATACACATTTCACATAGCCTGCCACTCTTTTCGGGATTAATGATAAAATGAACGAGCGAGTGCCACCAGTTAGAGAGTAACAGTGTTTAGACCGATAGTTTTGGCTGCTCTTCAATTACAACACAAAACCTCTTTACGTGACAACTTTTTAGTTTAGGTTGCCGACCCCTGATATACACCAAGTGAAAGCATTTGAGAACGAATGAATAAGACAACCAGTAACTAAGGTTGGATGATATATACATTCTGAAAGCAAGGCATTAACGCATAGATGCCCATACAGAAACAACAAGTGTATTTAATTTAAAATTGGAAATTATGCAAATAAAATAAAATTTCCTTTAACATTCATTAGTTAATTTCTATAATCACTGTCAATTATTATCTTGTTGTAGTTTAAAAAGCCCCATTTTATCAGTTAAGGACAGCTTAATACTGTGAAGGAAACACTGGTGTAGGTCACGAGAAACAGAGGTGTTCTGTCAAGTTATATACACTGATACGGAATACACAGGGAATTCGGAAAAAATCGCGAAGGGCTCCGGGTGCCTGAATGATCCATTGCGCTTGCATTTACAGCTCGTTAACACCCCAGCCTCTGCCAGTGCTGGTTAGAGTCTCGTGTTCGGCCGATGTGGGTATGCGGAAAAGCTTTTCAATAGTTTCTCTCGTGTCGGTATTTTCCCTGGGATTTCCTGAGTTCTTCCTCCATCAAATATGCCAGCTAACATGCATACACTATCTCGTGCAGACAAATGGCGTTAAAACCATAACAATAATAACAATAAAGAAATCTGAAAGGGACATTCATTGCGTCAAGCAAGAAGAAAAAGTGCAACACGCAGCAAACAATGGCCTTTGATATAAAACAGTTCTATTTTGTCGACTCTCATATCATCTACTGAGGTCGATTACTAAAAAATTGGTCATTCGTAACTGGTTTCGTTTCATCTACTCCCAAATTCGTCATCTGCGTCAGTTTTGACTTTTTCCAACTCATCTACTGTACTATAATATACTTAAAGACAACATCAATATTCACTGATGTCTAGCAATGAGGCATCGTGCCGTTGACATGCAGCATGATGTCCCACCCAGTCAAATTATCCTGACACCAGGCCGACCAGTCCTAACACTAACCTGTTAATGCTGCGCGTCAACAGAGGCAGCTGTTAGTACCATTTATGTAAGTCTTTGGCATGACCTGGCCAGGGATCGAACCCACGACCTGCCGCTTCTGCAGCGGACGCTCTAACTACTAGGCTACCGGTACAGTGCAATCATTTACCAAATTACAAGAAGTTCAATTTTTAGATTTAACGTATTCTGAAAAGTTTATTTCCACTTCACATACTATGTTTTAGTTTTTCATACGTACGCATACGTGCAGGTAGTATTGTATCAAGTAGTGCCATGCATGTATTCATTATTGTATCAAGTAGTGCCATGCATGTATTCAGTATTGTATCAAGTAGTGCCATGCATGTATTCAGTATTGTGTCAAGTAGTATCATACATGCGTTCAGTATTGTATCAAGTAGTATCATACATGTATTCAGTATTGTATCAAGTAGTATCATACATGTATTCAGTATTGTATCAAGTAGTGTCATACATGTATTCAGTATTGTATCAAGTAGTGTCATACATGTATTCAGTATTGTATCAAGTAGTATCATACATGTATTCAATATTGTATGAAGTAGTGTCATACATGTATTCAGTATTGTATCAAGTAGTGCCATACATGTATTCAGTATTGTATCAAGTAGTTTCATACATGTATTCAGTATTGTATGAAGTAGTGTCATACATGTATTCAGTATTGTATGAAGTAGTGTCATACATGTATTCAGTATTGTATGAAGTAGTGTCATACATGTATTCAGTATTGTATGAAGTAGTGTCAAACATGTATTCAGTATTGTATGAAGTAGTGCCATACATGTATTCAGTATTGTATCAAGTAGTATCATACATGTATTCAGTATTGTATCAAGTAGTGTCATACATGTATTCAGTATTGTATCAAGTAGTATCATACATGTATTCAGTATTGTATCAAGTAGTATCATACATGTATTCAGTATTGTATCAAGTAGTATCATACATGTATTCAGTATTGTATCAAGTAGTATCATACATGTATTCAGTATTGTATCAAGTAGTATCATACATGTACTCAGTATTGTATCAAGTAGTGCCATACATGTATTCAATATTGTATGAAGTAGTGCCATACATGTATTCAGTATTGTATCAAGTAGTGCCATACCTGCATTCAGTATTGTATGAAGTAGTGCCATACATGTATTCAGTATTGTATCAAGTAGTGCCATACCTGCATTCAGTATTGTGTCAAGTAGTATCATACATGTATTCAATATTGTATGAAGTAGTATCATACATGTATTCAGTATTGTATCAAGTAGTATCATACATGTATTCAGTATTGTATGAAGTAGTGCCATACATGTATTCAGTATTGTATGAAGTAGTGCCATACATGTATTCAGTATTGTATCAAGTAGTGCCATACCTGCATTCAGTATTGTGTCAAGTAGTATCATACATGTATTCAATATTGTATGAAGTAGTATCATACATGTATTCAGTATTGTATCAAGTAGTGTCATACATGTATTCAGTATTGTATCAAGTAGTGCCATACATGTATTCAGTATTGTATCAAGTAGTATCATACATGTATTCAATATTGTATCAAGTAGTATCATACATGTATTCAGTATTGTATCAAGTAGTGCCATACATGTATTCAGTATTGTATCAAGTAGTGTCATACATGTATTCAGTATTGTATCAAGTAGTATCATACATGTATTCAGTATTGTATCAAGTAGTATCATACATGTATTCAGTATTGTATCAAGTAGTATCATACATGTATTCAGTATTGTATCAAGTAGTATCATACATGTATTCAGTATTGTATCAAGTAGTGCCATACCTGCATTCAGTATTGTGTCAAGTAGTATCATACATGTATTCAATATTGTATGAAGTAGTATCATACATGTATTCAGTATTGTATCAAGTAGTGCCATACATGCATTCAGTATTGTATCAAGTAGAGCCATACATGCATTCAGTATTGTATCAAGTAGTATCATACATGTATTCAGTATTGTATCAAGTAGTGTCATACATGTATTCAGTATTGTATCAAGTAGTGTCATACATGTATTCAGTATTGTATCAAGTAGTATCATACATGTATTCAATATTGTATCAAGTAGTATCATACATGTATTCAATATTGTATGAAGTAGTGTCATACATGTATTCAGTATTGTATCAAGTAGTGTCATACATGTATTCAGTATTGTGTCAAGTAGTATCATACATGTATTCAGTATTGTATGAAGTAGTGTCATACATGTATTCAGTATTGTATTAAGTAGTGCCATACATGCATTCAGTATTGTATCAAGTAGTATCATACATGTATTCAGTATTGTATGAAGTAGTGCCATACATGTATTCAGTATTGTATCAAGTAGTGCCATACCTGCATTCAGTATTGTGTCAAGTAGTATCATACATGTATTCAATATTGTATGAAGTAGTATCATACATGTATTCAGTATTGTATCAAGTAGTGTCATACATGTATTCAGTATTGTATCAAGTAGTGCCATACATGTATTCAGTATTGTATCAAGTAGTATCATACATGTATTCAATATTGTATCAAGTAGTGTCATACATGTATTCAGTATTGTATCAAGTAGTGCCATACATGTATTCAGTATTGTGTCAAGTAGTATCATACATGTATTCAATATTGTATGAAGTAGTATCATACATGTATTCAGTATTGTATCAAGTAGTGCCATACATGCATTCAGTATTGTATCAAGTAGTGCCATACATGCATTCAGTATTGTATCAAGTAGTATCATACATGTATTCAGTATTGTATCAAGTAGTGTCATACATGTATTCAGTATTGTATCAAGTAGTGTCATACATGTATTCAGTATTGTATCAAGTAGTGTCATACATGTATTCAGTATTGTATCAAGTAGTATCATACATGTATTCAATATTGTATCAAGTAGTATCATACATGTATTCAATATTGTATGAAGTAGTGTCATACATGTATTCGGTATTGTGTCAAGTAGTATCATACATGTATTCAGTATTGTATCAAATAAAAATATGTTCATAATATAGCGAATAACACATTTGCTTAAATATGATGGCTGGTTTCAGGCAATTAAAAATGTACATACAAATATGTAAATATCTAATAAAACAAGAACGTTTACTAATTTTGTGGCTTTGTAAATTTCATATAGCATTGATCTATGGCCAAGTGTACATGACCAAACTGACCACATATAAATGTAACACTGAGGTAATCCTAGGGTCTAGATTGACATATGGACATACAGACCAGTAGACAGACACCAAAGGGATTGTGTTGTGGAGCTTTCTCAAAAACGGGCTAAACTGAAAACATTACAAAAAATGAAATAACGCAATAATATGTAAGACTACTTACTAGTTAAGCTGATTGTTAATGTTCCATTGGTGCTATCTTTTCCATCTGTCACTTTGATAGTCAAATAGTACACGGAATTGAGTACGTATTTCAGGTGTTGTGTATTGGTCACCACACCTGTGACTGGAGAAACAGATATATAAAGATATAGCGTTGTTCAGATCTAAATCGCCAGCCATGATTAGATTTATACCGGCATACACCAATACGGAGATAAATTAATACATGAGAACGTTTTACATTTATTGACACTGTTTTGATTTTATCAATAAGATTTGTTAATTGAATTATTCTATTTAATTCATACATGTCGTGTATGTTAAAGGTTCAAACATTAACAAAAATGCACACTGATCGAAATGCCAAGTTTAATGAACAGAAAGGAAAGTTAGAAAGAAAACTAATGAAGAAAGGAAAGAATTAGTGATATACGAAATGATACTCTGAAATTAAATAAGAGCATAATTTTAAATCATAACTTTGGACTTGACAACCTGATGGTTATTAGGGTGAAAAGCTGTTAAAATGTTGATATGGAAGCGAAATGATAAAAGCATTTGTTTGGTTTAAGAAAATATCATAAGATAAAAATGGATATTAGACTCTGAAATGATTTATAAATAAATATTTTACGGATTTAAGCTTGAGGAACAAATCAGTTTAGCATTTAATAAATGCATACTATCTATCTTGGAACTAATCTGGGATTTTGTGAGCAATAAAAGCAATATATTTACCTGAATTTATATGAAATATACTGGTTGATGGATTACTGGCTTCAATACTGTACGTCAATGCCGAGTTGTCCAGATCAGTTGCTGTGACGGTAAATATTGACGCCCCTACGCCAGTTGTGCTCGCCGAACGAATAGCAGTACCTAGCGTTGTAAAGAAATATTTTGGTTGGTCTATATGTAATGGTAAAGCTATCTTACTCTGCCACATAATTTTACAATATAGTATTTAAATCTCTCTCTCTCTCTCTCTCTCTCTCTCTCTCTCTCTCTCTCTCTCTCTCTCTCTCTCTCTCTCTCTCTCTCTTCAAGTTTGTCTGTCTGTGGTTAGAGCGTCCGCCGCGGAAGCGGGAGGTCGTGGATTCGAACCCCGGCCGAGTCATACCAAAGACTTAAAAAAAATGGTACTAGCAGCTGCCTCTCTTGCCGCTCAGCATTAAAAGGTTAGTGTTAGAACTGGTCGGCCTGGTGTTAGCTACGTTAAAAGTCATAAACAAACTCTCTCTCTCTCTCTCTCTCTCTCTCTCTCTCTCTCTCTCTCTCTCTCTCTCTCTCTCTGTATATAATAATAATAATAATAATAATAATAATAATAATAATAATAATAATAATAATAATAATAATAATAATAATACTGCTCATACATTGATACATATTTCTAGACCCAGCTTTAATTGAACGATTCCTAGTAAGATAATTTACATATAGCTTTACATGACCAGGTAAAAAGAAAACCGAAAAGTATCTAACCTGGCAGATTTGAAAAGACTGGGTACATGTTTGGAGTTATTTCTACTATGAGTGTAGATGACGAGGTACCCCAACTATCGGAACATGCAAATCTCAGAGTGTACATTGGAATCGTTTCGTAGTCCAAATTTTGGCCGGCAAGCAGGTAAAAGCTGTAATCTTGCAGCAGATGAAAATAGTAATAATAATAATAATAATAATAATAATAATAATAATAATAGAAGATTTAAGAAGAAAAATGCATAACATTACAAAAAATAAAATATGCATACTGAAAAATATACCAAAAGGACGCAACGGAAAGTTTGTTCAAACTAATAGTCTATGAAAAAGTAAGTTCATTGTAACCTGGAAGTAAATATATATGCTACAACGTAAACACAACCTGAATTTCGTTTCTTATTTTTCAGGGAAATTATCCTGGAAGTTGACGTCCAGGTTTTTTTTCTAAAAATATGCTCGCAAATTCCATAACACCCTAGATCCGAAAAAGTGTGCAGTTACTTTAGTAGACATTATGTTCCTTTGTTACGATTGTTTATTTAATATAATGATATATTTTTTTAAGTATTACCTGACCTGCTCTCTCTCTCTCTCTCTCTCTCTCTCTCTCTCTCTCTCTCTCGTTGTCTAATATTAATTACCTGAAGATGTATCTATCCACATTGCAAATGAATTGGAATCTGGATTAACTTGTGTCAAATTACAGTACATGGAATCATTCTCGGGATCGGTGACTGTTAGCTTGTACAATGGCGTTAACGCAACTGTATTTTCACTGATTTGCACGGCACTAGGGGGATCGGTTATTGTTGGAGCCTGGTCCGGATTAATGTTAACCTGAAATACAATATAATTGTTATATAGTGCAAAGCAAATAAAGATCTTTGTCTAAACTTTAAACATTCATACTGATAGCATCATGAGAAGTAAAACTATTATGACTCATTTTAACTGTATTTTCTCTCTTATTCCGAAAGAAGTGTGTGTGTGTGTGTGTGTGTGTGTGTGTGTGTGTGTTGAGATATATCATGAAGCTGAATGACTGTCAAGAGTCGATTTATTTTTTTCTGAAATTATGAATTTAACAAAAATTGTCCAGTTCAGCTTATATTATATTCCATGAAACAGCCGTTAACGCCGTAAATGTACGGATTGCTTGCCACCAACGTTCTGATACTTCTTTGCAATTATTATAGATCAACTTAAGTAACGGCTATATCAAATATTGATTAGTAAATTTCCATGATAATCTCAATATTCAATTACTACAATTAGAAAAAAGCAGCAAAAGTATATAAAAAAAAGAACAAAATACTTTTATTTTTGATTAAGAATGAGCATTGTTCCTCTTGCTGTTTTAATCATTCCTGGAAACCAACACTGTCACTGTTTCCGTTTGTTGTGACCAAATGAAGATAAATCAATGCAGAAATAACTAACTTTTAACAACTTGTGGATAAGAAAGACTGAAATAAATGTATAGTAACCTGTGTGGAGGCACTCGTCGATTCCCCATTAATATCTGTACAGGTAACATTGAGGACATAGGAAGGCTTGGAGTCATAATTAAACCCGGCGCTGTTGGACAAAACCTTGATTGCGTAACCTTATAAACAAAAACAAAATTAAATAATAAAGAAGAAAAGTTTATAGTTTTAGTTTTACATACGCTTAATATTGTGAAGTGATCAGGATCAAACATGATGTAAGTGTCTTGTAAAGAGTGTTCATCATACTCAAGAGAGAGGTCACTCCAACCCTGTTTAAGTGTGTGAAACAACTTAATTATAAGAATCATCTACAATGCTGTATGGTAATGAAATATGAAAATATACGAAAGCCAAAGCGCACACACTAACTATCCTTAAGTTCTAAAAAAAAGTCGGTAAAAAAGCTAAGTGACACATTTTTATGCGCTAATTCGAAGCTGCGTATTGAGGGATATTTTAATGTCAATAAGTCAGAAACGTTGTTAGAATTTGGACACATTTACAACCATATTCAACTACAGTGACCTAATTTTGGTCCGCGAGAAAAGATGGAGACAGTTTTAAATCAACCTTAGATAAATCCGGGAAATGAGTCATATGGACCAGTATTTTGTGAGTATCACACGCCCATAGTTCTATGTGTCTATGTGTAAGTATTTTGGTAAGAATTGAATAGATATCGGCGTTAGAGCGCAGGCAACATTTACAATACACTTTTATATAATCCTGGAAATGAGGTCAAACCAACCAGAGATTTATACTCGCTATAAACGCTATCTGAGGATCCATTCACACTGCAAGTTTCTCTTGAATCAGTGAAGTATCATAGTAGTATAAGAGTTAAATATTGGACAAGAAATAGACAGACGGACAAACGCACACACGAACAGACTCGTTGCATACGTATGCACAAAAAACTGCACGAAACAACGCTATTTGAACCCGGAAAAATATTTATATAAGGTAGAAGGAAAGACAGGTATTTCCATGATTAAATAATAAAAGTTTGCTTTTGAATCTTTAGATTATTCTGTCGACATGTATCAGTCCCTTTCTACACAAGTCAATCCGCTTTGCTACTACTACTACTACTACTACTACTACTACTACTACTACTACACTGCTATTACTAAAACTTTTATTATTACTACTATTACTACTGCTACATTTATTCCATTAAATACACTTATAAAAAAGGGAATATCCGCTTTGAATATCATTACAAATTTACTCGTTTTCTTGTTCATTGGAATGATAATGGAATGTCTTTTTGAATAATAATTTAAAGTTCAATTTACATACAATAATTAACAATATATTAATTTCAGAATTGATTATATAGAAAAGTCGGGTCACTTTAATAACTTTCTTTATGACATTCATGATTTGTTCGTTAAAAAAGGTTATTAAAAATATCCATGATAAAAAAAGCATAAACAAATCGGAGATGACTTAATGATGGTAACGGAACAATACAGTGGCAAATACAATTTACCTTAATTTATGTGAAGAATTCTAAAACATGAAATAACGTTTGAAATATTTGTAGAAAGATTAATTTCACTGACATTTGACGAAGGACTAGTATAGGCTATCAGGTATTCCAAGAGGAAATCCAATTTTTTTAAACAGACTACTTAGATAATTTTCACGATTGAAACTATTTTTTGGAACAAAGCGGAGGGGGTATAGAACATACCATTCCTATTTAAAGACTTGCTTAGAATTTCAAAGTGTTATGAAGGTAAAGGATTCAGAAAGTTATTACAGCAATTCCCTATATATTGTTAATCAGAACATTTTTTCAAAAGATTAAGCAATACATATTCCAGCCAAATGATATTACAACGACCCAATGTTCTCCCTCGTCCTCTCTTTCAGTATACATGATCAATTATTTCTTGAAATATTTCCCTCATATCCCACCTATGATAATGAATACATCCATCATGAAGTTGAATCCGACATCTGTCCATTTACGTTCATATGCATGCATCGTCTTTTCTTTCTTACATTCTAGTTTTCATTGTGTGCTCAGAAATCGATATGGCTTTAAAAGACGTGACACAAATTAACAATAACATTAAATTCATAAATGCATTACTTAAATATTAATATTAAATACTTGGAGCTGACGCAGAGTTGAGATTGAATAGTGTCCCTCCTCCCGCGAGATCACACGAAACACTATCTCCATCCGGGTCAGTAACAGAGAATGTCTTTATGGTCGTCAACGTTTCCGTGTTCTCATCTACACTCACAGTCAAATTAAGATCATGTATAACAGGAGGCTGAAAGCAAATGAATCAATGTCCTGAAACCTACGTGTATCATTCGCAATGTATAGTACAAAAACTAAAGCACGTAAGAGAAAATGGGTTGTTCGGTTAATTTATTACGCTCTCATCATATCATGCCTTGTATTCGTATGCCTTTCAAATATGTAAAACTGATACAAACACTGCAACAAGGAATATAATATGCATTTAACATTTTGGTTTTGTTTCATTGCAATGGCTGACGATATGGTATCAACTAAAATATACTATTGTGGTGGAAATACATAACCAAACATAAGAAGAAATATAAATATTGTGGAAGAAATACATGACGAAACATGGACATAACAATAACACTGTAGATGAAAGACAAAAACAAACATTGTTATAGATATGAATGTTGTGGAAAAAATACCTAACCAAACATGGATATAAAGTAGTGCGAGAAATACATAACCAAGCATGGGTAAATAAATAATAATGTGGAAAAAAATACAATAACCGAATTTGGTATAGGTATAATAAGTAAAACAGAACATAATCAAAATGGGTACACTTATTTTGTGCCTTTGAATAGTAAGAACAAGTTTTGATAAATATTCATTTTTGAAAAGTTTAATATATGAAAAAATAAAATAAAAATGAATGCAAGTATTCGACTATTTCAAAGATCATACAATTTGCATTCCAGGTGCCATTAAGAAATCACTAATAAAAAAGCAAGCCGAGATTGCGTGAAAACCAAACAGTTAATGTTCAGTCAAATAATATTTACAAAGTTTATGAACTTTTCTTAATTTCTGTTTTCCCCCCATCAGTTTATATTGCGCTTGTGAGAAGAACAAGCGCAAACTTTTATAGGACACTAATTTCATTAAATTCACACATCTACACGACATATTGCAGAAATAAACAAAGTTAGTTTTAACGTCTTTATTTTTATGAAAATACTTACCGATCCGCAAATCAGTCGAGATGTAGATAACAATGTGAGGATGCATACTAACAAATATAGATGAATTTTCCTTCGTTCAAAGTCCCGCATCCTAACGGTAGGCAGTTTTCTCTGAATCAAATTCTCCTTATATTATCGTTAACATATAACACAACTAACACTTTGACATATAAATATGCCATCTCTCATACATCCACCTATGGTTTTGGCAATTTTACACCTCTATTTAATTATTCTTAATTGAACGCCGCTGTAAAGATAGCTAGGTATGAATGGTAAAAGGCGCGTTAGAATTTAGTGAACTATTCTACATTGAAATGAAGATGAAGTCTTATATTTTCAATAGATAATTGAAATAGGTTTGTCGGCATAAATACACATCATGACTCATTAAACGGTGATTTGATGAGTTAAGTGTTCAAGGAGAAAAACGTTGACAAAAACAGATAATGTAAAGTGTCTTGATCGGGAAACGAGAGTCATCGTGTCAGATATTATTGATAGTAGTAAATTGAATGAAATAGCTGATTGTCATTTGAAGGTAAACCACAAGTGGACTACAAAACATACGAATAGACAATTTAATTTGCCAATTATCCCCTATGTTATTCTACTGAATTGTACATTATTGATATTTCAAAACACTTTAGGAAGCATCGGTAGTACAGTATGGAGATTTCCATCTCTCTTGCTGCAAGTATAAAACAGTTGAACATAGTAACCAAGCCTTGATACATAGCCTCATTACAAATAAATTTACAAACCACATCCCACCAGACACAAGCTACAACCAAATCTACGTAAGACTGACGACTGTAAGGTCTTAAGCTAAGTCAGAGAAAGAAAGAAAACCAATAAGTTTTGTAAAACTTAACAAATAATTTTAATTGCTAACTTATAAAATAAAAATTATGAAGAGCTTACCGTATTGTAATTCAATCCAAAAATAATTTAATAATCCCCAATGAATTCTAGGTCTTGAATGTGTTGTTGCGACAATAGCCTTTGAATGTGTTGAAATACCAACAGTCTGCATGCATCACAACGACTGTGCACACTGTCTTTGAGTTCCAAAATAGTGTTTAGTAGAACTATATCAACACGATATAATTCCGGTAAATATTGTAAATAAATGATTCCTTTCAAATAGGTCTCCTCACAACATTAAATACTTGTGACGACATACAATAAAGTAAAAACAATTAAAATTTTGTTAATTTCTTCTTCCTTATATACAATTCCATAACTCTATTACAACTGTATGTGGCAATAATTATTATTATATATAATTATTATATTATAATAGAACGAAGAAATTTAAAAATGTAAGATATTGTTTAAAAACGTTCCTTCTAATCTACAATAAAGGGTTAAGCTAAATACACAATAAGCATCTATAGAACGAAACACGTACTATTAAGTTAAGGATGGCAGTTATGATATTAGAGTATGTAAGAAAGGAATAAAGACTCCTTTTATAAGCAATGCATATTATCATTGCACATTAACGTAATTTAACGCCCGTGTAATAACAGCAATTCAAAAACATCTTTAAATACTTTTTCTCCGCATATTATTTATTTAATTATATAAAGTCATTAGAGAATTTTGAAAACTTTGCTTAATAATTTGATATTGCAAATTCAATTAACAGAGTCAGCGTGATATTAGATTCTGGCATAATGAATATTACATCACATTGGTATCTATCCCATGATAAAGTATGCTTATATTAGTAAAATGAATATGTAGGTTTCACGTATAAATTCAGTAGGAAACCTGGTTTCTGGGTATTTAGAAACTCTAAGTGATGATTAAGCGTAAATACAACACATTATAACATAGATCGAAACCAATTAAACATAACATGTGATACATTTAATATTCCTCCTCATGATGGTTTGAAATATATTTGTGTCAACAGCAGACGTATCTAACAAGAACATCACCCTGACGTCTAAATTATGCTTTGCGAATCTCCACCTGTTGATATGGAAACAATGTTTCCTTTTCAGATATCAGTTTTAATACGACTATGAGATACGTTAAAAACATATTGAAGTATCAGAATATATGATCAGTAAATAGCACAAACACAAGACATCGTAAATAGCAACAACAGCAGATCCGATTCCCGGGACAATTGCTAAAGGGTTAGAATTCACATGATGTAACTATCTGTGTAAGCATTTAGTGATACAAAATGGATTCAATAAAATGATAACAAAATATTATGCAAGGAAAGAAGACTTCACTGAGAATACAGCCAAGTCTCCCTTCAAACATTAAGCGCATAAAGCTTATTTAAGTAAATGCGAAATAATACGCAAAATGTTTTTGCCTTCAATTTATTTTCTCATCCCAAAGATATTTTCTAGAACTCTGGACAACCTAAACTTAATAGTATTTACTAAACTTCTGATAAATATTTATCTTATATTTATGGATGCATTTCCATTGTAATGTGTGATACTGGTTATGTCGGTCAGAGATATTTTAAAAGTTCTCAGCAGCAAAAACAATCTCTATAATACCTCGAAAATAAGAGAAATGATGCTAATCGGTATTAAGCGTTTCAATCTAGCATGTGAATATTCACAACAAGAAATGCCGAATAGTCTTAAGCCTGTTACTATAGAATATACATACATTGCACGCATCGCACAAAAATGTCAATGTGTATTGTGCACGTCAGTCTAAAAAACATAATTGTATTGCACGCACTCTAAGAAATGCCAAACTGTGTTAAGCATGTTAATCTAAATATAATTACCTTGCACGCACAATAAGAAATGCCAAACGGTGTTTATAAATTGCACGCACTCCAAGAAATGTCAAACGGTGGTAATCATGTCAGCCTAAAACATCATTTTATTGCACGGATTCCAAGTAGTATACAAATTAAACAAAGGTTTGAAGTGGTATTGCCTATGTTAAGTAAGACTTTCATTATTGTACTTTGGACATTTTGTATATCAATACAATGATAAAAAGCAATTCATAATGTTACGTGCTTAGGCTCGAATAAGCAGCAACACAGAAAGAGTGAAAACTAACAAGCTTGTAAAACTTTAACAAATTTATTAAGTACAATTATTTTTATAAAAGAAAATATTTAAACTTACGGTTTCACTAATGGAATTGCAAGAGTCCTGATAAATAAATGTTCTAATAATTCCAGGTTCGAATCTTGACGATGTAATCCAAAATGGCTGACGATGTCACGTGATGCAGTTCTTGTTTTTATAATAATCCAAATAATAATCTATGAGCACATAATCTTTTCCAGATAAATAAAATAATTCCTCTTGCCACAACGAATTGACACAATTTCCAATATAACTCAAAACACAACTATTAATTTAAAGCCCAGAAATTCTACTGAATTGTTCTCTCCCAAACAATAATTGATATACCTGTTTTTACGTAAACAAGAGATCACGTGATTTTCCAGAAGGTCACAGAAAGAACGTACGATCATAAAAACTTTCTCACCCCCAAGAACTAAAAATAAAAAGATGTCCTTGGATTTAGCCAATCGTTTCCAAGGCCTGTTTATCACTCTGAAGCAAGGCCAGAAATGAGGTTAACAAGTCAAGGTCAAAACATGTTTACAGATAAAGTATGGTCATATATATTTTTCTAGAATAATCTCCCAATTAATGAATTTTAACCCAAAATGACAATTTTAGATCTGACAATTAAAAATAAAAGATTTAAATCAAATATACGTAACAATAGATTTGTATGTGGAAACAAGCAGAAACAAGACAAAATGTAACATAAAACTCATCAAGTTACGATTAGGGGTGCTTAATGCATAAATACTGGAACAAAAAATGTTCACTTTATAGTTTGGGAAACAAAATAGAAACCCGCTCGACTTCCACAACCTAAAATATCATTGCCTATTGTAGGTTTTCGGTTTTATTAAAGATTTTGGATTTATCATTACATGTGAATGGGCATTTTAAGTCATCTCAGATGTAAAACCTGTATTATAAGTTGCTGAATATTTTCCTACAGTTCTTCATTCTTACCACATGACTGATTCGGCAACACAAAATGTAGAATGGGAGTTTCTTTCCTTTATAATTGCAAAACAGGATAGATAATTACTGATGCGGCAACTAAGGCCACATTAACATACAACACAATTCAATGAGAGTTGAACAGGATTCTTGATGCCGTGTTCATAGCTAAAAATGATCATGAAATGTATTTTAATTTTACAATAGGGAATATAATGATAAGTGATATATGGTTCAAACACATCTTACTGAAAATGAATATAAATAAACCCACGCGTAAAATTACAACAACACATTGAACAACAAAATATTTTGAAAAATAAATTTTAAGTATTAGCAATCTTTACACTGATCACATTTATGAATCGCTGATTTGGATAGTTTACATAATAATAAGCCTCTTGCTTCACGTCATACACTAGTTAATCTTGCTTCACGTCATACACTAGTCAATCTTCAAGAAAACCATGCACTCATAGAAAAACATAAAACTGCATGTAAATGGATTAATATTGCATAATTTGTTTCGTGTCTGAGATATACTATGTTATCAAAGTGCCATTTTGATAAACAGAATTTACAAATATGGAGGAAGCTGAGATTGTAAATGAAGGGGTGTCAGTTATGATGTTTGGGGAGTGTTACTGATGTAATAAGAATATTGTGCTTTATACAAAAAGAAACTAAAACAAAACATTCGCCTCTGTTCCCAAAAATCCTATGCCTGTGAGAAAAAATATAGCGCAAATATAGCACAATACTTACAAAAGACTCTAGTAAGCAAAAATCATATTCCTGTGTGTAAAAAACACTGAAGCTGAAGTGGTTATTCTATTGCTAACTACAGCCTGGACTCTGATGCTTCAATGAGTTTCAAACACATCCATTTTCCGTTCTCATATAGGGCGCAAATATAGCGCAATACTTACAAAGGACATTAGTAAACAAATATCAGCAAATTAATAACAAAATAAATTGCATATTTTATACCTTGTACAAAAATCATAGGATTCACTTAAATGAATTTAATTTGGTAGCTATACGCAAAATAGAACTTAATGCATGATTTCAATAAATGCAGGGGAAACGATTTCCGGATTTACATACCTCATCTAAATCAAAGGTACAACGAGCCACAGTTCAGACTAAAATCTGGTGAACAAAAAAGATCTTGACAGTAGGGTATCTGAATTTGAATCGTAGAATAATCATCTCTTGACTCATTTAAATGTTGTGTTCTTAGCTTTTGATTTCCGTAAAGATGAGCGCAAAACAATAATCATTGTATTTCGTAATATTAATGATAACGTCGTTCCAAATAACTATGTCTATATCAGTTTTATGTCTGTACTTTGTAGCGACATAATGTTCGTCCCAAAGAAAAGAATACTGGGGTAATTTGAACTGATTAAATTAATTTGTGATAAGTAAGCATGCTTATGAAATGATTACAGCTCCGTAGATACCAAGATTGAATTGTACAATAATATAACTTAGACAATGTCATAACATATTTATTACACATCATTAGACTGTGAAAATGCAGTGTGTCCATACTGTTTGCTTAACTTTTTATCATGATTGTAGGTTTTAAATCAAGTTGATTATCATTTGAAATACCTACTTAGACAGCTAATGTTGTCCATGATTGTAGAATATACAAGATGATAATTGTAGTTTGCAAACATGTTGACACGGACTTTTGATCTTAGAATGTTCTGGAAGACAACTTGTGACCACTATTATGGTCATCATATGGTATCTTCATTGTTTGGATAAGTCTGAATTGATCTAAATTATTTATTTCCGATCTCAAGATCAGTCTCTTTAAATATTTACTGTTGATATCAGACACAGTTTGAAAGATATCATTATTTTAGTCATTTATTGACTGGATTAACACTTCCATGTGATCATTGTGAATTCGTCCAATGCCATTCTAGATTTTATCATTGTGATGCATCCGTTGAAGATTGTAATTCACTCGTGATAATCTATATCTTTGGTCGTGAGGTGTATCTTTAAAAATACTTTTTTTTATATCACAGTGCTGAAAAAGACCCGTACTATTTTAACTTTCTTTTCAAGGTAAATTAATTGTTTTGTTGAAGTTCACTAAATTTGTTGGTTCTGATGCTTTCTGTTGCCGAGTGTGTGATCATGATGCAGTCATAGACATTTAATAACATAAATATAACGTCTAAGTCAATACACATAAAAACTATAAAATAACAAAGTTTAAAATGATTACTATGTAATTCAATGTATTATAATAGTAAGCATAGCTTTATCGGTTCATATTGTGTGCAAATGGCGTACTCTTACACTGATCGTGTTGCCCTTTCATTCTCATTTTTCTCTATGATCATCATAGTGTGGGAGACAGTGATAGTTATTATAGGAATACAGATATTATGTTAATAGTTTTGATACGTTGTTTGCAGATAGGTTAGCTAAGAGTTTTCTTGAATTGCAGTAACCATCCAAACAACTGCTGTCTAAATGCGATGACAGGGATTTAAAGATTAACGTGGATAAATTTGACCAGGTTTATTTTCCTGAGCCCAGAACTTCATTTGATGCAGGTTGACTGCGTATACAATTGAATAATTAAAATTATATTATAAGAACATACAGGCACATAGTTAACGTTATAGATTTAACACGTACATATTTATTTGGGGTTAGGGGCTGTGGTCATATTATTTATGCATTCGTAATATCCAGGAAGTTGTAATAGCCGATTAAGGAACGAATGGCAAGAAACATCAGCCTATAAGGTATTATATGAAGCCATTGGGACACAAACGAGAAATGTACGGTAACGTTAAATTTGTCCATTGTTGCAAGTGGCTGACTTGAATATGGAATACATCTTAACAATGTTAGAATTTCCAGCAATATATTCCACTCTAAGAATGTAAGGAACCATAAATGGAATTTGTCGATAGATTTAACATTTGTGGGGATACAATGGTACAATGTTAGGTGTCGAAGACATCAAACTATTGTAATGCTCAGTAAATTCTATATCAAATTTGTCTATGTTGACAAACGCATTTATGGATACACGTGTTAATTGGAGATATGGCCACAATCTATTGGGAAAAAAAGGGAAGAGTAGTGTTCATTAAATAAAGATGGAAAGCTTTTTGGGGACAAAAGGGAATGGTAGGTGATGGAGAAAGGGTCGAACCTTCATTGGGACAAATAAGAATGGTAATGTTAATCTCAATATCTGCAATCCGGGTATGGTAACCAATATCACTTCAACCTTTATCCTACTCCCACACTATACAATCGAACGAGCAAATACATCCTCTTCTACTATCCAACACTCTTTACTATAGAATTAACACAGCATGTGTGGTAAACACACACGAACTCATCATCATCATAAGTCCCGTAGTTTGGTAGGCTGTTGGCGTACCGCTCAAGAACAAACAACCAACATCCACCATTCCTGTCGATTTTCCGTGTTTCTCACTGAGTCGCTTAATGTAACGTCCGTCCACTCTCAAATATTATTTTTGCACCTCTTTCTCCACTTGACTCTATTTTTCCTTTTATAGTGCCTTAAAACATTGTCTTGGCATGTTCTGATGGTTGTGAGACATGCCCATACCACTGCAGTTTATGTTTTATCACTGCGATAACGAGAGCTTCCAGGTGCTCATTGCCCAATCTGATCTTCTGCAGTATTTCTGCATTGGTGACACGGTCCATGTATGTGATGCCGAGAAACTTTCGAAAACATCACATTTCTGTTCCTTGAGAGAACACACACCTAGCTGCCTATAATCAAACACCTTACATTATTCCATCAACACGCCTTGTGTAGCAACCAACATCATGTCTTATACCA
Organism: Unio pictorum; assembly: GCA_030141615.1. Taxonomy (NCBI): domain Eukaryota; kingdom Metazoa; phylum Mollusca; class Bivalvia; order Unionida; family Unionidae; genus Unio; species Unio pictorum. Next base: position 4,965,518 of record JARLTB010000065.1, on the reverse strand, counting down.
TCTACTACCCCACTTCATACTATTTTACACCCATTTTTGTGACCAATACTATGTCAACTGGTATACAACAACCCAAGCGATGCTGTGTTACACACCGATTCTAGTGATCAATACTGCATCATCTACTGTGTAACATACCATAAAATAACATCAACGCACCGTGTAAAGCATAAACTACCCCATCATCTGATATCAAATAACCAAAATATATTAAATATATTCTCCAACACGCAAGAGAACACGAAAGAGCCAGTACAAAATAAACGACTGCTGTTATTAAACAATACACCGCATTTTGATTCGAAAAATAACATTTGTAATTGTCCATTCTAACTGAAACGTAAACTAAAAGGATTGTGGATTCAGTCGCGTCTTTTCGTCTTTAATTAAGAATATATTAAAACATTAAAAAATGAATTATTTAGAAAGTTGACAACATTACGAAGTCGGATTAGACTTCCAATGATTTAGTACGGTGTCATTTTCTGTGTGACGGATAATAAATAGGCAAAACATTCCACGAACCTTCTATTTATTTTATCATCGGATCCAGAGTTTTTACGCACATTGCACAGTGTTCTCAAGGAATCCATAAGATTCAAAGATATTCCACACTAATAATGCTAGGAAAATAGGTGGCTACCCAGTGACGATCAATGTCGTCTGTGTTGACGATAGGCTTGACCATATTTAGGTTTTAGATGTCAAATTTTTATTTTTATCACACACCACATAATTCAAAAATGTTGTGTACCAGTTGTGATCTGAAAGTAACGAAATTCTCAGGTATTCTTTTGTCCATGGTACTTCATTTCAGAAGAGAAGATCTTGAGAAAGTCGTGTACAGACTTTAATACTACCAACCTGCATCCATCAAATTCTCCAGAGAAGAAACATCTCTAAAACCTCCATTGTAACAGTATGAAGACTACCTGAAGTTGATTAAGAAAATTGATACAAAGTTTCAATAAGTTTTTTAGGTGTTAGCTCATAACTTATCATTATCTGTTAAGATACAGCTACATAACGGGTGTTGATGGTGTACTGTGAGGGGTCGTCCATTAATTATGTCAACAAAATAAGGGGAGGGGTTTGAAGAAGTTTGACAATTCTTGATATGTGGAGGGGGTTCAAGATAAATTGACGTCAACAATGTTATTTGTTACAATAAATTTAATAAATAAAAAATAGGAAATAGGAAAATGGGAAGTTGATAGAAGCTACAATATAAAATCTCGATTTTTCATCAATTCAATGTGTTATAGTCAATTTGAAATCTGTTACACAAGTAAAAATAATGTATTACAATTTATTTCGAGACCTTGTAATTTCCATAAGTGTATTTTTAGCATGAAAGCCAGCCGTATTAAATATTATTAGTTTGTAAGGGAAGTAGCTGGGGTTAAACATTTTACTGGGGGGCGGGAGGCACTGAATGTTTGACAGTTGATGACAAAGGGGAGGGAAGGCGGGCGTACAAACTTGCCTACAAATTGTTGACATAATTAATGGACGTCCCCTGAAGTGATAGATCTTAGAAAACTAATTATTGGCTACTACACATGGCATGGTGTTGCTATAGTGTACGCGATTAGATTGTATAGTTCTGAATGTTGAGCAGTTAAACCAATTGAGTTTTACATAAAATGTCACGTACATCCACATAATCTGAACTCAGAGAGAGAGAGAGAGAGAGAGAGAGAGAGAGAGAGAGAGAGAGAGAGAGAGAGAGAGACGGTACTGTGGTATTGAAGACGATTTTTTAAAAGGTCATGTCAAGTTAAAATAGATAGCAACAAACAATGGATTTCGTATATGCTAAGTTAGTAACTGTTCTCAAACATGATCATCTGATAACGAGCAAAGTAATTACAGCTGCATATATTTAAGCAGCAAGTTATACCCAAATATGAATATGATATGAACAATGAGCGATTAACTGATGGACCGACTGATTGTCTGATATACCACTTATTAGCGATTATCCTCTAGAGACTTACTCGATACGTGACCATTGTTTTGATGAATATAATTTCTCTTGTTTTAGTTTGAGAGCTAGAGATAAATTGTATATCGTTAAGAGTAGACAATCAAGACTTAATTACGTGGAGGTATGCGATGCTGTATTAATCATCGAACTCGAGTCTGTTGTGCGATGCTGTGTAAGGGTCATTCATTGTCATTAAACAGCGTAGAAATCGTTTTGCAACGAGGTGTCCACATTTTATTATACGTTTTCAATTCAACTGATATTTTTGACCGTGTCATTTTGATAGGAGCATGCTAGTATATGCTATTGTTGGTAGTTGGTAGAAGAAAGAACTTAATACAGGTTTTGTATTGACGTGGTTATTAACTATTTATTTATTTAGTTTTTTTTTTATTTTAGTGCCAGGTGGGATATAACAGGATGTATACAACATATGATTTCATGGTTTAAATGTGAAAAAAAATTAAGACTAGGTAGATTATTATAACCTAATAAACGATTGTGGTATTCGCATATATTTTAAAGTTGTTGTGTTCTCGTGGACTGTCTACTTTGGTTGTCAGGATATGCCCATGTCACTTATACTTTCATCGTGTCACTCTACACGAAAGCAAAACAAAAGGAAAAGTAAAATCTAAAAGATAATACGAGAATATCATTAAGTCATATCGAATAGATAATACGAGAAAATCATTAAGTCAAATCTATTAGATAATACGAGAATATCATTAAGTCAAATCTAATAGATAATGCGAGAATATCATTAAGTCATATCGAATAGATAATACGAGAACATCATTAAGTCAAATCTAATAGATAATACGAGAATATCATTAAGTCAAATCTAATAGATAATACGAGAATATCATTAAGTCAAATCTAATAGATAATACGAGAATATCGTTAAGTCAAATCTAATAGATAATACGAGAATATCATTAATGAACTGCATCGAGTGAGTTAAAAGGATACTTTCGGGAAACTGCAGACGTTAAAGAATTTTTTTTTATGGTACGCCTCACAACATTGATTTAAAATCACTGATATGTTTTAACTTTAACATCACTCAAATGCTTTATTTCCAAGGAATACGTTCAATGAATATTATAAATGCATAGGGCTGTAGCGGATCAAGGTTGATGGGTGGGAGGGTGGTTCCAAATTATCAAAAGATCCACGAATTTTGGCCAAAGGGCCCCAAAGCACCATTCTATGTTGGTAAAGTGAGCATTGTATCCAATAAACATGCGCAAGGATGTTAGGGATGATTTAAGAATTTCTAAAAAAATCTTCCAGTTGTCGATGGATGTCAAGGTAACTTGTTGATAACTACTGAAAAAGTATGTAAGTGTTCACGCCGTTGTAAATGGTAGTTCAAAGTAGCAATTAAGACTACGTTCAGATATTACATTTATCTAATGAACAGCAGTCAAGATTTAGAAAAGTTTGAACGGAACAAAAACAAAAGAAAATACACTAAATTTAAAGTATGAGTAAACGATCAATCTACCTTGGCATTATACACGCGTATTATGATTCAAATATATATTTCCTGGACAAGACTTTTACCATAATAATTATGCCTTGTCCAAATAAAACTCAAATTAAACCATTATTGCAATGCTATCAAATTCATGATGATATGGGAAACCTTTTTAAATTACCTGAATCCGGTAAAAATCAGGGTACCTAACATTGTGTTTGTATAGTGTTTGTATACATACAAAATCTACATACATACATACATACATACATACATACATACATACATACATACATACATACATACATACATACATACATACATACATACATACATACATACATACATAAAGTCTTTGAATATTATATTTTTCTTTTCAAGTTTACTTGAAAGTAAAGTAAGGAAATACATGCCATTTTGCAAATTCAAGTTAAACCTTTATTTTTGTCGCTTTATATAGGAAAGGCGTAGGTGTACAATGCCACAAATTCATCAAGTGGATAGAGGGGAGAAAAAACCGAAATAAAATATACCAAATATGCAGGCATTGTTTAGCATGAAATGAGATAAAATGGTAAACCGAAATAAAATATACAAAATAAGCAGGCATTGTATAGTATGAAATGAGATAAAATGGTAAAACGAAATAAAATATACCAAATATGCAGGGATTGTGTAGTATGAAATGAGATAAAATGGTAAAGTGAAATAAAATATACCAAATATGCAGGCATTGTGTAGTATGAAATGAGATAAAATGGTAAAGTGAAATAAAATATACCAAATATGCAGGGATTGTGTAGTATGAAATGAGATAAAATGGTAAAGTGAAATAAAATATACCAAATATGCAGGCATTGTGTAGTATGAAATGAGATAAAATGGTAAAGTGAAAAAAAATATACCAAATATGCAGGCATTGTGTAGTATGAAATGAGATAAAATGGTAAAACGAAATAAAATATACCAAATATGCAGGGATTGTGTAGTAATAAATGAAAGAAAATTGACTAATGAAATACAATATAGCAAAGGTGAAGGCATTGTGAAGTAAGGAATGAGAGAAAATGGAAAAACGAAATACAATATACCAAAGTTGCAGGCGTTGCTTAGTAAGAAATAAGATTACTCTGGTATTGCACTGGAAGACACAATACAAACACAACACCAAGAGCAACAACAGTAGTAGAAACAACAACAAAAACACTAACAAATTTACTACTACCACTACTACTACTACTACTACTACTACTACTACTACTACTACTAATGACATTAACAATAATAGCAAATGAATATATTCACGATTCCAGATTAAATATACCGTTAGTTAATGACTCGATTGAAAGACATTTTACACTTGTTTGTTGACTACGTTACCTCTTCCTGAGATAATATATCAACATCTAAACATTGAATTTTTAAAAGCCATACATTCTAGTAATATCACAAGTAGTCAATGTTGTTTATTGCTTTGTCAGGTGGAATATTAATAGCTAACTCACATAGTCACGGGCAGTTTATACATATATTAACCTTTTTATTCAACAGAAATTGTAAAAAGATACGAATGTTTGTATGGGCGAAATAAAAGTAAGATACGAATGTTTGTATGGGCGAAATAAAAGTTTGCCCCTGGCAAAGATATTATGGTATCCTTCATTAAAATAACTATTTCATCGGTTCGTCAGAACGGTACAGGATCCCCATGCTTAGCGTCCCATAGAATAAAACAAAAGGAAGGTATGTTGTCAGGTCTTCATGACCATAAGAGACATTCCTATGCCAAAATCAAATCATGTACATGAGGTGTCCACATTTTATTATACATTTTCAATTCAACTGATATTTTTGACCGTGTCATTTTGATAGGAGCATGCTAGTACATGCTATTGTTGGTAGTTGGTAGAAGAAAGAACTCAATACAGGTTTTGTATTGGCGTGGTTATTAACTATTTATTTATTTATTTATTTATTTTTTATTTTAGTGCCAGGTGGGATATAACAGGATGTATACAACATATGATTTCATGGTTTAAATGTGTAAAAAAAATGAAGACTGGGTAGATTATTATAACCTAATAAACGATTGTGGTATTCGCATATATTTTAAAGTTGTTGTGTTCTCATGGACTGTCTACTTTGGTTGTCAGGATATGCCCATGTCACTTATACTTTCATCGTGTCACTCTACACGAAAGCAAAACAAAAGGAAAAGTCAAATCTAATACATAATACGAGAATATCATTAAGTCATATCGAATAGATAATACGAGAAAATCATTAAGTCAAATCTGATAGATAATACGAGAATATCATTAAGTCAAATCTAATAGATAATACGAGAATATCATCAAATTCATCAAGTGGATAGAGGGGAGAAGAAACCGAAATAAAATATACCAAATATGCAGGCATTGTATAGCATGAAATGAGATAAAATGGTAAACCGAAATAAAATATACCAAATATGCAGGCATTGTGTAGTATGAAATGAGATAAAATGGTAAACCGAAATAAAATATACCAAATATGCAGGCATTGTGTAGTATGAAATGAGATAAAATGGTAAAACGAAATAAAATATACCAAATATGCAGGCATTGTGTAGTATGAAATGAGATACAATGGTAAAACGAAATAAAATATACAAAATATGCAGGGATTGTGTAGTAAGAAATGAAAGAAAATTGACTAATGAAATACAATATAGCAAAGGTGAAGGCATTGTGAAGTAAGGAATGAGAGAAAATGGAAAAACGAAATACAATATACCAAAGTTGCAGGCGTTGCTTAGTAAGAAATAAGATTACTCTGGTATTGCACTGGAAGACACAATACAAAAACAACACCAAGAGCAACAACAGTAGTAGAAACAACAACAAAGACACTAACAAATTTACTACTACCACTACTACTACTACTACTACTACTACTAATAATAATAATAATAATGACATTAACAATAATAACAAATGAATATATTCACGATTCCAGATTACATATACCGTTAGTTAATGACTCGATTGAAAGACATTTTACACTTGTTTGTTGACTACGTTACCTCTTCCTGAGATAATATATCAACATCTAAACATTGAATTTTTAAAAGCCATAGATTCTAGTAATATCACAAGTAGTCAATGTTGTTTATTGCTTTGTCAGGTGGAATATTAATAGCCAACTCACATAGTCACGGGCAGTTTATACATATATTAACCTTTTTATTCAACATAAATTGTAAAAAGATATGAATGTTTGTATGGGCGAAATAAATGCAAGATACGAATGTTTGTATGGGCGAAATAAATGTAAGATACGATAGTTTGTATGGGCGAAATAAATGTCAGATACGAATGTTTGTATGGACGAAATAAATGCAAAATACGAATGTTTGTATGGGCGAAAAAAATGTAAGATACGAATGTTTGTATGGGCGAAATAAAAGTTTGACCCTGGCAAAGATATTATGGTATCCTTCATTAAAATAACTATTTCATCGGTACAGGATCCCCATGCTTAGCGTCCTCTAGAATAAAACAGAAGGAAGGTATGTTGTCAGGTCTTCATGACCATAAGAGACATTCCTATGCCAAAATCAAATCATGTACATTGATTACTCTTGAACCGTAAGTGTGTATGTATATGTGAAAACCTTACGGAATCGTAAAACATATTTGTAGAAAAGAAATTCTTTTCTCAACTTTCTCTTATTATATATATACTCATTAATATATTCAATTTATCTTTATTGTTATTTGAAAGCAAAGTATTCGTCAACGTATATTCACTCACAAAGTAATAAATATATCCGCTTAGAACCAGGTTTTTTTTTATAGACCATGTTGTTTTTATACAAAATACACACAGACAAGACAACCACTCTTTAAGCTCATATTCTCAAGAATAAACAATTACATTTAAATCCCTACAAAAAACGCATCAATATAACCCTTATATCACCACAAAAGTGAGAGAAGAAAATGTTCTAAATAAATACTAGAACTACATTCGTTGCTATCGAACTGGAAGTACTAATTGTAATGCGATTAGAGGTGATGGGATGAACCAAATTATAACAGTCAGGTATATAAACTACTAAAGAAAACAAAAGTGTTTAATGGCGTTAGCACAACGAAAATTGCGAATGGAGCTGATATGGAGCAAATACAAATTAAATGATAAAGAACATCGCAAAGTCAAATGTGTTGTTAATCGTGTACATAACTAAGATGTACACATAATGTCAACTAATTAGAATGTCTACTTTGAGCTAAACTGTGGTCAATTTATGGCCCTTATTGATATAATTGCACCTTTTTAATGAAAGGTAATGTCTTTTTCTCCATTTCCAACACTGTCATTTATTTGTAGTCATTAATATTTGAAAGATACGTATTAATCAGCTTATATTCAGACACAACAGCTTCCACCTGAGATGTTTCCAAAACACACTTTTCATTCTCGACCATCCTCGGATATACAATAAAGATCTAACAAACACTCCTAGTCATGAAAACAAAGCATTTTCTTCTGCATACACATTTTTGATCTTTGCTCGGTTTCAGATATATAGGCTCGTAGTATTTTGCGTTCTGAAATGTTTTCATTATAATTCCTAGAAATTTACTAAGTCCTACTTTGTAACCTTGGCAACTGGTTTGCCTGGTAATCATGTGCATTGTTTACGTTACAACAATATTTGTTCGTGGAATATAGATAACCAAAAATAGTTTATGGCGGAGAAACAAAGTAACCGATAATTGTCTGCGAATTCTGACATCCTTTATGATTAAGTAAAAATCGACAAGGACGACTATCATGCAAACTGTAATAACGACAGCGTCAGGAAAAGGACGACACATATTCTTTTTCGATCACGAACGTTTGTTAAAAAAACTTGATGCTTACAATGTCCACATGTATCCTTTTGAATAAGATATAGCGATGATACCATACAGAGAGAGAGAGAGAGAGAGAGAGAGAGAGAGAGAGAGAGAGAGAGAGAGAGAGAGAGAGAGAGAAGTTTACAGTGTTTATAAACGTTAATTAAAGCAGATTAATGACTTATGTCAAATTATCAGTATATTAAGATATTTGAAGTAGCTCTTGCTGGTTTTTATTTTTGCTTAGTTTTTATTCGACAATAATTTCCATAATCCGGTACGTGAAGGCCTGACAGTTCACTTTCAGTGTACAAGATGTCAACCATGTTTGTATAGCATTTTAGAAAAAATACATTTCATTTAAATCATCAGTGATAGTTTTATTGATTAAATAAACTCAACAAACAATATAAACTAAAAAAGAAACAATCAACGTATCTGCGATTGTAAACGAGAAAAGTCGTATAACAACATTTTGTAGCTGACACGCTCGCCGAGATTTTAGGAATTCGTTCACTCGATCAATACATAGTTGCCCGGAGCATATAGGTATAGAATGTACGCTGTATAAGTGATAATACCACTCGTTGTAAAAAAAATTTCATTAAAAGGATGCTCTGCAAGTCTCGTTTCTTTTTAATGAAAAATGTATAATCTCGTGGTGTATCATTGATATAGCGTACATTACACACACACAGACACAAAGTGACAAACTCACACACACACATATGTATATATATATATATATATATATATATATATATATACATACATACATACATACATACATACATACATACATATATATATATATATATATATATATATATATAGAGAGAGAGAGAGAGAGAGAGAGAGAGAGAGAGAGAGAGTACACCGTAACCGGTGTAATCCAGTAAATGTCTAACACGTACGCCTAACGGTAGTTAATTAGATCATCTAATTTATGAACGAGCATGGCCTTTGACACCAATAATTCACAATGATCAAATTTAGAATTGGAAATTATTATCTGCTGCTCCATGTTCAATGATTGCATTTTATATGTCATTAATGCTTTGACAGACATTTATCATCAACTTACATTCAGACAAATTGAATAGATGCTACAAATTGCCATAAATTGTAGTATCGTAGTGATTTCTAAACCCCACAAAGACTGATTAATTGACATAACGATAGCACTGAAACCGTTTTTTTTCCAAATTTGTTTTGAATGCATATTATATCAATAATGACGAGTGTTAACTTATTTGTGCATTAGTTCGAGCTTGCATTTGCACAATTATGAATTTATTATTATTATATCAATAATGACGAGTGTTAACTTAGTTGTGACTTAGTTCGAGCTTGCATTTGCACAATTACGAATGTATTTAAGTTAATATATAGTAAAGCACTCTGCCTGACGTAGCTTGTGGATTACAAATTGAGTGATTTATGAAAACTACATTATGCAAATATAAAATTAATAATCAAAACATGAATGATAGATGTTTGATATGTCAACAAATACGTAACTAACATCAAATAAACATTATTAACAACACTTCCGTGTGAATGCATATGAGGAAAACACAATATTTACTTTCTTTAGAGATATAAACTATTCTCGGTCGTAGTATTTTGAAATGTAATAAGAATATTTTATATCAAGTAGGCTATTATGAAGACCTCCTCACCACTGTCAAAAAGAGACAGCTGAAATGGTATGGCCATGTCAATAGAGCCAACAGTCTATCCACAATAGTACTGCAGGACAGTGTCCCAGGTGGGAGAAGGAGAGGTAGATAGAGAAAAAAGTTGGAATGACAACATCACACAATGGACCAGGAAACGTTTTGCGGAGACACAGGCATTGGCACATGATTGAGACAAGCGGAAGGAACTGGTCAGATGTTCAGCAGCACAGTGTTTCAACGACCACACTAGGTCAAGAGACTGATAATGATGATGATAGCACTTTTCACTAAGTCGTACAATACAAATTTGAGTAGGAAATCTAAAGGGTTATTTTATGTTTATACTATTTTATACCGCTTTGTGTGTATGTACACTTATTTCTTGCAGGAATAATGTCACCTAGAGACCTCTATTAAAGATGAAGAACATAATTATTCGGCAAATACTCCATCATTAGGTAATTAAGTATATTTTGAAAACACGCACTACATTTGCATTCAGTTAAACAACATTGTACATCTACAACACGTGTTGTTAAGTTCTGTACATGACATGATACGCATTTTGCCCGTTATCCCCCATCTCCAAGAATGAGATTTGTCTAGAGTAAATATAATATGCAAATCACAATATCTTAATAAAGAGCATGATAATGACATCATGCATATCTTGTAAGGATGAACCTAAAAATAAGTTGTCAACATGCAATTATTTTAATAATGAGCCTTATAATGACTCTTCAACATGTATATTCTTTAATAACTACATAATCACTTTTAACCATGCAAACATTTTAACAATGAACCTATTATTTACCGATTTTAACATCAATCCAAGAAATTTGCAAACTATCAACATTCTCAAAATTCTGTCATAAATTGCATTGTCATAAATTTTGTGCACATCAACAACAGGCTTGTTTAAGTTTTGTGCTAAAATAAATAGAGAAATGGTGAGCATTTTGCTAGCATTCCGTTAACTCAAAGAATGAGATGAGTCTAGATTATGCAATGGTCATAGTCTATATCACGTTTCATACAGGGAAATACAAGATAAGAAACAAAACCGAAAATCGACACAAACAAATGGAGTTTGGTTTCAAGATATATTCTCACCTCCCTTTAGGTATTCTCAGTCGGTCGCTTTTCCTTCACTTTCTCCCTCTAAAAATTCTCTCTCTTTCTCTCTCTTGTTATACGTGAACAATTGTTATGTGTTGTTTTGTTTGTTTTTCCTTCTTTTTATTTCTATTCTTCAGAAGCAGCATCTGTTCCTTCCGTCTAGAAGTGTAGTTGTATATTAACTTTGCATTTTGGTCTTGAAGTTATTCGTTGATACGTCTGTGTTTTGCATGCTCTGTATTTGTCTTGTACTGCTATGTTTCGTTGCTTTTTGTTGATGTTAACTCGAATCAATAGTTGTCTCCCCTTCTACTGGCAATTCTTTGTAATAGTTTGCACAGCCTCTTGTTATTGAACAGATGCTTGGTTCAAGATCTGATAATTCTTTTTCTCTTGGTTGGTTTTAATAATCTATTTGTAACGTGGTTATTACAGGTTCAAGTGAATGGACCTTTTCTAGTAATTGTCTCTTAAAGGGGCGTACGTTTTCTTCTAGAGATTCTTTTTCCATGTTTACAAAGTCAAGTGGGTACATGTCTTCACCCTTTCCTCTTCTCCTCATTTCCCTGACATTTTCTTCTCCGTTGTGTTATGTGGGCTCCTACTATACTGGAAGCTATATGAGAGAGAGAGAGAGAGAGAGAGAGAGAGAGAGAGAGAGAGAGAGAGAGAGAGAGAGAGAGAGAGCCTTTGAGAAGTCACTCATATGTGTCCGAAAGTTATACAAGGATTTCATATCTGTATGTGTCTCTCTTAAGTTTGTCGTGTTGTATTTTTTATTAGCAAAAATTGGTGTCATAAATGTATTTTGATATTATTTTGGAATTCAGATTTGATCTTCATAATTTGTCTATTAGTACTCGTCAAATTGCACAATCTAGCCCTTCTATGTTCCCGATAAATGGATTAATAGATTTGTACTTCCTTCTTTCAACACAACTCTACGGCTGGTTTCCATCCACCTCGCCCAATACTATCATTTTGCAAGTGATTGCTAAATATTTTATACTGTATCGTGTGATGGTGCGTATGTTTGTGTTAGGTCTGGCATCAAGTCATATAAACTGAGTTGTCTACTTCCCCATATCTATTGAATTTTTCTTTTCTGTACATATGCACTTGTATATTTGTATATTCAATTGTTCTTAAACAAAAAGCAATTGTGCAAGTGAAGTAATTTACTATGAATCCAACTTCTGTCTCCTTCTGGACAAAATCAACAGAAACAAGTTTCACCGTGATCCATTTAAATTGTGAGAATATTTGTATGCAAAAAAGGTATACCATACATTATATTAGACTCGAAGTACAAAAGGGCAGGAACTCAAGAACAAAATTTGTGGGAGAAAAATACGTTTTATTATGCATATCTTAGGAAAATGATCACTATATTTGACCAGAAAAGATGTTGTTGTTGGTTTTGCGATTTGTTGCCATTTATCAGTGAAATATTCTCTATACATGGGGCCAGTATAACGAGTGGAGAACGAAACGATGGAATAGCAAAGACTTACCTGAAGATAGGGGCAACGTTCTCAAATACCCACATTAGACGAGTCCAAGTCCAGAGCTGACGCAATCAGATATGAGATTGCAGGGACCGGTCAAAGGAACAATTTAGATCAGTCCCGAGACATGAAAGAGTTTAGTGAAAGAGAATGCGTTTAAACATGAACATGATAATGTTTTTAAAGAATGGTGATATGTGTTCTGCGTATTTGCCGTTCTGTAATATTGCTTGTAAATGTTTGGATCACAATGCCCGTTCTGTAATATTACAGGCTATTTATCTTTGCGTATTCTATTTAATACTTACTATAAACTAAAATTGCGATGAAAGTACCTCAGTGTGTATAATTATAATGAATTCGTTATAGAAACACAATGCATGATTGATTCTATGTTTTCAATAAGAGCTGTTTATTTGTTTGTTTGATTAGAATCTTTAACGTAGCTTTTCCAATTTTTCAGTCTTATCTCTATGTACAATGTCTGCAGTGAGGCAGTTTATAGTGATGTCTGCCACTGGGACATCATACATGCCTGCTGCATCACATTATCCTGACACCAGTCCTAACACTAATCTCTAAGCGCCAAGCGAGGCAGCTGTTAGTATCAGTATTGTAAGTCTTTGGTATGACTCGGCCGGGGATCAAACCAACGACATCCGGCTCCCGCGGCGGACGCTCTAACCACCAGATCGGTCTCAACAAAAGCACTAACTCTGTAATCTTACCTTGTCATAGAAGACATATATCATTAATCAACTGGTTTCAATGCAGTTAATCGATGAGTAAATATGTGTGTATTCAGTCTCACCCGTACTATCTGAGGTCAAATCTTATTACCTCTCTGACACCCTCTGCGTCATCAGTAATATCAGGATTGTATCTTGTTTTTAGTCATATATACTTAACTGATGGTGTCAAAATGTCATGATTTTCTTTTTGAGCTTATTCAATATGTGTATGGAGTAGTCCATTAATTCACTGCGATTTGTAATGAACGATATTTATACGCAAAAAGAAATTGCGCATGATTTATATTGAAGAATATGTCTTATAAGCAACCGAATCAGGTAGGACTATTTAATTTTCTGAATATTTTCTTGAATCTTCATCACACACTTTACAGGTACAACAGTAGTGAGAAGAATATCGCTTATAAGTTTCATCATTTTGTTTTAGATTCAGTTGATATTAAAGTGTGTATGTAATGGATTACACATCCGTCTATGGGTGTGAAAGAGTGGAGGTATGACTATCATTATTTGATGTAGCGTATTAATGTTATTCTTCGCATTAATCCTGTCATGCAATTATTCTTTTAATAAGTCACGAGCTATTTGCTAGCTAATGAAATTAACTGTTTTTTTGAACGTGTCGTGCCTATTTTTACATGCTTAGTCATGTTGGTGACGTTTTTTTTACGCGCTTCTCTATGACAGTTTTCACGCTAGTACCATAAAGAAGGGAAAATGTTACCATATCATATACAGGTGAAATTATCATGCCAATACTTGGTACTGAGCTCATTAAGAGTGTGAATCCACCTGTGATCTTACAGGATATTGGTCGACGAGTTCTAATAAAAGACATATACTAATATCTATGTTCCATACTGGCGCCAAAATGGAATTGACATTACCATGTAGGCTTACCATGTTGGTAGCATATTATAGAAATGGTATTGTTCTCTCTCTCTCTCTCTCTCTCTCTCTCTCTCTCTCTCTCTCTCTCTCTCTCTCTCTCTCTCTCTCTATATATATATATATATATATATATATATATATATATATATATATATATATATATATATATATATATATATATATATATATATTTAACACGAGGGAGACCTATGTTAACGAATTGACTGTTATAGTCCATTCCCGTATTGAAAATTATCTCTCTTTGAAAAAGTAATGTTAAAGGTTTTGGATTACTATCCACACACTCCCCTACTAACAATCACCTAAGGTTATTGTTATAAATAAACACACCATCTACTATCCAACGAAAAATGTAGGAGTGTTTTAATATAAAACGATTTGGAAATTGGACTTGGCAAGTCTGTAAACATGATTGGGGTTTACCTCAGGTTTGATTTATCGTCGATGTCATGATTAAAAGTGGATGTATGGGTATCAATGAGGTCATTGAGACAATTGTGGTGTAGCACGACTTAAATAACACGGGGTATTGCATTTAGAGGCATCCTGCAAGGCTAACATACTGAATCTTAAATACTAATCAGTCATCACACAGGATTATAAAAGTGATATTTCAAGTCTACACGGAGATCGTCATCCACCAATGCCTGACACCCAAGTTACTGAAGTAGGTGTATACATCTTCTTGTTGCGGAAAATTAGCCCACATAAGGCCACAGGACCATATATGATACCAGCAAGGATCCAGAACTATCTAGCAGATGAATGTGTAGAATACTTGAGTTATATTTACCAGAAGTACCTCTCAATGGGTTATGTTCCTAATCTGTGGAAAACAGCAAACGTTCCAGATCTTCAAAAATTGAGAAAGATTCAAAGTCATAATGAACCTAATTCTTTTTTTAAAGCACATCAAAGTCAGCAATATGTTGCAAAATCCTTATCACTAACAGACTGCTAGCACGGGTTCCTTGCCAGACTGAACTGTGAAACACAGCGCATATCCCTAGTGGATGAGCTTGCCGAATCCTTCGACAGAGGGAAGCAGTATGACACTGCAGTCTTTTACTTCAGTAAGACGTCGGTCGTGCCCTCATGAATAAGTCATCTGTAATTTGGGCCACTATGGCATCAGAGGTAATACCCGGATTTTCTGACAGATTGCAGAGAGTAATAGTAGATGGAGCAAAACCAGACGCAGCACCGGTTAATAACACCTTAAGGGGGTGGTTTTGGTTCAATCCTCTTCGTTGTGTTGATCTACCTGCGAGTGTCAAATCTAACACAAGACATTTTGCAAATGATTTTATAGTTTACCGGGAAATAAATGCCTCCAAGCGCTGTGAGATACGTCAAGAGGACCTGAACCTATTGACTCTCTGGAAAATGAACTTGGACTATGTCGTTTCATCCAGAAAAATGCGTCATCCTAAGAGCTAAGATGAAGAAATCACCAATCGTGTCCGTAGATAATCGTAAGGGGCACAATCTACTAAATGAGCAGGCAACACAAATATCTTGGGGTGGAATTGTCCAGAGACCTCACTTGGAAAAAGCACAATGGCAAGATAGTGAAAAATGGAAGAGTAACCATGGTTTCCTGCGCTGCAACATCCAAGTGAACGATGAAGAATTAAAAAAGTGCATCATATTTTACTCTGGTTCGACCAGATTAATTCTCAACTGTGTGGAATAAAGGACTCGTAAATAAGAAATAGGTGATTCAGAGGAGAGCTGCTAGATTCACCACGAATAAAAAATCGTCCCACTTGCAGCTGATCATGTTGTAAAAGATAGCAAACAAGCTAGTGGGCATACCAGCGGAAAAATTCCCGACAGCCCAGCAAGGGTAAATCACAGGCAAACGTTATTAAAGTCAGTCAGCATCGACAGATTGTTTCAAGTAATGTGTCTTCGCATGTAAAATATGGACTTTGACCAAGTTACCATCATTACTTTCAGAAGCTACTGACATGGTTTGTCACAAGCAGAAGTGTTTAAAAACCACATTCTAATAAACTAGTCCTCTGCAGGTAAGACCTAGTGATTCTCAAGGCTATGTCGGTTTCTGTTATATATCTTATCGCCGCTACGGTAGCAGGATTGATCTCAGCATGAAGGGGCGAAAACGTACACTGACACTGTTACTTATTTATGTCATTCCTATCATTACTCTTTTGACTGTCTCATCACTTCCATCTTTACTTTATCTTTGACGACCAGTTGCTTGATAGTCAAGAGCCTTCGGATAGATAGATAGATAGATAGATAGATAGATAGATAGATAGATAGATAGATAGATAGATAGATAGATAGATAGATAGATAGATAGACAGACAGACATGCATTCCACACTTGACATAATCATCATAGTACAGAACGAACATGAGATGTTACATCATCAGATGGGCTCGAACATGGAAGAAGCAGAAGAAGAAGAAGAAGAAGAAGAAGAAGAAGAAGAAGAAGAAGAAGATAAAGCTGAAAAGAAAGTTCTGACTTCAATGAATCAGACCAAAATTTCATTAGACAAAAATGTTAATGATTCATTGCTAATTTCCGATGCACATAAATATCAGTTATTTTGAAGGGGATATATATATGAAATACGTACAATAAAGAAAAGCATATATTAATATATTTGTGTCATTTATAAAGTATATCTAGTTTATTTAAATTTCACTGTAATTTAAGAGGATATTGATGCATATTGTCCAATTTATCTAGGTCCATGCATGAGTCATCTAGGGCTGTCAACCAAAATCTGTTGCTGTTATTGATGACCAGTCAAGTTATAGAATCGCCAACAGGAGTCGCCGCACCACTGACGTGTGATCAATGACATTTTCAGCGCCTCCAAACACGAGGTCTTGGCATATAACGTACAGCTGAACAAGAATTATTGTTTACTGCAAGATAAATTCCCGTAATGAATTGCTTGAACTGGATCAAAAGTACCCACTTCAGCCTAATACAGATGAATATTTAGCAGCATTGTCATTGTCTTAACTTGCATCTTGTTTATATATTCCAAGTAAATTCTAAATCGGAAGTAGAATGTATCAAAATACATAGACACAGAATATAACTGTATGGGAGTTACGAATGTCTACTGAACGCACACAACATGCGAATTAGTTATCTTCTCATCTCACCCAGATTTACATAAATCAATTCATCGTAATTTATGTTTTATTCCATATCTAATGATGCTTTTCATAATATGCTCAATTGTATTTTCAATTCACTCGATATACCTACAAATCCAACTGGACCGACATACTGACTACTGTTCTCTTTCCCTAGTCCGCCGTGTAGTTAAGTAGCATGAAACCAGTGGTAATTTTGCACGCTGCACATTACATCGTTCGCACTACATTAGGTATTTACTTCACTTTAATTGTCAGAGTTTTCATATTGTTTTGCGAAACATGTTTGTTATAAAGTCATCATTTTAACTCGATTACTCAGCAAAATGCTTTTTTTTCATACTTATATTTTTGGCCAAGGTTTGCTAAGAATGAAGAATATGATGTCTGTGAGAAGACATTTCAAATTTCTAGAAAGGTTCATTTGCATATCCATTTAATACAATTGGTAAATATGTCCCGCTCAATATATACTCTCTGACTACCTTCTTACCGAAATCTGAATATATTATTAGCATGATATTTCCATCTAATATTAACATATGGTTGTTCTTTAGGCAAGATATAATACACATTCTAGCGCAAATACTATATTCCCAACGATGCTATTGTCACGTTTCGATAACAATAACAATAACATCAATAAATCAAAATTGATTCCATCACCCTACCCATTACAAGACAAAACAGAAATGAGAACCACCAACAACTAATCACCTATCACGCGAGATACAAATAAAATAATAGCTTAACCATATTCCCCATACAATATTACTTGTCAGACACTGTATTTCCTAGCTCATGTTATATGAACAGCAAGAAAGTAAATAACATAAAGAAACCAAAATATAATTATTGATGTTACAGCTAATAGGACCTTAGCAATTGTCTTACTTGTTTCCGAAAGAGAAGGCTAAATATGAATGTTTAGATGTATAACGAAAATAGGGAAAATGGTTATAAAATTCTACTCAGTCTCTGTACAAAAGATATTTTTTGTACTTAGGTGCATCGATAAAACAATCTAAAAACACCTTAAAGTAACTTAAACTAGTATTATGTGATACATTTCTTGATTGCGACAGCAAGGGAAGTACATTGTTTCTAGTCACATATACGTTTACTTAGCTTTAGGATAACGTGAAAATTGTTAGCACAAATTTAAGATAAATGAAGAACCGTATAAAAGGATTATATATGCGTTAGAAACCATGAAAATCCATTGCATGCACTAGATTTGATTTGATCACTCTAAGAACATGTTTAAAACTTTCTTTGTCATTATCTGTCCAGCATATATCAACAGTAAGACCAACAACAGAAAATGTCTTATTTGGAGACCACAGGGCAATTGTAACAAATCGATAATATTAATTAGATTAGATTTTAATCTGAATAATTCCCTAATCAACAATAGCTCCAGGTTTGTCATTAGTAATACATTTTAATGACAGTATGACTTGGAACGGCTTTATTATGTATTTATGTCCAGGCAACACAACGGAGATACATTTGTGGAAATGATTGACCGATGACCCACCAATGGCACGTCTGAGTACCTATCTAAACATAGGTAGCACATTCCCCACAAAACCAGAACTAAGACATCCCAAGACATATGATGCCAAGACAACAAGTTGCATGGTGAATATGTTGTCCTGATTCCTGTGTTGCTTTTTTGCATTTAATGTACTCAAAGGTTATATATATATATATATATATATATATATATATATATATATATATATATATATATATATATATATATATATATATATATATATATGCAAGCTAAAGTCAGCATATGCCTTCGATCACGCATAATAATGAATGTAAGTAGCACGCGGTCACCTCCTGTTTTACTCACAATTTAAGCAAACGTACGTTCTATCCTTTGTTGTCAGATAGAAACGCGAAAAGGAGTTGCCGATAATTTAGATGATGATAAGACCTAGGAGAAACATTAAATCATCTCAATGTATCAAACATCTATACCGCGAGTCTTACTCTGCCGCCGTATTGTCACCTAACCATGTTAGCATTCATTAGAAGATGGAATATACATATGGATTTAAATGCAATGCTAGCTCTGTCACAAAAGCTTTTCGTGAGAAAAGCTGTCATTACCCCAAAGAATAGTCTATGGAAGATGTCTCTGAGAAAACATAATGTAAGAAATGTAATAGTTTGAGAAGAGACAGTTGAACATTTAAAAGATAAACACATTATGATTCGTATGACACCTGAATGCAGTTATATTACTAGGCGAAATAATATCCAACATAAACATGTATTGATCGCATCTATTAAATATCTATTTATCACCATGTTAACCCGACATTAGTTTCTTATCATTATATCACGATATAGTTAAACTAAGCTATTGGTACATAACGTAATTAGACAGAAAGTCTGTGTACGAATCAAATTCGAAATTGTGTTTAATTACTAATGTTTAATACTCTTGAATACTCTGGGGGTTATTCCAACGCCTTTACCGTGCCAGTACATGTACACACCAACCTCTATACCATCACAGCCATGCAAATATCACTCCAAAAGTGATGCAATAATGTAGCGGACACGCCCGTATATCAAATAAGTAATTAATTCTTAACCATGTAAACTATCACTCCGGAGTCCTATGACAGAAATCAAGGTATATAGACATTATTTAAAAACAATACAAATATACACCAATGACAGCGGAATGTGATATCCGTGGATTATACAGAAGAATGGTAATTAACATTAACATTATTGTTAATTAGGAATAAATACTATTATCGTACAAGTTAGAGACGTTACATCGTATATATTGTACTCGCCACTGGTCAACTAGATGACTAATATCGACTCATCAAGGTAGAAATGGGTTTCTTGCTGAATGGTGAAAGAAAGAGTTCAAATCAAAAGCAATTTTTCATGTTCGTGTAGTGGGTAATTTGCTGCGACACTTGATGAATATTTGTGCAAGAAAGGCTATTTACAAGATCGAATTATAAACTTCTTAAATACATTTCTTTAGTAATGTATTGTAAATGTATTATTTGCTAATTTTGGTCAAGTTTATCGAGATCATACTATTAGTGGTAGTAAGACATCAACTGAATAATGCTGACACAAAGCCCTTAAACGTTACAGAAACAACAAAGTATTTGTAGCGAATTCAGTCAATCAGCTTATCCTTGTCCGTCCTGGAAGGGTAAATCCACTAATGAAATACCATACGATCGTCCATTCTAAGTAAATTTATATTTGTCTGGAATTATTTTATATATGCATGAATCTCTAACATTTTCGAAGCTTCTGGGTACCTAATATGAGGAAGATTTGTACCGTTTTCCTGACTATCAACTCCAAAATGTTAGTGTTGAATGTTATGATAAGTGATTTATGCCAAAATTATAGATTTATACTGTTTAATTTATGTGCATATAACTTGAATTTTGTCAAACTATTTTGAAGTCATGCAATCTCTATTTATTGACAGAAATCGTCCCCCCTTAACAATGATCGGATACCTAGACATACATTAGATTTTATGCTTGTTATTTATTTCGTTGTTATGTATATTGGCACACTTTAACAATTAGTTAATTTTGATAGAGTCAAACATTACGGCTCTTCAGCCATGAACATAAATACTCTATTAATGTGCCTGATATTGTTCATGTTGATATGCAAACACGTGAACATTAAATAGTCCATATTTGACATAAAAAAATGTATTTTAATCCACGTTATATGACAACATATACAACGTTTATACGAAGTGTATTCTGATAAAAAGAAATATTATTTATGTTGTTATTGTTGCTGTTTAGTCGTTCCTATATTTAAAGTGTGAAATGCATGCTTTACTTGTTTCCTTGTTCTAGTACAGAGACTCAAATCTTAGGAATATTAGAATGCAACAGATCAGATCGGTTTTCGTATATGTTCATGAATCATTGACGTTAGCATCGGTTGGTAGTTTATAAGGCAAGTTTTTAGCCGTTAAAAGTACCGTGTTGGGTTTTGAAAAGTAAAATTAAAGTTGGTTGTAAGGAGGCATGCAATTAAAAACAACCACTTATAGTTGGAAAAAGATGTTTTTTTGTGTTCAAATCCTTTTTTAGCCTCCTTGGGTGGTATAGTGTTTATAAATGAATATTGTTTTTCTCGTGTAGGCTATGGTGTCGGTTGTTTTTATAATTTTGGTATCGCTTTATTATTGTTATCCATTATGTTATAGGAAATATATTATCCAAAATGATAATGCAATGTACAATTATGTTGTTCTTGTCTTATGTATGGGTGGTATTATCTAGGTTGTTACTATTGTAGTGTTATCTTGTGATATGCAGTGACATGGCTTACTATTTTAGTGTTATCTTGTGATATGCAGTGCCATGGTTTACTATTTTAGTGTTATCTTGTGATATGCAGTGACACGGCTTACTATTTTAGTGTTATCTTGTGATATGCAGTGCCATGGTTTACTATTTTAGTGTTATCTTGTGATATACAGTGACATGGTTTACTATTTTAGTGTTATCTTGTGAAATGTTGTGACATGATTTACGTTTGTAGTGTTTTTTGTGATATGCAGTGCCATGGTTTACTATTTTAGTGTTATCTTGTGATATGCAGTGACATGGTTTACTATTTTAGTGTTATCTTGTGATATGCAGTGCCATGGTTTACTATTTTAGTGTTATCTTGTGATGTGCAGTGACATTGCTTACTATTTTAGTGTTATCTTGTGATATGCAGTGCCATGGTTTACTATTTTAGTGTTATCTTGTGATATACAGTGACATGGTTTACTATTTTAGTGTTATCTTGTGAAATGTTGTGACATGATTTACGTTTGTAGTGTTTTCTTGTGACATGCAGTTCCATGGTTTACTATTTTAGTGTTATCTTGTGATATACAGTGACATAGTTTACTATTTTAGTGTTATCTTGTGATATGCAGTGATATGATTTATGTTTGTAGTGTTATCTTGTGATATGCAGTGCCATGGTTTACTATGTTAGTGTAATCTTGTGATATGCAGTGCCATGACTTACTATTTTAGTGTTATCTTGTGATATCCAGTGACATGATTTATGAAGAATAAACCAATGGTGCTCTGTGAGTATATCCAATGCAATTGAAATGCAAATAGCCATACTACTTTCTTTCCGTTTCTCTGTTATACTCCATCCGCTAGCAGGAACATGCTATTCCTCATTTAAACTGTACCATATTGAACTAAGTTATTTTTGGTGTGATGCCACTAATTTCTTCCAAGTTGGAGATGCGCAAATGAGGCTAGTAAAATATTGATCTATATGGAACCCGAGTAGCAATGATTCTGAAAGGCATCCGCAGGGCTTAGACAGCTCTGGAGGTACAAAGTCTGTTGCATCTGTTACAGAATCTGGACAGTGAATAATTGAAACGTACATAGCACAATGACAGAATCTTGAAGTAGAAAGGACGGGTATATCTTCACTGAGGTAGGTATAATACCATTGTCAATCTGAATTCATCAGCATATTTATATAGTTGTATAACTATATGTAGGCAAATATGTATCTGTTTCAAAAAAGCTATAGAAAAACCTTATATATTCCACGCTTATGTATGTAGAATTAGCAAAGTTTAAAATTTATATATATATATATATATATATATATATATATATATATATATATATATATATATATATATATATATATCTTTATCAATGAAAAGTTATAGTGAAATTGTTCCATTATAATAGTTAATATCTGGCACACACGAGGAATTATAGCTTAGAATTGAAATCGTGGAGAATTACCGACTATGCTCCATATTGTGGTATACCGCCCATTTTCAATTTGCGAGATACAGGTTAATTTTTGAGGAGACAAAAATCAAGATTTTCAGGAAGTTTCCTTGCCTCATTTACCATTCGCTGAGCCACAGAGTTGCCATTTATTGCTTTTTGAATAAAGGCTTATCCACTAACTCGAAGACAGCTATATCAAACTGTAAAATACGCAAAGATATAAAGAATCACTTATATTAAACTGTATCTAAAGTCTCCTTCCTGCACAACTACACGATATATATATACATTGCATTACCATATATGTATATAGATTCTTTGTAAGTTTATTTATATGACGAGGGAAAATCTTATGCAGGCGCAATTCTTTACTAAAATATATTGGTACTTTAAGGTAAAAACATTCTTGGCTTAAGTTTGTCAAAGTGTACTTTTTTTTTGAAACAGGCCATTATGGATTCTAGCATGTAATACTCTCTACTTATATCCTCAGACATTTTCAAAGATATCTCATTTGTATGTTTTACCGGTTGCCCATTTGTATATGCCAATAATATCGGAAGACTCACGAGCTTAGTCCCTGATTGTCCTGAAAGTTAATATTTGACTTGTTACTATTTTTTATTGCTATTTACAAAGTTGCACGCATGCCATTTTCATTACGTTATCACCTTAAAATTCCTTCTTCAACAAGCTTTAACAAAGCTCCTCCACCTGCTAAGAGCCAGGTGCGCCCTCATGCATGTCGGAAGAGACCACTAAAGGCATCAACATTTCGGATCTTGTAGACATTCTCTGGTGATGCTTCCAATCAGATGATTGTCGATAATTTGTTTCAAAAGATGTCAATTTACATAGAAATGCAGGCGCGTAGATGCCTGTATATAGAAACGCAGCTGAATACGAAAATTTGAATATACGAAACAACTTTTGTTGGTGTTCGCTACCCGATGAGAGCAATGTTTTCGTCATTCAATACATGCCTATGACGACCAACGGTCTAGCTACACACATGTACAAATCTATTTTACATTATCTTTGTTATGCACACCTTTCTTAGGAATCTGAATTTCCTCAGCACTATATAACTGTGATTGAGCTTATGTAAAGTTATTTCACATATATACAGAAAGGATATGTCATTTCCTGAGTTAATCTCTGATATATTTCACCTTGTTCTACAAATAATGTGATATTCTAAGGAGTGTTAACACAAGATGAAATATATTCGGTATTTGCGTAGAAAAGGATAATTTCTTTTAGTATGTACCAAAACATACTTCCTAATCAAAGTTTAGAATATTAAATTGGCCGTTCCGTACATCACTCCCACGTTTTACAAATTCACCTCACTTTCATAGGCGGATCATATAATTATACGTAACTTAAGAGACGATTGCAGTAACATAAGCTGATCTTACATTGTGACATTTTTAAAAAAAAAATTTGACCCCATCTGAAAAAAAATTTCATTCATCAGTGCATCACAGTGGGGTTATTACTGTTGCCAAGGAAGTAATAGGAAATTGTTTCTTAGAGATATGAACGGCGTCTGATGAAATTTCGTTATCAAATGCTAATTACCATGTCAGAAATGTTAAGTAGTTTCTATTTATTTATTCTAGTTTCAAAGTCCTCACTTAGTTGCTGCTAATACAACTTTTGGAGTCAAACACAATTAAATGTCGGATAATGCGAAACCATATATTTTCAGATGGGAAAATATAAGGATATAATTTTCACAAGTGAAAATACAGAAATTAACAAATAATGAAAATGATTTAGCCAGTACGTTTCTAAATATCGCACGTAAGTATATAATAAATCATATCAAAATATCCTGTGGTAACATTATTTCGTTGAAAGCTTCAATATACGATATAGATGTATTAATCTGATGATGAATAAATATTGTCTGAAAAGCTTAGTGCATTCAGATTTTATTGAGACTTCGTTTAGGAAAGGTTGACTGGTAAAAGATGACGTCACATACATAGGATCTAAAATGGTTTATGATTTTAACTGAATTTATGAAAGGAGTTGAACAATTTTAATATTAAAGCGTTACCCCCTCTGAAAGTTTGTTCATCACCTGGTGTTTCTTTTAATGGAAACAGAAGTTACAAAAGAAGAATAAGTTCATTTATTCTGACACCAATTCTATACATTGAATATTTATCCTGCTCTCCGATTTTAATTATTCATTGCACATTTTTAACTGCATAACCTTAAGGAAAACAATCTTAACAATTTGCATTGTTCATATGTTGATATATCCTTCTTTCTCAGTTACTTTCGCAAGGCGTTCATTTAAAAAACGAGTTACGAAAGTTTTAACACAAGTTCGATAAGAAAATTATAAAACGAATTCAATACGGCAGCTGATCTCTAATGCTAAATATTTAAATCAGAAAAAAGTTATTATTTTTAATTTTAAAAATGGAACACAGAATATTATTGTATTCAGGTGCACGTGACAAAACAATAATTACATTAACTATCCTAATGATAAAGGAGTGTAATTAATGCTGATGGAATATTTATTCATATTTGGGTGTTAAAATTGTACAATTATCAGATTAATAACGTTTTAACTTGTTTCATTTTCTTTTAGAATTTTTAAACATCAAGTATAGGACGGTACATGCAATAACTGTCAAATTTGCTGGGGTCTTTAGACAAGATTTCTGATTGCCACCTGCAAATTCATTTAGAACAGCCTTCTAAAAATTAGATTGGTTCTATTTAACTTTCTTTGCATAAAATATATAAGTTTAAAAATACAATTGTTTCATAGATTTTGTTCTATTACTATATATATATATATATATATATATATATATATATATATATATATATATATATATATATATATATATATATATATTGCAGATGAAGAGGATTCAGTAATCCATCTATCATTGACTGTGTGGAACTCGACTAGTCAAAATGGAAATGAAAAAACAGGATGTTAGGACACTGTCCTTGATTGTATGCACATTTACATATTTGTTAGTTGGCGCCGCAGTGTTTGACGCACTGGAATCGACAAATGAGGGCGAGCAACGTATAATCTTACAAAAGGAAGAAGAAGAAATCCGGACCATTTATAATATATCCAATGACGAT
Organism: Unio pictorum; assembly: GCA_030141615.1. NCBI lineage: Eukaryota > Metazoa > Mollusca > Bivalvia > Unionida > Unionidae > Unio > Unio pictorum. The sequence continues at coordinate 4,939,101 of JARLTB010000065.1, read as the reverse complement.
TACGCAATTCTAAAACGTAACGTGATGAAAACCATACCGTACTACTCCGGTGTACAGTGGAAATTCGCCGGATCATTGTACTTCTCTCTGACGTTGGTAACTGCAATTGGTGAGTCACACAGTTTAATGATCTGTTTGTCTTTATTCATTAAAAGGGAGATATAGCCTGGTTTATATTTATCCGACCACTAATTCATTTTTTATTGTTGCTAAGAAAAAAAGAATATCAGATCTTGATGATAATCTGAATAACACACACACACACACACACACACAGACACACACACACACGCATATATATATATATATATATATATATATATATATATATATATATATATATATATATATATATATATATATATATATATATATATATATATATATATATATATATATATATATATATATATATATATATATATATATATATATATATATATATATATATATATATATATATCATGCTGAGTCATGATATAGTACTAAAAGGCCACGGATGTGGAAGTCGCTTTTAGAAACCCCAGCCAAGTCATACCAAAGACTTTAAAAAAATGATACTAACAGATGCCTCGCTTGGCGTTCATCCTTAGGAGGTTAGTGTTAGGGCTGGTCGGCCTGGTGTCTAGATAATGTGAATGGGTGGGACCATCATAGTATACGTCTTCGTCATAATGTCCTGGTGCAAAACATTACTATAAACTGTCCCACTGCAAACATCGTAGTGATATTGAAACTGTTAAAGCTACGTACAGAGATGAATCACACACACACACACACACACACACACACACACACACACACACACACACACGGTCAAGGTGGACATAGTTAATATTCAAACAAGCAGGCAACCAGTCTAGAAAGCTATCTACAAACGAGACCCATAATGAACATGAGATCAGTGTTATCACAACCAATCAAAACATCAATTAAAACCACTCATTTTATTTCCATAACTCACCAGCAACAACAAATTATTTATAATTACCAGTAATACCCGTGATACAGATCAATAATTATTCCATGTTAATATGCATTATCAATGAAATTATATTGTAATAAATCTAAATGAGATATTGGTACATTCCACATGATGACGTCTATTCTATTACACATGCATTGATGCAATCTCACTATTCAAAACACTATAATTATGGACTCCATAATCAAAATGTGTACTTATTAAAATTTTGTTTAGAAATTAAAATCTATACAATATTAAGAATGTACTTATCTTGATGACCTTTCACAAACACAGTCTCAAAATATGCAAAATTCACTTCACTCTATCTTGATATCGTGGTATATTTAATCAAAACTCAACGTTTTTGTATGCACAGTTCCAAACTTGCAAATCAACACAAATGTGTTGTGCACAGGAGACAAAATTGAAAAACATATAATAACAATTTCATCCGTGCGCGTGTCATACATATTATGTATACAATAAAGAGAAAGCAGAAAGGGGCTAAAATGTGACAGGCAACATGCATTCAACTAATATAACCACATACGAATAGGTCAGTTCCATTGTAATTGTAATTATCTTACTAGGTTAAGGAAGAGCCCACAATTTGCCCTTTTCAAATATTGAAAATAATGTTTAAGTCTGTAATGTTTATTACAGAGCTCTAGTCTTCATGCGCAACTAATTTTCGCTCCGTCAGGTTGTACCCATTCTTACTTTTGTGGTATACAGGGAGGTGCTTTTACTAACCCAGTTTTGGAGTGATTCATGTTTATACCTAAATTCATTCATACTGCATGTTCGGTCTCTTCTAGTGTACCGAACTACAGTTTGAAGTAAAGAAAGGAAGAACGGCCAAAATGACAGTCGTATAAATTGGATTCGAAGCAAGGGTATAACTGAAATACTATGGAGAACATGCAATGACAACTTTCGTCACTTCTGTAACAAATAAAAGACGTCTAGACGATTTATGGTAACGGACACTGTTTCCATGAACATTTTTTTAAGTATCCACTAAATGGTTCTAAAAAGGTTCCAAAGTATTTAGATTTTATGCAAGAGTCATAAATTCTAAATCATTTCTTTATCAGCTGCACATCCTAACATCAATGATTAGACATACCGTCGATATGCTACATGAGGCTGTCTTAAAATTCAAAGAACGGCATAAATACTCTTCTGTCTAATGTATTATGTTCCCTAGAGTGTGTTTAAGTTCGTTCCAAATGGATATGTATTTATCAACATGAGTGTGCTTACGTTAGTACCAAATCACTGACTTGTTCACTTATGATATCCTTTTAAATAGGTTACAATTCCAAACAATTTTCTTCAATAATTAGGATCTACTCGTGTGTCAACAAGAAGAAAGACAGATCGCTTCTAAAGCATGTTCTGAATCCGTCCGTTGTAATCGCAATACATCATTAATTTAACTGATATTCGATCCTACAGTTATGATTTAAACCACCGTAAATACTTGACTGACTTTTTGTGTTAGGGTTACCCAAAATGTAGTACTTTTGTCTAAGGTACTACTCAGACCGAAATAACTCATCGCTGTTTCAACATGAGACTCGTTTAAATTCGATGTCCACTTGAATTGTAGTAATAATGCAACAAGTTAAGATATATATTTGTGCAATACAATACAACGACTAATATCGGTAGCAATTGCTTAGTAGTGTCCAGAAACGTCGTAGAGTTCCTTTATTATTGATACCATACTAAATTACATAGTTTACTTGCATGTACTTGTATAAAAGTAATAAGTAATTGGTAAAATTAATATTACAATAAATGATAGTTTTCAAACACTAAAAGGCATTAAGTGCGTCTCCAGTGCAAATTTAATTGTATGTCCAGTGCGTTTTGTATTCCATGTTTCGTGTCGTTACGCTTCAGTTGAAATGGACTTCGTCTCTGTGCAGGTCACCAATAAAGATTGAGGATGCTTACCTCTGCGTTAGATTCGTGGGCTTGTGTGAAAGCTAGTTTTAAAATTCACAAGACTTCAAATGTGAATCAAATTTGTATTGTTCTCGTGTGCGATATATAAGGTTATTCTGAATTATAAATGCATAAATAAGCCATTTAGAGACAATTTTATGTTTAAATGTCTCATTGGAATAAAAAACATGTATAGTAGTCCAAATCCATTTAGAACAAATGATGAACATATTATCTGCGAATACGAGGTTTCGTAGGTATTGTATTACTTGTTTTCGAAAGACAGTTCATGTATTTCGGAAACTTAAACGCTTGTATAAACAAACACAACACAAGTAACAATGGACACACCATGAAAGTATTATATGTGGTGTAAGGTGGCTTTTGAATTTGTTTTCCTTTACTTTTTAAGGTTATGGCCATAGCACGCCACAGACGGTGGGTGGAAAGATTGTTTGCATGTTTTATTCACTGGCTGGCATACCGCTGTGCATCATCATGTTCCAAAGTGTTGGTGAGCGACTTAATGTGTTTATTACCTACGTGATGAAACAAATCAAGAAATGCTTCAGGTTGAAGAAAGCAGAGGTGTCCGAAACAAACGTCATCCTGGTTACAATGAACCTATCAACAATTGTGCTCACCAGTGGCGCTCTTCTTTTCTCACATTATGAGGGATGGAATCTCGTGGATGCGTTCTATTACTGTTTCATCACTCTTACAACAATAGGGTTTGGTGACTTTGTGGCTCTCCAAAAAGAAGATTCCCTTCAAACAAATCCTCAATATGTGGCCATGAGCATGATTTTCATCTTATTTGGATTGACAGTGATATCTGCGGCTCTGAATTTACTAGTGCTTCGGTTTTTAACGATGAATACCAAAGATGAACGAAGGGATGAACTTGAAGCAGCTGCAGCTGCGCAAAATCCTGTTCGTATGGACGGTGAGGTCACATCTAATGAAAACGTGATCTCAAATGCTTAGGGAAAAGATAAGTACAGCATTGCCGTATCAGTTTGTGCATGCTACAAATGCGGAAGAGATAGAGAGAAGGTGAACTACACAAAAAGGATGATTCCAAATTATTACTATGAGAAGAGCGACAGCACAGAGAAGACTGATTACTGTCCATCAGCTAGTTGACATAACATACTTATTTATGACGCCATTCTTTGTTTTTAGTAAGGTTCAGCTAATTTATTCAATTATCAGGTAATTCATTTTATGTGATACATCAGAATCTAATTCTGGATAACATCCACATAAGCATTGATTTATATAAATTAAAATGAGCTTGTATGCATAAGTCAGCATAAAAGTAAAATCTTACGTACATAGAAATCGACTTGCTGGGACAGAAACTTCGGCGTCAAAGAAAAGCGTGTGTAGACCACCTATAATATCAGTAGCTACAGACTGGATGTAAAGAGGATTCTTATAATAATCAGTAATACATGATATCCTCACACAAATAGCCCAGTAGAATTTCTTTTAGCGAGGATTATAAGTTAGACATATATATAATACACCACATACTAATACTGTATCTTAGCATCGTGAAAATATTGTCTCTTAAAGTATATATACTTTCTCGCCATTATCTTCTGTTTCGTTTTTGTGATTGTTGCTCTCTATGAGAAAGAACGGAAGATACCAGTAACTTTTCGCAATAATTAGTATACTTTTTCCAAGTCATAGTATATATTTACCTTTGAAATTCTGTAAACATTTATTAATAAAGATTTCTTTGAATGGCAATAACAGTATACAGGCCAATATCATGAACGAGGCACAATGCATCACATCTCTATGACAACAAGCGACGTCAATAAAAAAGTTCGATTGCTTTTAAGTTTTGCCTATTTCACGACAGGGTCTATAAACATTAGTTATTATTAAAATGTCCAAAGGCTGCTCTACCCGCCCCTCAACTTTTTTCTATCACTGTGAAGGCTGGCCAGGCTGCAGACTAGTCGACCAATAAAGGAATATATGAATGAACAATGAACAAATACCTTTATGGTAGTCTCACCAATCGTATCACCAGATCTATGTCTGTCTGTCGATCTCTGTCTGTGTGTCTGTCTGTCTGTCTGTCTGCCTCTCTCGGCTCCTTCTTAACCTTTGTAGAAAGATAGCAGTGAAAACACATTCAAAACCTGGACTTCTGAATGATAGAAAAGTTTAGTCACACGAATTAACGGAAGAAAGAAAGTGAGAAAGGTAGGATATGAACAATAGCATGGCTGGTAACAGTGTTAGCAAAATCCTAATAATGACTTAGATGAACCATAAATATATTTAAATGTTTGAACTAGCACCTCTAACGTTTTAAAATTTGATGTGAAAAACAACGCGTTCATTGTTCAAATAGTTAACCATGCTGTGTTTGGAGATCTCTACTTTCCTTATTTAAACCAACTTTGTGTTTTAAATCACAAGTGCGTTACATGTATTTTATCAATTGGAAGGGAAATATAGAAGTTCAAAAACTGAAATAAGCAATGTATCAATTTCCAAAGAAGACTGTGATTATTAGCAAAGGTTAAGAATCAAATTGTATTCATTTAGCTCCTTTATTCCATCAATATATAGATGCTTGTAATAGATCTTAGCTGCATTGGAAATGCACGTGTATGTATTTATATGTTACATAAGTAAGATATTTGTATGGTATGTACGTTTTATCTTTGAAATATCGCTCGTTGTATACTTTTGTATTACAATGAAATTCGGCAAACTTCATTTCCTTTAATGAAACATTTCTTCATCTCATGCATGCTATATCACTGATACAGAGTACATATTATTCTATATTGTACCATTATATATATATATATATATATATATATATATATATATATATATATATATATATATATATATATATATGTGTGTGTGTGTGTATGTGAGTGAGAGTGTGTGTGTGTGTGTGTGTGTGTGTGTGTGTGTGTAGAGTATGAGGATTTGAATACCGTCTACATTTGAAGTTACTAATCCTGAAACACGCGCAATCAAACTAAATGCAACTTGAATTCCTACAGAAACATTAGTTTTAAATCGATCAAACACGATCGGATGATAGCAAGCATAATGCATACAATGGTATAAAAGACATAAGGCACATTGAAACAATTAATGCATCATAATAACGATTTACAGCTGAGCTGGTCCAAACTTTATGTACAAAATTTAACAGAGTAATCAATACAAGGATTCACTCTAAAAAAGAGAAGACGTATTTTGCGATTAAGTGATCGGGTGACATTCTGCCTAAATGAAAACATATCTTTCCATTGTTTACATTCTAGATTGTTTTCTCAGCATGAGGAATACGCTAGAGGGTTTGGAATTTGCAACTATAGGAAGACTCCATCTTGTTTTGCGTTGCAAACTATCTGCATAACCGAATAAAATTCATATATATTGGGGAATAAAGGTCCTAGAAGCCATTCAGTAGCGGCAACATTTTCAACAACTAACAGCACATGCATCATCGTTAACCAATATACAAATTCGTAGTTACTGTTTTCAATTATGGACATGAATCACTACCACTGTTTTATTAACCTATTAAGGCAATACCTTATAACAAAGAACCCGACTCTTAAACATCTCCTTCTGTGCTTTCTGCAAATGCCTGGCATTCAGTACTTCAAGGTAATCCGTGCGCAACATGTACTGATGCTGCACACAAGGACTAATTGCTTTGAAAATAATAATAATTTGAACTAAATTCAGTCTTCCATCTTTCTTGGAAACCAATAGTTATATTGACTATGTTAAGTATATTTGATATACGTCATTTATATTTATTTTTATTGTTTGTTTGTTACATTTAAATTGGCATTTTAAGTTTTAAGATTCGTTCATTGGGGGGGGGGGCGGTGACCTGTAATTTACAAAATAAACACCAGGTGTTGACCACATTTCTGACCTGGCTTCACAGTTTTAAACAAGCTTTTAAAATGATTGTTTGGTTCCAAGGACATTATGGAGCTTTGTATCAACATCTTTCAAATTTAGTTGGGTCATATGGTGGGTACGTGAATTGTGTGACGTAATTTTTTTCTAAGAGGTTCTATAAGATCATGTTGATCCCTTTCTTATTTACGTAAAAACAGATATATAAACTATGTTCTGGAGCGAGCTATTCAGTAGAAATGGGGGCTGTTAGAATATTAAGTTGTGTCGTTTTGGGTTACCTTGTACTGGAAATTATTTCAATTCGTTTGGATTCAAGAGGATTTATTTTGTTATTTATCTGGAAAATAACTGTGCTCATAGAATTTTATTAACAAGAACTGACTTCATCAAGTGACATCATCTTCCATATTGGATACTTCGCTGGAATTCAAACTTAGAATTATTTGGACATTTTAATACGAGGAATTTTGCAATTTCTCTAGTGGATAATATTTTGAATTATTTTTGGATTAATTTTGGAATTGATTCTTAAAACCGTAAGTTTATTTTTTTATTTTCTGGAAAATATATGTGTTATTTTCACTCTTTCTATGTAACTGTTTATTCGAGCCTAAGCACGTAACATAGAAATTGGGGCCTCGTCCGAAATTGGAATCTGGCTAGAATGTTTTTCAGAAAAACTTTTGTTTTAAATTTGAATACCCCTAACTTTTGAATTTTTAAAAAAGTTTTAGTGAGATTGACAGGCTTGTATAAAAATGACATCTAAAGTAGAAAGTACTCAGGAGCAATTAGATTTTTTCAAAAAGATGAGTTGATTCCACTTGCCAGAAAATATGATCTTTCTGAAGTCAAGGCTTCTTTAACGAAACAAGATATCAAAAAGATTTGGTCCAATATTCGGTAGAAAGAATGTTTTGGAAAAAGTGCTTTGGATTTCGGTTAGTAAGTCTGCATCAGACTCTGACATTAAAATAGAGGAATTAGAATTAAAATTCAGGATGGAATTAGAGTTGAAGAAGCTGGAATTCAGGAAAGGGAGAGAGAGAGAGACAGGAAAGGGAGAAAGAATGACAATTACAATATGAAAAAGAGGAGAGAGAGAAAAGAGAGAGACAGGACAGGGAGAAAGAAAGACAATTACAATATGACAAAGAGAGGGAAGAAAGGGGATATCAATGTAGAATGAAGAATGAGAGCTGGCAAGTGAAAAACACCTTCATACTTCAAATCCAAATTTAAGTTTTGATTTAGCAAGGAATATTAGATTAGTGCCCCCTTTCAGAGAAAAAGAAGTAGACAAATACTTCATTCATTTTGAAAAAGTTGCAGAAAATTTAAAGTGGCCAGGGAAGCATTGGACTCAGTTATTGCAATGTGTACTCACTGGTAAGGCTAGTGATATTTACACTTCACTGTCTGTTCAACCAAGTGGTGACTATCATGTGGTTAACGGAATGCATTCTGAGGGGTTATGAGTAGTCCCTGAATATTATCGGCAAAAATTCAGAAATTACAGAAAAGAAGCTGGACAAACTCATGTTGAATTTGCTAGAGAAAAATAGCAGTTGTTTGATAGATGGTGCTTAGCCAAGAAAGTCGAATAAGATAATCAAAATCTCAATCAAATGTTCTTAATTGAAGAGTTCAAAAACTGTGTCCATAGTGACGTTAAAACGTATCTCGATGAGCATAGGATTGAAACCTTGGAGAATGCTGCTCGAGCTGCTGACGAATATTCTTTGACACATAAAGTTAATTTTGTTAATAAGACTTCTACTCAACAGTCTTCTGGTAGAAAAGTATTTCAGCCTAATACCAGCCTTTTTAAACTCAAACTAGCACAACTTTCAAAAATCAAACTTCAGAGAAACTTGATTCTAGATCCTTGTCTCTTCCGACGTTTACCTATTGCAAGAAAAAAGGACACATTATTTCTGATTGCTACAAATTGAAATATAGGCATTAGAATCAAGGACAGACCTGTTCCAAATGCTGTTATTTCTAAAAGGTCGAGGTCACGGTCATGTAATGAAAGCAATACATTTGTTGGGTCTAATAAACCCCAGTCTGATTTTATTATGGAGAATTATGAACCATTCATATCAAAGGGTTCTATATCACTTTTGGGTGATTCAGCCAATCCCACCCCTATGAAAATTTTAAGGGACACAGGAGCTTCTCAGAGTCTTTTATTGTCAGGTACTTTGCCTTTTTCTGAGAAGTCTTCTTCTAATGAAAGTGTTCTTATTCAGGGAGTAGAGTGCGGCTTTGTTAATGTTCCTCTTCATTGTGTAAATTTGTCAAAAGACTTAGTATCAGGACCTGTGACATTTGGAACAGTCTTGGTTGTACCCGTTGAGGGCATTCATTTATTGCTAGGAAACTACTTAGCTGGAGACAAGGTTGTGGTAATCCATTTGTAACTGACAAGCCTGATCTGGATCAGAAAGTTGATCCTATTGAAAAAGAATTCCCTGATATATTTAAATCTTGTGCAGTTACCAGAGCTATGGCAAAGAAAGCTCTTGAGAATGATGTTGATGGAGGCAGCATTCCTTTAGCTTACACGTGTACAGGTCAGGCTTGTGATGAGGTCACTTTTACTCCTTGTTTGGATCAATCAGAAGGTATTGATCATAGTGATCCTCTTTTAACAACTCATTCTCTTTTATCTAATCAGGGTGATAAACGACAGTCATTTGTCGTCGAACAGGAAAAAGATCCTGAGATCTCCTGTTTGTTTCAAAGGGCCATAAGTGAGACTGAAGCCACTGAAGTTCCTCTCTGTTATTTCATTAAAATGGAATTCTTATGAAAAAATAGAGACCTCCCGAGATACCTGCTGGTGATGAGTGGTCGGTGAACTATCAAATAGTAGTTCCAAAACCTTACAGTCAGCAAATACTTAATCTGGCCCATGAAACTCCTTTGGCTGGTCATTTAGGGATTAATAAAACTTATCACAAGATCTCACTGCTATTGGCCAAAAATCAAAAGTGATGTTGCCAAATACTGTAGATCTTGTCATACATGTCAAATGGTAGGAAAACCCAATCAGAAAATACCTAAGGCTCATCTGCAACCCATTCCTGCCTTTGACGAACCATTTAGTAGAATTATGGTAGATTGTGTAGGTCCCTTACCCAAGACCAAGTCAGGTAACAAATACCTGTTGACCATTATGTGTACGTCAACAAGGTTTCCAGAGGCAATTCCGTTGAGGAATATAAAATCTAAAACAATAGTAAAAGTTTTGATAAAGTTTGTTTTTACTCAGTATGGCCTTCCCAAATCTGTTCAGTCTGATCAAGGTTCAACCTTCATGTCTGAAATTATCCAACAAGTTATGTATGAATTAGGCATTCAGTAATTCAAATCTTCTGTCTGTCACCCTGAGAGCCAAGGGGCATTAGAAAGATTCCATCAGACTTTGCAAAATATGATCCGATCATATTGTTTTGATACTAATAAAAATTCGGATAAAGGCATTCATTTACTACTGCTTGCTGTTAGAAAATCAGTTCAAGAATCTTTAGGCTTCAGTCCATTTGAACTGGGTTTTGGACACAATGTGCGTGGACCATTGAAGTTATTGAAAGAGAAACTTCTTTCTAATGAAGATACTGAGATCAATCTTCTTGATTATGTTTCCGATTTTATATACAAGTTGTCAAAGACTTGTAAGGTTGCAAGAGCAAATCTGCACTCTGCTCAATCTAAAATGAAATCAAGATTTGATAAAAAAAAATCGAAGGAAAGGAGCTTTCCGCCTGGTGATAGAGTCCTGGCTCTCTTACCAATGCCACAAAATCCTCTTCAGGCCAAATATTATGGTCCCTACACAGTTGACAGGAAAATTAATGACTTAAATTACATCATAAATACTCCTGGGAGGCGCAAACAAAAACAACTCTGCCATATAAACATGCTAAAAGAGTATATTGAAAGAGATAGCCATGTTAAACATGTAATTAATTTAGTTGTACCTGTCCCACTCAGTGAAGGAATATCATCAGATTCTATTGATATTGAAATGACGAATCTTTGTAATTCAGAAATTATGAAAGCTCTAGACCAGAAACTTTCACAATTACAAATGCAAGAAAGAAATGAACTGAAACAGTTATTATTTGAATATGAGCACTTTTTACCAGATGTTCCTACAAGGACAAACAAAAATGTTCATAACGATGAAATTATAAATTCCAAGCCTGTCAAACAACATCCATACAGGATGAATCCAATCAAACAGGAATACTTAAAAAAGTAAATTCAATATTTGCTGGAGAATGATTTTATCGAGCCCAGTAAAAATTATTGGAGTTCACCATGCATACTTGTTCCAAAACCAGATAAAACTTTCCGTATGTGCACTGATTATAGGAAGGTGAACAGTGTGACAAAAACGGATTTATTCCTATTACCAAGAATTGACGATTGTATTGATAAAATCGGCAATGCCAAGTATGTCACCAAATTTGACCTTCTGAACGGAATTTGGCAGATTCCACTAACGGAAAGAGCAAAGGAAATCTCGGCATTTGTGACTCCAGATGGACTTTACCAATATAAAGTAATGTCATTCGGGATGAAATGGTTACCAAGTACATTTCAACGTCTCATGAATATGATCACCTCTAGTCTAGAAAATTGTGATGCCTATATAGATGACGTCATCATCTACAACGACACCTGGATAGAACATCTAGCAACAATTCGAAAATTGTTTGACAGACTCACTGATGCATGTCTGACAGTTAATTTATCTAAAAGTGAGTTCTGCCGTGCTAGTCTGACTTTCTTTGGACATATTGTGGGACATGCACAAGTTAAACCAATAGATGCTAAAGTTGAGGCTGTTTCTAAATTCCCTGTGCCTGAAAATAGAAAGCAACTGATGCGGTTTTTTGGTATGGCCGGATACTCTCGGAAATTTTGTTCCAGTTTTTCTATAATTGCAGAACCCCTGACAAATTTATTAAAGAAGAAGAACAAGTTCTTTTGGACTGAAAAATGTCATGAGGCTTTTGACAAGTTAAAAGCCATACTTGAAACAGCACCAGTTCTTGCAGCTCCAAATTTCAGTCAGTCTTTCAAATTATCTGTCGATGCAAGTGATGTTGGTGTTGGAGCAGTTTTAATTCAAGAAGACAAAAATGGTATTGAACATCCAGTGTGCTATTTTTCAAAGAAATTAAATCAGCACCAGAGAAATTATTCAACTATCGAGACGGAATGTTTGGCATTTTTTTTCTCTTTACAACATTTTGAAGTTTATCTAAGTTCAGCTTCTTCTTCGATTCTAGTTTTCAGTGACCACAACCCTCTTACTTTCAGAAGAAGATGAAAAATAAAAATCAAAGATTACTAAGGTGGAGTTTGTTATTGCAGGAATATAATCTTGACATCTCGCACATCAAGGGAAAATATAATATAATAGCAGACTCTCTTTCCCGTGTATAATAATATCTTAAATACACTGTAATTTAAACGAGTTTTTTTAACCTTAGGTGGAAATTGGTTTGAGGTAAAAAGAAAGTTTTATCATATAAAACTTTCTTTTTATTTTATGGGGCAAGGTGTTACGTATATTTGATATAAGTCATTTATATTTATTTTTTATTGTTTGTTTGTTAGATTTAAATTTGGCATTTTAAGTTTTAAGATTCGTTCATTGGGGGGGGGGGGTGAGTGACCTGTACTTTACAGAATAAACACCAGGTGTTGACCTCATTTCTGACCTGGCTTCAGAGTTGTAAACAAGCTTTTAAAATGATTGGTTGGTTCCAAGGACATTATGGAGCTTTGTATCAACATCTTTCTATATTAGTTGGGTCATACGGTGGATTAGCAATATGCAATGGCTGGCAGTACTGCGTATTATGCCAGCAGTAAACGAACAATTGTCAACAATTTGCTGCATAACATTACGTAATAAACCAAAGTCTGCCAGTAGATGGCAGTGTTTAGCTGATTCAAAATTAAATAAAGAATTTCCGGTGTTTTGCAGCTTTGTTTTGTGACAGAATTATATCGACTAGGATATTAACATTGCTTGAATGTTTGGTCTTGTCTAATATATAAAACTATAGACCTATACCTATTACGGCTATTATTTAAAAAAATCTTTGAATGCACCATGCTAGAAAAATATGACGTCACAATGTCCCATAATCAGTTTGGTGTTAAAAGAGTAATATTCAACAACTGATGTATATATGCATTTATGCTTGGTAGGGGTATCTTGTGTGAGGATATATCAGCGCATGGATATGTTGATATCTGTGTACACTTTGTAGAAGTGTAATGTACAGAAATGCGTCTGATTATGTAATATTATTCTGTATAATAAGACTGAGAATCTCTCTCTCTCTCTCTCTCTCTCTCTCTCTCTCTCTCTCTCTCTCTATATATATATATATATATATATATATATATATATATATATATATATATATTTATTTATTTATTTATATATAGCGTGTACACATATCAGGGAGGATATGTATTTCGATGGACATGAATGCGTGACCGGTATTGGCTTATCTGATCATATTAATGTTTAGTGGGAGTTTACATAGCTAGGGGAATATGCTATCCTAATGTCATTGTGTGCTAATACAGGAAGCTTTTAGAGACCAGAAGGAATTACTCCAGTGCAATTGGTCCGAGTCTTTGGGAGACAAAAGAGAAGGAAGAGCGTAGGCAGAAGTTAGAAAATCTGTAGGGAATCCGATTACTAGTCCAGAATGATCATAAATTTGAGTAGGAACACAAGACAGGAGAAAAATCTATCACACTGTCAGATGATGAGATTGGCCGTCACTTGGTCGAGTGAAAGACGACTGATAGGGTGTTTAATGTGAATTTTATATGAGGGATGACTGTTATTGAATTATAATAAATTGTTGTTATTTGAATTTCACATTTTGTGTACTCATTAATTTAACTGTCGGCACCGCTGACTCGGGGCTCGGAGCTTTGCATCTCTCTATCACTACTTCAATATCTGACAAAAACCAGCTAATGTGGGATTTCTGTATTAATTTAAATAATATGAGGAGCACTCCACCCCAACCTAAAAAGGGAAACCTCTACAATAGGTATGGGAGAAAGCTTGCTAGTAGCTTCTCGTGGTTCGGTGTGTTTTTTTCCCCGATCATTTTCTCTGGTTCTTCCTCCACCATTAATACCAACCGCTATGCATAGCCTATCGTGTGGTGAAAACAAAGCTTTAAACCCTATATCAACAACTGCAAGCATGTATGCATACATGCATGTATCCATAATAACATATATGCATGCATGCATACATTCGTACGAACATAGTATGCATGTCCCCCCCTCTCTCTCTCTCTTTCTCTCTCTCTCTCTCTCTCTCTCTCTCTCTCTCTCTCTCTCTCTCTCTCTCACACACACACACACACACACACACGCATATATATATATATATATATATATATATATATATATATATATATATATATATATATATATATATATATTTGTATTTACTAATTTGACACCTGGCTAGATGCTACAGCTCCATCATCCTGACAGGAAGTGGACGTGCTCTGTTACATCCCGATCGTCCATGATGACGGTATGATATAGCTGCAATTAAACCGTAAAAAGTTAATCCTTTAGGATGATAATTCTGAAATATTTAAGATTGAACCGAAGTCTGTAGGATATGTTGTGCACATAGTGTAAAAATGCAGTCCTTGACTAAGTTTCAGGATCGTAGGTGCAGGAATTGCTTGTAACTGACGGTATTGAAGATCGAGGGTCCACCTTCAAAACATGTAAGCAGAATGGAAATATAAAACGGATTAAGTCAAGAATGTCAATATGCCATATGTTCCAGGCTGAATTACGAATAATTTGTGTTCAGATCACAATGATGCATATATAGGGAGTAAATATGGATCAATAGTAGACAGGGATATAACTACAGGTAAGAGTAAGGCTCTATAAGTCTTAAGGGAGTTATCTCCCATAAACAAAGATTTCTGCAAAAATATCAGTTTAGCATTATCATATGTAATTTATAGTTTGCATTAGGAATAATTCATATTAGTCTTAATAACAATTAAGGTATGTCGGCAGTCATACTTAGTAACATACATACATATTATCTGTAAACTTGTTATGATATTTTTCATCTTAAATTTCAGCATTGGTATAGACCTCCAACACAATGAATTGTCTCTGAACTGTTGGATGGATCGCCGTCTCCTTCACTTAGCAAATCAGGGTATAAGAGGTTTTCAGTCAAACTCGAATTATATACGAGACGTATTACCGTTTATAAATAATTTATTAAAGGGATGCAGCAACGGGAAAAATACAACTGTGAAATAGAACAACCAGGAACTTTCCACCTGTCAAAAATAAAATGGGACAACTATGGTTCAATCGCAGAAAATGACGAAGACATAGACGAAATTCTGAGATTTCAATGGGGAAAGAAATGGTGGAAAGAAAATTAAGAGAGAAACTGTTTCAAACTCATGCTGATGGGTCAGGAGTGACGCAAAGAGTATGTCATGAATATTATTTACAACGATCGTCTGATATTATATATATATATATATATATATATATATATATATATATATATATATATATATATATATATATATATATATATATATATATATATATATAACATACAGTACAAAATACACGGCACTTAAAGATTTAAAGTTATGTTGAAAAAAATTTGTTATACCAATACTACTGGGAAATCAAATAGTGTTCCACCGATGGTGCATTAATGCGCATAATTAAACTTTCTCGCAACCGTTTGCTATTGGTTCCAGATCATTCGTGACGTACGAAAATAACGATAAAAAGTGTTAATAATCCGCGTTTTCCACATGAGTTTCAATGACAAGCAATTTCGTCGCAATACTTTCTGCTTTTTGTTTCCACATCCATTATCATGCATGACGGAAAGAAAACAACACAGTAACCTTAAGTGAGAGAAAAACAAATTATGGTTGAATGAAAGCCATGCATTTTAACTTACACTAAGTAACCTACACGAATATTGTTCGTCGTAACGGTCTATATGCACTGCACTTGAGATGTATGGTCTGTATGTACTGCCATTGGAATTTATGGTCTGTATGCACTGTCCTTGAGATTTATGGTCTGTATGCATTGTCTTTGAGATTTATGGTCTGTATGCACTGCCCTTGGGATTTATGGTCTGTATGCACTGACCTTGAGATTTATGGTCTGTATGCTCTGCCCTTGGGATTTATGGTCTGTATGCACTGTCCTTGAGATTTATGGTCTGTATGCATTGTCTTTGAGATTTATGGTCTGTATGCACTGCCCTTGGGATTTATGGTCTGTATGCACTGACCTTGAGATTTATGGTCTGTATGCTCTGCCCTTGGGATTTATGATCTGTATGCACCGTACTTGGGATTTATGATCTGTACGCACCGTCCTTGGGATTTATGGTCTGTGTGCACCGTCCTTGGGATTTATGGTCTGTATGCACTGTCCTTGGGATTTACGATCTGTATGCACCATCCTCGGGATTTATAGTCTGTATGTACTGTCCTAGGGATTTATGGCCTGTATGCACTGTCCTTATGATTTATAGTCTGTAGGCACTGTTTTTGTTATTTATGGTATGTATGCAGTGTCCTTGGGATTTATGGTCTGTATGCACTGTCCTAGGGATTTATGGTCTGTAGGCACTGATTTTTGGGATTTATGGTCTGTAGGCACTGTTTTTGGGATTTATGGTATGTATGCAGTGTCCTTGGGATTTATGGTCTGTATACATTGTCCTTGGGATTTATCAAGAGTGTTTATATAACCAATGATTCAATATTGTTAATGCTGTATACATTTAATGTTTTGTTCTTATTCTTATTGTTGATCCTCAAACAAATTATTAACAGTATATGAACATGTTCACAGATCTCGAAAAGCGTGGCATACCAACGATATCTTGGTCATATGAATGATGGCACAAGTTCAATAAAACCCACAAAAGCATGAGAGAGAGAGAGAGAGAGAGAGAGAGAGAGAGAGAGAGAGAGAGAGAGAGAGAGAGAGAGAGAGAGAGAGAGAGAGAGAGAGAGAGCTTTATGATCTGTAATACTGTATTTAAAGCAGAATGATGACTTAGATCAACTGTAGATATATCACAATATGATAAATTACCTCTTGTCGGCTAGTAGTTTCGCTTAGTTTCTATTCGATACTAATGTATATGCGATGGTTTGTGAATGATCGAAAGTTCATGTTAAAGGCGTAGCTAACATGCGGTTATGGTGGTCTACTTTCTTCATTACAACCATCTTTTATGTTTAAATCATAAGTGTGTATTGCATCGATTTAAACAATGTCAAGAAAAATAGAAACTCAAGTAAAGAAAGTAATTGAGGTATTAATAAAAGTAGCCACAAAATGCATATAACTACATTTTGAAGAGGACATACTCGGCAGTGATGTTAGGTATTCATGCACTCGGTCAGTACACACTTGTCAGTAGTATATCTGAACTCGGTTCAAAGGGAACGTTTGTATGTTTCGTTTAAATGAAAAAAGTATGCATCTCGTGGATACAATGTACATATTATACATATCTTTCTTCATAGGAGGCAAATCTTTGCGCGAGTTATACCATGGTATACTTTAATTGCTACAGTCTTGATCCCCAAACACTGTCCACTACGCACTGGAGAGACATGTCTCTATATAATATACATTTAGATAACTGTTTTTAATTGTCATGCTACACGTATGGACAGATGTCGGAGATAATGCAGTGTCTGTTAAAATGGGTTACATGGTACTGGTACACATAGAAGACTGTTAGGGGTATGTATTTTGACACGTTTTGCCCCATGATTATACTAATGCGGTCACTGTGACCTGAATGTTATACTTGCAGTCATATGTTTAAGTTGATTTCTCGAGCACTCTCCGTGCTATGATCCTGAAATTAAAAGGATTATCTCAATCTCCATTAGCACCAAAATGTTACAATAACTGAAAGCCACTGTGCCATACATTCAACGTTGTGTTGAATTGGGTTATATTGTCGAATATATATATATATATATATATATATATATATATATATATATATATATATATATATATATATATCCGTCGGCATCCGTCCGTATTTGAGAGACGATGGTGTAGCTTCCGATTTGGGTGTCCTATCTGCACCTTCGCGAGTGGCTGAAGAGTCCGACCCTTGAGTGACAGTTTCTGTTGCACTTGCTGCAGGTGTATGCTGATGCTTGCTGAGGATTTTTTGGTTCATTTCTGCACTTGACAAAGTAGCTTGAAATGTACATGTGTATCTCTGCAGAACAGATCTAACAATATATTAGCGGCAATGTACATATAAAGGAAAATTTTTCTGCCTTGATTTTGTTTATAAGTTAGAAACCATAAATATCCTTCCTCTAATTTGAAGTATTATATAATGATATTACTTTACTACTATTAATTATCACATATATGGTTAATTAACTTAATTGTAGTGACAAAATTAATTAAGATCTACGTAGAAAGATATGATATTATATTTCCTCCCTAATTTCAGGTCATTGGCAGTAACAAGGGGGGTAACAGCTACTGAAACATTCTGCCTGTGCGACAAAAGTTAACTCCCTTTAATAGTTCAGATATATGATATATTATCGAGGTATCAGAAGAAGAAAAAAAAAATTATTATATCTTGATATTTTTGTGACTGAATAACTTCGGAAAATGTAATATTATATAATAAGTCCCGTAAAGTTGCCACTGACGATAGAACCTTCAGAATTACAAAATCAATATTGTATCATAATGAAATCTATTACTAAAAGATGATAAAAATAATTAAATAAATAGATAGTACATGTAACACAATATTGTATATCTCCTGTAATACAGTATTATATATCTCCTGTCCACTATACCTATCCGGCCTCACCCATGTGTACACACCATCAAGATACTTATGCTCCTCTTCTGACAATCGTATACTCATTATTCCCACTATGAAAACGAAGTCATATAGACCACTTTCTTTTGCATGCCATGGTCCAGCAACGTGTAATGAATTAACCATTGAAATTAGACACAAAGTCACAGTGATCCCTTTCAAGTGTGTTCTGGTTTTTGTCTTTTGTGTTCATGTCATTATAGATGTTGTAGAGGGCTTAGAGCTTCTAAAGATTAGGCGCTATACAAAGTCCTCATTACTATATATATGTATATAGTGTGCTTAGGATTATTAACGTAGCTTTAACAATGTTTCAGTCATATCGGTACGCTATCTGCAGTGAGGCACTTTATATTGATGTCTAACATTGGTGCATTATGCCGCAGACATGTAGTATGATATCCAGCCCAGTCACATTATCCTGGCACCAGGTCGACCAGTCCTAACACTAACCACTTAATGCTGAGTGCCACGCGAGGCAGCTGTTAGTACCATTTTTGTAAGTCTTCGGTATTAAATGGCCGGAAATCGAACCCACGACCCTCCCACATCCTGGCGGAGGCTCTAACCATATATCATCGGAGCGGTAAATATTAAATAGTAGCAAGCGGGATAAATCTACCGGAAAACAGATATGCTTAACTACACCTCTCTTCAACAATACTGTAAATTTATGTTTCGTTTGTAATATGGATGAATTTTAGAGATTATTTTAGAATAAACCTTATAATGATACATTTAATCTTGAAAGACAATCTCATGACTTACCAATACGAAATATGGCTGATCCGACGAATACAACTTTTATTAATATTATTCAGAAAGATTTTAAGAAAGATGGTGTATCAGATGTGTGATCAACGTTCAAAATCATACGCGACACTAAATATGACGATAGTACAATGCAACCATCAACAAGTGGCAACGATCCTTAATTAACTCGATAATCGAAAATATCTTTCTAAAGTAAAGTAGATTTAATTAACAGATAATCAATGACAAGCTTAGCCATATTAAGTAAAAATTCCAAACTAGGAATGTTGACTGGAATTGAAAAACTGTATTATGAACTGTATTACGATTATTATCTTGTATCCGCAGTTTCCTATGTGTTATATCCGATAAATGATACAATCAGCATTAATAATATAAAACCAATGAAACTGTAAAAGCAAAAATTGTGTATCCGAACGAGTAACGGAATATTTTAACGCTTCGACTCGTGAAAATGGTTTAAGGGGTGAAAGACGTAAAATAATACACATTTTAGAAGAGATATTTAAATATACCGGAGCGTCTGTTAAAAATATCGCTGTATATGATAGTCAAAACGACATGATAGGTTTTACATGATTCAAAACGTTATACAAAATTGGAGCTCATTTAAAAATAATTGATCGTAATGCGCACGAGTGGACTAATGCAGGTATAAAAAAAATAATCCACGAAATCAAACTGCTAAATTTCATAACGATGATGTGTTCGGTTTATTAACGAATCAAGTTAAAACAAGCCTGTATGAGTTCGGTTATTTTAAATTTCTGATGATGGAAACTTCGATCTGTTTGAACGAACTCATGCCGTTATTTTTCATATTGGATCTCTTCACGAAGAAATGAAAAATCTTGCGTTGAAATGAAACAATCTTTGATTAATTGTCTTAGTGTTCCGTCAGTCACATATGATTTTGCTAGAGATAAAAATTCGTGAAAACTAACTCGAGTTTTGTCGCAGAAGGACATGATTGATTATGCAATAGAAAATACGATCATGAAGTTGTTATTTCGATTAATATGGTTGCATGTTATCTTGGAAGGTTTCTTGGAATGGGACAATGTTCTGTATATTTTAAAAGATTTGGACAGCCAGCAAATGAGATGCACAGAGTATCGATACACGGTACTTTAACGGATTTTTCGTTAACTGTATTCGCTTGTATCGAGTGATTTCAGGTTGTCGAAGATTTTTCCCAATTTGTTATATCTGGTGTGACAACCAATTTTCAGAAGAAAAAAAAACATTGGGCTCCAATATTGTTATTACGATATATGCTCGATGTAACAATATTGATATTACTGACGGTAAGTGAAGCAATTATGTCATATCGTCTGCAGAAAGAAGTTTGGTTCCCACAACAAAAGAAATATTCTGATGACGAAAATCCTGACATAACTGATTACGAAAATAAAATCGCAAAAGATCTCGACAGGATCAGATAATCATAAACGACATAGTACAAGATTGATTATAGACGATGCTGAGTTATATTTTATAATTAATGATAAAATGAAAAGATTACGTTTATAAGTCGAAGTAATGTTGAATGTTCTAATCATTATATCATGTGCTTATCACAAATTCATTAACGGAAGTGAGATGCATGGATTCCTGATGGAATGGTTGATAATTATATATTCCAAGAATTTTCGCTTGGGATGGAATATGCACAGTATCATTAGAAACATTTAAAAAATGTCGTGATTGGATATTGACACAAAATACTGCTGTAATAATGTGGCAATCATTGTAAATCACCTCCGTTTGTTGGAGTGTCTCCGATTGAAAAGATTGAAAATGTTTGTAGATTATTATGAAGAAAGACCTAGTGATCATAAAGCGCTTGATCCTGAATTAAGAGAGCTTAAGAAATTAATCAGACAACAACCAAAAAAAATCAGTGTGATATAATGCGTGAAATAATTTTAGAAACAAATATGAACGAATTTTTTAATTTGTGGAGGTCAAATGATTGGATAGTTACAAGTAGAAAGTTCGTCATACGCTTCAACAACAATTGTTTTCGTTACCTAAAGGAAAAAAGTTTCAAATGTACCCGTCACATTACATTTATCGCCCAGCAGATATACGCAAACAAAATATCGACATTGATATACCCGTACCCTTGACATTGAAAGAGGACACACAAATATCGTGTTATTGGATATTATTTTAGTTCCTGTCAGTGTTCTTGTGAGCACATTAGGTATGAACAAAAGTCATGGACGCTAGAGCATGCAGTGACAATCCATTCATCTCAAGGATTAACTATTACTGATACAGTTATTTGGATCGTCGATGATTGTATCGATTTGTCAAATTTAGTTGCTCTTGTCTTTTTGAATTATTTCCTTTGCATATTAATATTCAAATAACTTATTAGCAAGTGCTCATTTCAATCGTTCAAATATTGCCTGATCACGAAGGATTGCAGTATGTCCTCGTCGTATGTTGACGTGATGTCTTTTCATCATCGACGATAATGCTGCAAGAAATTCGTTGCCAGGATCATCTTGTAGTACATGGGGACATCGCGAGGCCATCGTAAGGGTCCTTTATAAATTCGTTCAAACATAGTAGCAACTTCAGATGCTTTCTTTGTTAATAACGGTTATGCCTCATATTATCTGCTCGCAACGTCAACGACGGTCAACGCATATTTGTATGTTTATTGGCGTCTACCAATGTTGATATTATTGTGCGTGCTGCATTCGCTTAGATGGTGGTATACAAATGTGCCATATTGCCTGTCGTGCTAACTATTTTGTAGCAACATAACGTGAAACATTTGCAGCAATGGCGAGGTTACTAGGCACTGCTCTAACCTTCTAATATCCTCTTGGCCTGTAATAAATCCGTTCCATTATTTTATAATCGGTTGATTAATTTACCAGTTCCCAATAATAATCTACCTTTCATCGCTTATCTTACTATCCAATCAGTTTTTGCTTCTCTATTTTTTAAATCGAATTTAACTAGGGAATTAATTTCACACCTGCAATATATCTTCGTTGTAATATTTACTTTTATAAGCTACGTCATGATTTATGACACGCTTTATCAATATTATTTATCCGATATCGTCCAGGTTTTGGTTGATCTCGTTCATCAAGTCGAACACCAATTCTGGTTCCAGGACCACAAAAACTATATCCTGGAAGATGTTTCTCTTCTGGGTATTTAGCCTATGGAGTGCCTAGAAATTTCAACATTAAAATAACAATACCAACGTCATCCTTAAGTTGGAGTTTAGGTAGAAACAACAATAGTGTCTGATGTACATATTGTACATTTCCACCATATGCTAGTTTCTATTGTTTTGGAAGCTATGGCTATCTCATATTTGGAGTTTTAAATTTACAAAGTAAGCAATATAGATTCATTAATTTATAATATGGATGTAATTGATTTCTCAGCAACAAAAAACAAGAACCAATTAAAGATCTTCCAGCGCTACCAAATTCTATCAGAATAGTAATAATATTATACTTTCCAGTTGAAGTGGAAACACACAATTATTCGTCAATTTAATAATGCGATGGTTCAAGTGGGATAATTTTATATAAAGGGACCATCTGTTGATGATCAGATATTCTACGATATTCTTTAAAGATTGTAATGAGAACCCCAAAATATTAAATGATGAAGGTGATGATCTTATCAATTTTATAACCGATGTGGATAAAGCGCCCAGTGTTGTTGTACAAGTGTAGACAAAGTGTACTTACTACCTATATGATAATAAACGATAAAGGAATGATACATTTTACTTTGCATATTCCCTTCCTTTTCAGTATGTTATTATATATATATATATATATATATATATATATATATATATATATATATATATATATATATATATATATATATATATATATATTTATATATCATCATCGTCCTGGCTTACTGGGCCACGGCAGATGAACCCCAGGTTTAAAGGGTGGGGCCAGTTTGCAAAGGTTTCGATTAACAGCCTCAGCCCGTTCGATCGGGTTATTGTATCCATAGGCGATACATGTTGTTCCTATTGCCCTGCACAATCGAACCAAAGCCAACTAGCAAACACCTTAAACTAGATTATGCTCACGAAACAAAACTTGTGTGTTTGCGTGTTTGATATACACCAATTGTCGTCTAAGAGAGTTCAACTGTCAAGCGGTATTCATGATAAATTAAATTTGTCGAGATATATGTTACTTTCACAGTTTGAACTCAGGTGCGCAGATAAACTGCGACCATCGCCTTGACTGTATGCGCAATTACGTATCCGTTAGAAGGATACCACGTGCCGTTCTGGTGGGTATATAATGTAATTATTTAATTTCATATACCTTGATTCTGTGGTAGAAATTCAGTATGCCGCTGTAGAATTAATTACTAGGTAGTCACGTGAATTTATACACTACGCACGACTGCATATACTTCCACCAGTTAGGCATCAATATTTGGTGAGATATGATTAGTGGTGATGACATGTGTGTGTGTGTGTGTGTGTGTGTGTGTGTGTGTGTGTGTAAAAATAGCGTTATTATCACAACCTTGAGTTGCATCTGGTAGGAAGCGCACATCAATCCTGTGGTGGATACGCGATTTGCCTCTACGGCACGCCTGTGTAAATTATGTTTGAAATAATATGAGGGTAAGTGTATAATGTCATGGGATATGTAACAGTGTTTTCTAAATGTTGTATATAATGTCATGGGATATGTAACAGTGTGTTCTAAATGTTGTGTATAATGTCATGGGATATGTAACAGTGTTTTCTAAATGTTGTATATAATGTCATGGGATATGTAACAGTGTTTTCTAAATGTTGTGGTTAATGTCATGGGATATGTAACAGTGTTTTCTAAATGTTGTATAGAATGTCATGTGATATGTAACAGTGTTTTCTAAATGTTGTATATAATGTCATGGGATATGTAACAGTGTTTTCTAAATGTTGTACACTAGCACACAACTTAACATCAGTTTAGGTATTTATATTTAAACCAGCAAAAACAATTTCGATGTGCACGTATACGCTTGATAGATAATATTTCGAGCTGAACAAAGATTCCAGTTCAGGGGACGTAACTCTAATTTTATATTTTGTCTCGATATGTCTTCATGTTGGAGTTAAGTACCATCTGTACGGTCGTATAACAAAGAGATCAATTGTGTTTCTGTATGTTTGAAATTTCGACTAAATTATTAAGTACATATATTTCTCTTATCTCACACACCCTTAGCACGCACTGTTTCACGACGAATAATTAGATACATACGAACTAATTTGACTAATTACCCATATTTTCTCAGTTCTGCATATACATCATGATTGCTACATGATTATGTGACCAAGTTCCATCAATAAGCATGTTATACTAATAATAAATTACATTTTTAAGCACTGATTCTCGAACAAAAATGGGAGAAACCTTTGAGCCACAAGAAATAGACTTGCATACTGGAAGTTCTTTATTATCACTACTCATTGCGTCTACATTTTAGACCGACTAAAATCCCTCTTGTGTGGTATGTTTGAGTACAGACTGACGTCAATTTCCGATACGCAGTTACTACACAGTATAAACGTTTATGGTTTATTTTTTAACTGCCTTGTTTGAGCTCTTAAGAGAACACAGATATCGAGCGTAACAACATAGCTGCCTTGGATAAAGCGACACGAGTTATAGGTAAGAGTTTTCCAATGACATGTCTGTAATACGACGAGATAGCGCTACATTTGTACTAAGCATGTTTTATATGTTATAACGGAGTGAATATAGTAATACAAATATTTTAGGGTATATGAACGATGAAAACAAGGAAAAGGAAACAAGAATATATTGTATAACGTATGGAACTTGATGTAAGACTATAAGACATTAGATTCTAATTTATTACTGAGTCAAAACAAATAGTTTGTTTCGGGAAATTGCTGATTATGGAACCGATTCACCGATCGGAAAAAAATATTTACCACAGTGTCAAACAATATCGGACACGGAAAAATTTACCACAATGTAAAACAATATCGGATACGGAAAAATATTTCCCACAATGTCAAACAATATCGGACACGGAAAAACAGGTGACCTTTAAAATACCTTTATCTTTAGAACCACTTAGCAATATCTAGGTGTTACAAGCTGATGTTCCAAGAATGGCTTAAGGAAGAGTTTGGAAGGCTGTATGAATTATACATATATAGTTTATTATGTCAATTACGCTTTAATCAAAGGTTTACATGAATAGGAGATGAATACCATTTTGTATTTATATGTTTGCAGTAAAATGTTTTCAGTCAGTACAAAAGAATACGGGACTGGCAAAACGTATTTGATCCTGGGCTTGTATTTTATGTTTAAAAATACCATGCACTTGTTTGGTATTCCAATCATGATTAAATAGCGTCCCAAACAAGTCTTAATGGTCGAGAGAGAAAGACTGTGTAACATATATAGGGATTAAAGATTATGTAAATATCGCTCTAAACAAAATCATGCATGTTTTTAGACAAATAAGTTATTTTTTATTTATTGTGTCCTCTATCAATGTAAGGCAAAGAATATGTAATTAAACTTTACAATATTATTCCAGAGAGAGCAAACATTATCTGATGTACAACAGGGAATCAGGTGTGTTTTATATTTTTGCAGAATTAGCATGCTCTTTATTTTCACTAAGATCTCAATTAATAAAGGGGACATAATGATACCAAATGTATGGACGACAAGTGCGTGATTAAAACACATTAAACTGGACAAACAAAAACGTGTTTGCGCTTTGTAAATCTGTTACATTCCGTAGCATGTCAGTTTCAGTGAAACAGGTGCTCTACTTTAAAACAAATATTTGGCACCAGTGGCCATTCGTATTAGTAAGAAGGCCGGATTAGTTGCAAGTAGATTTGCTTTGCTCCGCCATTACACGATCCCTTTACATGGTCTGTGGCTTAACTTCAATTTAAAAAATTGGTCACTGTGACCCACAATTGCTTATGAGTAGTTAATACGAGTGTAATGCCAAAGTTCCATATCAGCAAACACAGCAGAGCAAAGGAACTAATAGTTAAACACACATAAACGCAGGATATAATTTAAAATCATGTTATTCCAAATTTACACCACATTTAGAGACGCAACGCTTTCATTTAAGAATTATTGTGCGCTAAATTCAAACCAATATTAAGACTTTTGTTCAATTCAGGTCAAGTCAAAACGTTACAGTTAATCATTCGATATGTAACGATAATATGTACTTGTTATATCAACGAATGTACATATCTTCTTTTTAATATTTTTTTTTATTTGTGAGAAATCGGCACCGTTGATAAAATTTCCGTGTTAAGAGGTTTGCTTAATTTAAAGGAGTGATAAGAACACTTATTCCTGTCTATAGATGGCGTGTCAATACATATTATTTATTAAACTGTATAGCTCTCAAGAACTTTAAATCTATTTTACCCTTAAGACATTCTTGCAAAACAGTTACATGGCAATATATAATCCTATCTGGAAACCCTTATAAGAACGGTTCATCATAAAAGTGGCATGATTATGCATTTCGATGTTTAAACTAGCTGTCTGCTTATATGGTCCACTTTCGTTCTGTCTATCGCATTTTGTTTTCTGAAGCCTCATTCTCAACCCTTGTTAAATACCCAGTGAGCGTAATTCGAGTAGGTCATATATTTTGATACTAAGCCATGAAAAGATTTATTTTATAAGTTTGCAAGATTTTCGGTAATATTTAAATGAAATATAAATATTAAGAGTGACCGATAATATTTATACCACATCCTTGGAATCAATTAGTGTAAATATGAAAATATACTAATTATACGAGAGAGAGAGAGAGAGAAGAGAGAGAGAGAGAGAGAGAGAGAGAGAGAGAGAGAGAGAGAGAGAGAGAGAGAGAGAGAGTCGATCTGTCCAATATATCACATTGATATAATAATGCTTTGTTCCAATACATTATGGATGCATAAAATGAATCTTGGGAATATATGTATACAAAAAGTTCGAAAGATTTTAACTACCTTCATCTCCTAATTCATAATACGACATTAAGTCTAATTCTGACATCGAGTGATGTAACGTATTATCGAGGTTTGAAATATGACAACAACTTCACTATACAAATTATATATTATGCGCATGTCTGTACAGGTGCATAATAACCATAATACTTTAAGCTACATGCAGATTTTACTTGTCTCTCGTCACATGATTTATTTTATTACATGATAACAATTGGAATGGATATTTAGGTCAGATTATTGCTTCAACTTCTCTCAAGATATGGTAGAAATAAAATCAAAATATTTAAAGGGATATAAAACCTATTTTTATCTCAGCTGTCGTCTCGACTTGAACCTTGGGATTTATCTAAACCGAGCAACGAAGATAACAAATATATCAAGGGTTGAAAAGTTTACCCGCTCTTTAGTGCCCGTTTGTAACTGACGACACCCTACACATTATAAATTGGAAAAATGACTACACGTGTTCTTAAGGAGTCTGTTCTGAATGTTTCATTTATCTCTATATCTAAATGTAGATAACACATGGCTACGTTTATAATCTTAATGGTGACCGGTAATAATGCATTGTGTTTGCACATTTCTTTTTCTAAACCCACTTCATTCGCGAAAAAAAATATCTTCAAGTCCAAATCAAAACATTTGCCTGGAAACCAGTTTTCATGTCAAATATCGTTCAGCTCAAGTGGCTGATTTGCAAACAAAGTTTCCTTAAATTTAGAACACAAATGTTTTGAAAAATCCATTATTTGATTTGCCTTTACAAACGTTTTCTTTCCTAACATGTATATGCTGGTTGTTTTGTGCTATATTAATTTTCGGTAAGGAGCATCCACACATACGGGTACATGTTTGGATAATATTTGTGCAGTGAGAACGCACTTCAGACAGAGCACGATACAGTTACCCATTACAATATGGACGATGATACATACACACAACTTGAGTATGTCATGGACAAAGCCCACCACTGAGAAGAACACCACACAAAAGCTAGAAAGAACATAGCCAGCACATAATCTTTAATCTACAAAATCAACAATATATGCTCAAACTGTCTGCCCTGTTATTTTTGGTTTTATGTTCGTTTTTGTGGGTTTTACTTTTGTTTGTTTGTTGTTGTTCTTTTTGAATGCAGGTCTAACGATTATTATTATTATTATTATTATTATTATTATTATTATTATTATTATTATATTAATGCTGTTGTTTAAACGGTTGGCCATTGTCCCTCTATAGTGTAGTTATGATATATTCCTTTCGTACATACAGGTATAACTTTACCGAGAAATAATTTCTTCATTGCATATTGCAACCGGCGTTGATTTTTCGGTACACAGGTTTTACGTCTCGTACATTTAGCTCCTGAAATTAAGTATAAAAATTGGTTCCTTGTATAATTCATATATATATCGAGGTTTGAAATATGACAACAACTTCACTATACAAATTATATATTATATATAAAGGAATATATATATATATCAGCTATGTTTTCAGCTTTCAGCTTTCCCTTCGAAGATGGATTATGTAACAACTGGAATATTGTTATTTAACTTATATTCACTTTTGACAGTTGATGTTAAGCATGAAAAATTACAAATGTTCTTGTACGTCTAAATTAATATTTTCATCAAAAAGAATGTGCAATCGTTGTGTGTGCGCACAGAAGGCGTGTACGAAGATTTTACACTTGTAAGATAGACGTACAAGAGATGGAGGGGATTTGGGGGAATGAGTTGGGACGGTTATTGATAACCTAACTACATATGTGATATCATTAGCTGCAAACTGAACTTCTGGTAACGTTTCAGGTTGAGAATCGCAATTTATCGGTGGCATCGCATTTACTCTACAGTGGGCACATTGCTTCCAGTAGTATGAGCGAGGTGGTTAACGACGTCGCATTCAACGCTTCTTCGGCAGCAAAAAACGATAACAATAATGCTGAATACAGTGCTAATGAAGATAGATTTACCTCCCTTGATGACGTACGGGCTGCCATTAAAGAAGAAGGACTAGGGTCATGCAGATTGATTTTCGGTTGAACATAACTCTGTATCTCTGACAACATATATTCGTATTACTTCCTAATTATTTACAGACACACAAACACACACACACACACACACACACACTCTCTCTCTCTCTCTCTCTCTCTCTCTCTCTCTCTCTCTCTCTCTCTCTCTCTCTCTCTCTCTCTCTCTCTCTCTCTCTCTCTCTCTCTCTGTTGATTGATCGATCTACTAAGATAAAAGCTACCTGTCCCTATCTTTCGGTTACACCGCACATTAACAAGACAAATGTGATATTTAGGAATGCGTTCTATATTTAATTTATACACAACTCTGAGACAGAGACGATGTCATGAATTTGATTATATGGCTGATCAGTATCAATGCCCATATACATTTAGCGTGATTTCATATATGTTTTATGTAAACTATTGACACCACCATTTATGTTTGAAATATGTTATTACAGCACTCATCCACCTCCACGTGACAAGATGCTTTAATATTGTGTGATATTTGTTAGGCATTGAGGTAGGTCAGCATGGATAATATGAAACCGGGATACAGCACATCGCTGCCCTACACTCGGACTAGCTGATGTTATTGGTTTGAACCCACTGTTTACAAAATCAATCGATAAGATTCACTGAGGAATAAAATAAATGAAGTTATTACAATTGAATGTAGGAACGAAGTGGTTATCACACACACACACACACACACACACACACACACACACACACACACACACACACATACATACATACATACATACATACATACATACATACATACATACATACATACATACATACATACATACATACATATATGAATGTGATGTTCGCTGGCTAAATTAAGATATGAAAAATCTAGCTATTTCTACGAGCCATCCATGAGTTCATTAGCAGACATGGCATCACTTACATTTCAAAATACTTGGTTTATAACAGCTAGATGTGCTGAATCATTCTTGACTGATCTAATCATCTAAAGTATTTCAGCGTTCGTTTTCCGACGTTTTTGTCAAAAACCCACATTCTCGTATTGTATTTCGTTCTCTATCTTTCTTAGAATTGTTGTATACTGTCTATAATCTGCTGTTATCATATTAACGTATTTATGTATATCCGTGCTCCGTCTTATTTTCATCGTAATCCTATCTAAGTGGCGTTCAAAACGGTAACACAACTGAGTTCCTATCAATTCATTTGATTCAATTTCACTTCCCAATCTAATATGTTGTATGTAATTTGTTTAGAAATGAACAATGTATGACTATATCGTTTAATTAGTGCTCAATCTAAAAAATCAAGAATACACTATACATTTTTCACTGAATAATAAATTCACCTATGATATGAACTCGCAACTTTAACTAAGGAGCCTTCGCACTAAGACAGTTTGATTAATTCGTTACATAGATGTTTAGTTGTTAATTCGAGTACGAGATTGTAATAGGCTAATTGCATAGGGAGACTTATAAAGAGTGACTCAGTACTTGGTACATCTGGATTAAAAAAAAATATTCATCCGTCACCTCCTCTCTACACTCTGGTAGCTGCTCGTACACTGCGTTGTCCAATAGTTTCGCTTGACCTACTCTCAACATACTAGTATATAACCTTGATGTAAACTCTACCTTCACCTACTTTAACATTCTCGTTCTCTACCAGTGCTTAAACGTGACCTTTTTGACACCTACAATAGCATAGCCTTAAGCTATTCACCACTTACTAGTGCATACCCTTGACATATTTGCCACCTACCAGTACATACCACTGACCTAGTCTCCACATACTAGCGTATAACCTTGACCTACTTTCATTAATAGTCGACGTGACCTACTCTCAATGCTCGGTTGTTTTCATTTGACTCAGGGTTAAAACATTTCTTTTCGCCAAATATTTTTGTCCATAAAATGATACAATATTAAGCGTAGGTTTGTTTTATTAAGATCTGCATCATAAATCAAACAATATTTGCCAATTGTTTCGAACAGATGAGTTTTGTTAACAATCCACAAACTTGAATAATATTAAAGAGGCAATCATTCTTGTTGAAAATAATGGGGTGTTATTATTTTCTCTCTCTCTCTCTCTCTCTCTCTCTCTCTCTCTCTCTCTCTCTCTCTCTCTCTCTCTCTATATATATATATATATATATATATATATATATATATATATATATATATATATATATATATTCAAAAGCTTGTTGAAGAATATATAGTTTATAAAAACATTTGGTTTTATGTTTTCACAGGAATTGATTATACGATGAGCAACCTTAGTCAGGGAATGAAAACGTTTGGCGGGAAGAACTTGCATGACCTTGAAAGTTTGAACCCTTATCAAGAGGTCAGTAGAACAAAATATAAGGTACAAATGCCATTAAGATTTTAAGCTTTATATGTGACAAAACATTGGGATACGGGACAGTTAATCCTTCCATAGCGATAGTGTTTCTTCATGTATACAACTATGCGAGTATATCGAATATACGTCAGTCTAAATTAATGTGTTTAATTTCATGACATTCTTTTAGAAATGTTGGTATATTAGTTAGTTCATTGCTTTGTCCATCTGTACGAACTAAGGTCCGACATAATTCTTTTAAAATCACTTTTCAACAAATCAGTATACAGCAGGCAAACCCTATAGGTCACTTCCCTAACATGGTATAGATTTGTCGTGAGATTTGTCAATGTCTTCACCGTCCCAGTTGTTATGCAGTATAAGTGTAACCATACGTATAATACTATTCCTTTACTGTTGGTTTGACTTTTTACTTTCAACTTGGAGCAGTTCTTCAACTACTCAAGATATACAATTACAATAGTGGTCCTGAGGAAGAATTGGAATTTCGAAGGGATCGATGGGGTCCAACCATAGAACATCATCGAGTTGAGTCATCCATCGTAAAAACTGAAAGGTCTTGGAAGGAATATACGAGTGGAACAATGCAATCATCTTACTGAATTTCGGAGCGCAAGATAAAAGACCAGCGAGTAAAAATTGTTACACAATGTCATAGTGGGCTATAGACCGAAAGCTTCTGTGATCGTTCTAGAAACACACAATGTTGTTTTGTTCTGTTCATTGTATGCCTTTAATACTAAGTGACATCCCAATGGGATGTAGGCTTAATGTGTTTTCCAATTTGTGTTGCAATCCAAGTCTCCTTTCACATATTCACCCTGCCGTAATCTATCGAAACATCTGAGCAGATATATAAATAATGCAGCACAACGCTACTGTTTTGATAATACGCTTTCTTTCCACTTTCCACAATTTATGTATACCTCAAAGCGTATCATATATGTCATAACGTCTTTTAAAGCTACAGAGGCCATGTTATCAAATCGATAAAAAAGGACATCACAAGATCCAATCAAACATGGAAGGGCGTCAGTATTGCAGAACAATTTAACTATATTAACTATATTCATTTTCTATGGCGAAGCAAATTATAGCTTTTATATTGCTCTATGGGAATTATCAAGTGATTTTCGACGAGTCAAATGCTCTTATTCGCTACGTTATGCTTCAAATGACCCGTTCTTTTCTTTTCATTTTGCATTGGTTGCTGCAATACATTGAGCCATTGACCCATCATGAGGACCTACTGGTTCATTCATCTATCCTAAGGAGGTCGATGCCTTACCAGTTTATGTAATCACGTGGTAATTCAAAGGCGTGTGAATTTTAATTTGTGATAACTTTCAAAGAGCGATAGGAAATCTAGTACCTGACGTTATAGGAGGGAGACAATGCTATGTAATGTATAGTGGGGCTTGTATTTACCTTAGCCAGCTGTACCTGAGTTGGGTTGGAGTTGGTGTTAGGCTGAATGCTGGAGGAGGATTTGAAGTGGCGTGGCTTTGAAGTACTACACACTGCTTTCAATCTGAATTAGTCACCATTTCGAATTGTTTGAAACGGTACCATTGTTTCTTTTCTTCTCTTTGTTTTTAAATCTGGTTTTGTCTTGATCGCTAAAGCAGCCATCGCTAAAGTAAAACTGATCCATACTTTGCATCATTATTATATCCTAAAATTAACTTCATTGCGCATCACACAAAACACTATTTTTAATTTTGTTTAGTATTGTTTTTAATTATTTCGCAAATATATCATTAGTTTACCTTTGAAACAGTATTCACTGAAAATTTGGATATGCATGCAATTCTGTACATTGGACTAAACCATGTATCATTTATTACAAATAAATCTCATTATCGCCGACTCCATTCTTATACTGTTTACGGTAATAATTTGGGTGGTTCTTTATCTTTCATCTTTGTATGGTTACAGTCAAAAGGAAATTCTTACTCAACTGCAAATGTCCATAAAGTTTAACTGATTTAAAATTTAAATTTAAATAAAGCAAACTAATTAAAATCATCACTCTTAATTAGTGTTTTACAGTATGTTCATATGTTTAATTTTCAACATTTGATTGTTTAATCGTTCATTATTAAATGTTTAAATTCCATCAAAAATATAAATTATATACCTGTATAACAATATTACGAAAACGTTTGAAAGACGTATACACGTATTACAAGATACAGATGTAAATTCTTAACTCTAATCTTTTTGTATATATCCATCATCAGGTAATCTGCGTCTTGGGAGAAGTTCTAGAACCACTTAACAGTGATCCCAATGGGACCATACCTGCTTTTGGTTTCGGAGACAGCATTACCCAGGACAGAAGCATCTACAAACTTAAAACAGAAGAGGTAATTATTCGATCTAGGTTATTTATGCAAATGCAATAATGATACAAAGAAAAAGCAAAAACAGAAGACAGCAACAAGATCCAAAGACTATATTATAAGCGTATTTTCGACTGAGATGAATTCAAGATTGTCAGTGCACATATGTTCATTAGTAAATTATGCATAAATATGATGGACAGTTTTTTGCAGTATGTAATGCACTTATTTTCATTATTTACGTAAACATGATACACTCAATATTGAACAGTTCGAAAATGACAGTCTCACAATCCATGGATAGCTTGTTTGACTACCGCACATGCTATCACGAGGATGCTGCCGCACTGTGACCGTGGTATGTAACAAGCATACATTTGAAATGAAGTGAAAAATCTCTCAAGATCTCAAATAAAACGGCGTAAATAGACGAAAACTTGAATCACTTGACAACTTGTACCTCTGCTGACCTAGGTTTGATCCACGCTTATAACCAAAAATTCAGTTAATAGATTGATAAATAAATGACCAGTATGCATTTCGTTTAAACAACACCGTGTTTAGCACAACTACTGGTAGGTACAGGCCTTATCACGAAAGTTGTTTTATTTTGTCAGGGGGAGTGCAGCGGTTTCATGGACGTGCTGGAGGCGTATGAGAAAATAACGCCAATGATTCAGCTGAGTGGACCGTCTAACTTTGCGCCATTAATAGAAAAAGCGGTTGAAATTGTCAAACATTCCGGAAACATGGTAAGTAATCCTCCCTCCTGTCTCTTCTCATGTTCTATCCCTCTTTATGTTACTCTCTTGTTTCTTACAAAATCAAACCTATCTGTAAGGTAATCATTTATATGATCACTATGTTTTAAAACAAGACGCCCTGAACTATTACCTGAATTATTACAAACTAATATTTATTAAGCGGTAAAATATGTTAGTTTCTTCTTCTTCTTCTTCTTCTTCTTCTTCTTCTTCTTCTTCTTCTTCTTCTTCCGATTATTATTATTAATATTTTTTATTATTACTATTATTATTATTATTATTATTATTATTATTATTATTATTATTATTATTTATCCACAGTACCACATTCTTGTGATCGTTTCAAACGGCCAGGTCAGTAACGCGGAAGATACAAGGAAAGCCATCGTGAATGCTTCAGACTACCCACTGTCCATCATCATGTTTGGGGTAGGGGACGGCCCGTGGGACACGATGGAAGAATGTGATGACCTCTTGCCAAAAAGGAGATTTGACAACTTTCAGTTTGTCAACTTTCATGAGATAATGTCAACATCCAGGAAACCCCAAGCGACGTTAGCTCTATGTGCCCTTATGGAAATACCAGACCAGTATAAAGCTATCAAGAATTTGAATTTGATGAAAAAGTTTGTTTGTTTGTTTGCTTGAATTTTAACGGCGCACCAGCACTTTTAGCCTATTTAGCGCCATACAATAGGTTAGATGTTCAAAAATAAGAAAGGTTTAACATCGACCAGCGATATAAAAAAACATACTAGTTAAATATAAAATGGTAAGATGTTGGTAACAGGAAAATATGAAGCTTTCCAATCAACAGGAGATATAAATGGAGTATGTTGATGATAAGATGTTGTAAATAAGAGGTGATATTTGCATTAAAAATATTCTAGGTGATGGCATACAAGTTATAGTTTAAAATAGAGATTTACTTCCTTTAGGAAATCTAAAATACAAGTGATTTGTATTGTATCAAAAAGTTCCTTCATGTCATGTACATTGTAGTATTTAACACGCGTAGGTTGCATTTCGGAACACTTGGTCATAAGTGTTTAACAGTGAATGGCTCAATGCAAGAAACGCACTCTGGTGGATCTTCACCTTTTAGTATGTGGGAGTGGGTAATGTATGTATGACCGATTCTGATTCTTGCAATGACAACCTCCTCCCTACGGATAGTTCTGTATGGAAGGAGTCCATTCTCCCAGGGTTGGTTTGATGGCATGAAGTTTGTTATTGACTGCATCATCCCATGACGCCTGCCACTTCTGACGTAAGTACTTTTTGATACAAGGTTTAAAATCAGTAAAAGGTAATTTAGGTGGTTCTTGGGATAGAGCCATCTTAGCAGCCCGGTCTGCTTCTTCATTACATCTAATACCAATATGGCTAGGTAGCCAACAGTATACTATATTGTAGAACTTACTAAGCTCCGAGTTTTTGACGAGAATATCGACTAGTAATGGATTATCCAGTTTTCTATGGTGTAGCGACTGAAGTACTGACAGAGAGTCACAGAAAATAATGCTATTTAAAATGCGCTTTTGTTCAATAAATTTCAGAGCAAGGTCTATTGGTCTGATTTCCGCTGAAAATATGGACGCATCGTTTGGCAAGAGCTCTTTGGTTATGTGCTTGCCACTAACGAAGGCTGCAGCAGCCTTGTTATCAACTTTTGATCCATCAGTAAAAATTTTGGTGTAGTTTTTAAAATCGTTGAGGAATTCATGATAAGAGTTCTGGAAAACGGCAGGATTTGTCTCAGATTTTCTCCCATCGTGCAACGTAAAAATCACTTTGGGTTGCTTAAGGAGCCAAGGTGGTGTTTCCGAGACAAACGTGTTCTGAACTGTAGGGAGATTAATTTTGATAGTGTCAAAACTGGATGATATTCTGATACCAAATGAAGGTATGGCATTTGGTTTGTTTTCGTATAAAGTTTTGTATTTTGGTTGAAAAACAGCCGAAAAAGCAGGGTTCAGAGGGTTTGATCTTAACCTAAGAGCGTACTGTATAGAAAGCATTTCTCTGCGGTGAGATAAAGGTGGTTCATTCGCTTCCGCGAGAAGGCTTTCGCATGGAGATGTCTTGAATGCTCCTAGAGCAAATCTTATTCCCTGATGATGAATTGGGTCAAGCATTTTCAAATAAGACTTCCTAGCTGAACCATAAACAATGCATCCATAGTCTAGTATAGAACGGATAAATGTTCTATACAAATTGAGGAGGACTTTTTTTATCAGCACCCCAGTCAGTGTGCGCAATTACTTTAAGTAAATTTAAAGCTTTTAAGCATTTAGCTTTTAAATTCTTGATGTGTGGTATAAATGTCAGTTTTCTGTCGAAGATAATACCCCAAAACTTTGTTTCCTCAACAACTGGAATAAGTGTTCCGTCCAGCGTGAGTTTAGGGTCATCATGATGTCTACGCAATTGACAGAAATGCATGCATAC
This sequence comes from Unio pictorum, assembly GCA_030141615.1. Classification (NCBI taxonomy): domain Eukaryota; kingdom Metazoa; phylum Mollusca; class Bivalvia; order Unionida; family Unionidae; genus Unio; species Unio pictorum. Next base: position 4,901,506 of record JARLTB010000065.1, on the reverse strand, counting down.
TGTTTTCGATTTAGAAAATTTGAAACCGTTATTACTGGCCCAATTGTGGATCTTATTGATATTTTGTTGAAGTTGCCTTTCAATTGTATGCATGTGTTTTGATCGATAACAAATTAAAAAATCGTCTACATATAAAGAGCAGTCCACACCGGGAGTTAAGCACTTGGTGATGCTATTGATTTTGATATTAAATAGCGTCACAGATAAAATACTGCCCTGGGGCACACCCATCTCTTGCTGGTGCATATCGGAGAGGGTAGAGCCCACGCGTACTTTGAATTCTCTGTCGGAGGGAAAACTGGAGATTAAAGCGGGCATGCCTTTTAGACCTAGATCGTGCAGGTCATTTAGTATCCCGTACTTCCATGCTGTATCATAGGCCTTTTCTAAATCAAAGAAGACTGCTAATAAATGTTCCTTCTTGATAAATGCATCGCGAATAAATGTTTCCAGTCTAACCAGATGATCGTTAGTACTACGACCAGAACGGAAGCCACTTTGGAAAGGAGAAATTAAATTATTACTTTCCAAGTACCATACAAGACGAGAATTAATCATTCGTTCCATTGTTTTGCATACGCAGCTTGTCAATGCAATAGGCCGATAGCTGTTAGGATCTTCGTTATCTTTGTTTGGTTTGGGAATCGGTATCACTGTTGCTTCTTTCCAGCTCTTAGGTACATTACCAGCAATCCATATATCATTAAAGATTTTAAGAAGTAATGTCAGAGAAGATTCTGGGAGGTGTTTCAAGAACTGGTAATGTACTTCGTCAGGCCCAGCGGATGTATCATGGGCCTTGTCTAATGCCTCCCTAAGCTCCAATAAAGAAAACAGCTGGTTATAATTTTCAGTGTTGTTCGATGTAAATTTTAAACGTGACTTATCTTTTTGAGATTTTAGTCTTCTAAAGGCATCTGAATAATTAGATGATGATGAGTTTTTCGAAAAACTATCGGCAAGAATATTTGCTATGTCACGTTTCGAACTAAAATTGCTATTGTTTATTTTTAGGTGTCGAATAGAATTGTGTTTCCTCTTTCCATTTATTTTTCGAATAGTATCCCAAACCTGTTTCATTGAGGAACGAGAGTTTAAAGAAGAAATATATTTCTTCCAGGATGCACGTTTACATTCTTTGATTGTGTGTCGAGTTTTAGCCCGGCAATACGATATTTTTTTTAATTTTCGGGCGTTGGACGATTGTTGAATGTTTTAAAAGCTTCTCGGCGTTGTTTAATGGCTTCTTTGCATTCCTTGGTTACCCAAGGTTTTTGCGATCTCTTACTGTTCGTTGAGGACTTGGGAATAGATTCATCTGCAATTGAAATTAGAACGGAGGTAAAATGCTGTATAGGATTAACAGCGTTGAATACTGTATCATTATTTAGTCTAGTTTTACATAGTGTTTCAAAAATAGCCCAGTCGGCCTTCTTTATATTCCATTGTGGAATTGCATCATCAATTTTAGAATTATTTTCAAGAGTGATTGGAAAGTGATCACTGCTGTGAAGGTCATCAGCGACCTTCCATTCATAGTCCAAAAGCAGTGAGGGAGAGCAAATTGTTAAATCTATGCATGTGTACGTACCCGTTCCTGGGTGTAAATATGTTGGTGAGTTAGTGTTATATAGACACATGTCGTGTCTAGAAATGAAATCTTCTATTTTATGGCCTCTGTCGTTTATGTGATTTGATCCCCATAAAATATTATGGGCATTAAAATCCCCGAGTAAAACGAAGGGCGCGGGAAGTTGTTCAACAAGATTGCCTAATTCCTGTTGTATTAGGTTGGTGTTTGGTGGTAAGTAAATGGAACAAAATGTAATCACTCGATGTAGAGTGACACTTACAGCAATGGATTGTAAATTTGTGTTTCAAGGAATGACTCTGTGAGGGGCTGTATTGTTCACAGCAATAGAGACTCCTCCTCAGGCCCTGTCAGCGTTTTGACAGTAGGCGTTAAACAGGGAAAAGTTTTTAAAAGTAATTTTATCTGTCTCTTTCAGGAATGTTTCCTGTAAACATAGTACAGCAGGATCGTGTTCATTTAAAAGCAGAAGAATATCATTGTAGTTAGCTTTAAGTCCTCGACAATTCCATTGTATGATGTGTTCTTCATTATAATGTTATGCTGAAGATTCTGAAGCTAGGTTAGACTATTCGATGATTAAGTATGTGTTGTTTTTTGTCTGAAGGAAGTACGGGGTTATATTTAGGTTTACTAGGTTAGGAGCTACTTTGAGTACATGGAGCAGTTTCTTCTGCATCCATGCTCTCAATGTCTCCAAACCTGTTGTACAGTTTAATGGGGTCATCTGACCCCTTTTGCGGTTTATTTGTTTGTGCTTTGTGTTTCGGTCTTGGTGATTTTGGTGGTGGATTGTTATTAGATGTTGTCTGAGTTGATGTTGTGCTTTTATGTGGCTTATAATTAGGGATATTGGCACTTGTGGTTGAATCGGGTTGATCCGTCTGTGTTTGGGCGTCCTTCGTGCTTGTTGGATTGTGTTTTACGATTGTGGAGAAGGATGGGCCAGGAAGGGATGTTTTCGCCTGGACAAGTTTTCTGGCCTCTGGGTAGGGAATGCTCGAGGTAAACTTTACCCTCTGAATTTCCTTCTCCTGTTTCCATTTTCACAATCTTTGGAAGTGGCGTGATGTTCCTTGCCACAGTTGACACAATGCGGAGTTGCTCTACAATCAGCTTCCTGATGAGTGTTCGTCGCATCGGCCACATACCTTGGCTCTGGAACATCGATCCTCGTGATGGCCGTATTTTTTACATGTATAGCATCGACGGGGGTTTGGAACGTAGATCTCGACCTTTACTTGTAAAAACCCAACCTTGACCACTTTGGGCACTGTCGGTTTATTAAAGGTGAGTACAAATATGTTGGTCCTGCAGGGTGTTATTACGTTTAATACGTATTCTTCGCACTGCAGTGACACCTTCATGTTTCATCCCTTCGATAATATCAGCGTCGGTGACTCCAGCCAAGTCACGACATCGTATTATGCATTTGGACGAATTCAGTGTAGTGTGGGCGAATGAGGTCACTGGAATATCAAAGAATGTTTTCATTCTCATGATATTGTCTGTTTGCCCCTTTCGCTCACACTCTACAAGAAAGCAACCCGATTTTATTTTTTTCACACTTTTTGGTGTGCCAATCGATCCCGTAATGGTTGTCTCGATAATAAATAGAGATAAACCTGAAAGCGGTTTAGCATCATCTTTTGATTGAATAACCATGAAGCGTGGAAATGATTCCACGCTACGTGGTTCTTCATCCGAGTCAGACAGTGGTTTGGTACGTTTATTGGTTTTTTTCCATGATGGCTTGATTGAAAAATTCAGCACCCGTGCTCCCCACCCACCAAGGAGCCCAACAAGGGGACACTTTTATAGTGCCAGGGATACACAGATGCCATACTCAGTTGATAAAATTACCTTTGGTTGACCCTGAAGTCGCTAATTTCTAGGGTCAGTAATATTACCCCCCGATTGACCCGTTAAGCTACCGCCTTCTAGGAAGTCTTCTAAGATTTGGGAAAGGGAAAGATATAGTAATAGAATATAGGGGCAACGGTGGTATCAAAGGAGATACAAGGAGAAAGTAAAAGGAGGTGAGAGAGTTAATAAAGACTTCCTAGGGCTCGGCGTGACCAGCCGATTTGTCGAGACCGGGCCCATCTCGACCACCGTCTAAGAGAAGTAGAGGCCAAAGTAGTGTGTTGCAACTACCAGGATCCTTTCCTCCCACGACACGGGACGCAACCCACGGCAAACAGGTTGCCTCTACTTAGTCGCCTTTTACGACATGTGGCGAGGCGATGAAAAAGTAGAATACCGTATATCTGCAATTAAAAAAGAAATGAAACGTCGTCTAATAATGCTTAGTAATACGTGTTCAAATAAAGCTAAGTTTGATATATTATGTAAAATTAACCTTTAGTGTTCCTAGACTGGAAAATAATTTAAACTTCCGATGCATGTTGAATGCTGGAGATTGTTTCCAAAATCTAGACTAGACAAATATGTGAAAATAATTTTGTTATGAATTTGCCCAAATTTGTGAAAGGTTTCATCTAGCTAGACGACCAATATTGTCAGGCGCAAATGAGTTTCCGATCAGTCACATAAAGAGCAACACGTCAGTGGATGATATTTGTTATGATTCTGAACCATAGCTTTCATTTCCGAAAGGCATAAAATTACATTTTACAAATATTGTAAGCAAAACAACAGTTTTATTGCATGATTCATACCGGAGCCATTTTGTTGTATAGTTTAACACAACGTCATACGATTGCAATGGTTCAAGATATTTCAAGGTGACGGCAAATGTCTTTATTTTATAACTCTTTATATCCACCAAACAAACGTCAAAATATTACAGTATCAGATGCATGGAGATGTAAATGCAGTACCCCTCTTTTGTAGACAATCGGCATGGAAAATGTAGCGGTATATGATACAGCACAATAATACTCCTCCATAGGCTTAATTTGTTTGTTTAACGTGTGACTATTTATGTATCTCTTGTATGATTTCTAATCCCTAATTAGATTGATTGAACAATTGATATAAATTGCTGACTACACTGGTCAACTAACAGATTTAGTCAAACAAATGGTTTTCTCCTAGAGCTGATACACGTCTGACATAGCAATCCTATATAATCAGAGTACTTTAACATTTTCTCAAGTGTTAGTTCAAATGTTTTCCGTTCACAATTTTTTTTATCCTGCTATATGACACAATAATGATTGGCACTGGCGAAAAATGTGTCTAACATAATTTAAATGTATTTTAAGAATATTCAGGGCAATGAAAATTGAGCATAGATGTAAAAATAACAAAGATGTTGATATTTGATACAATCATAGAAGTAAATTTAGATTTACACTTGGTGAGAATCTGATAGACGTATGTGCTGAATTTAAATATTTCTGTGGTTTTTATTTTTTTTAAACTGGAAGGTTTGTTAATACGTTTTTGGAAACTTCAGATACCTCTGTCTTCATTACAGTAATTGTATCTTTCTTGTCATACTATATTACGTATTTTATTTGAGGTGTCTGAAAATTAGAAAGTACCACAATTCTGAATAATATGCATAACACATTATAAGATAAGTTTAAAAACTGGGAAATATACTCCAATTGACATGCCTTATTCAGACTTAGGATGCAAATTTAAGGATAAAATTATTAGATCCTCAATTATACAACCTTGTCTCTCTTCAGAAGTGGTAAATTAGATAAACTATTATGATTCCAATCAAATACTGTCTTAAAATATTAGTACTAATGAACGAATACCATAAGGAAAACTTTGAAAAGTGGGTGTGTGTGTGTCAAGTTTAGTTTATATAATAAACAGAAGCCAAAACTGTCCAAGTTCTAATATTACCTAGGTAGGGCAATATTGTGGTGAATTCAGTATAATTATTCTGAATGTAATGCAATTCTAAACTATGTCAATATTCTTGACAAGCACAACAGGATTGCAATCAAAGTGGAAAGAGGTAGAAATGGTCATGCATTTAATTTATCCATGCATTCAAATCATCAGCATTATGCGACCTCACATATAACGCGTTCTACTTGGGTCGTTAATCTAAATATCATTTGGATTTCTCCTTAAAGTTCATATTTTTAGTAATAATGATAATTTTTATAATTTAAATAAAACTCTGAAAGATTTATGTGAGTTTTGCTGTGATTATTCTATTGTTTCACAGTTGAGCAGGTATACTACTACCTTCGAAGATCCAAATTGACTCCACTACACATTTGGTCATGTTTAACCTTCTCCATGAAATCCGTTGTTTGTCTCGTAACATCTTTCTCAATTAATATATGTTTCCTTTAATATTTTATCGTAAAGTCAAGCAATTTCCTCCTGGACACAAACTGGCAGATAATATTTCATTTTGCTTTATCGGTAAACCATCCAGGTAAACTGCAATGATAAGATCTGTTTCTGTCAACTGTATCTCTACATGGATTTTATGTACATGTACGTTGTTGACACTCCCTTCACATGATTTTATAAATTCGTGTATCACTCTCTTATCTGTTATATTGTGGTTTTTTTTTATATTGGTCACTGGATGTTAGAGACCTTTCTGCAGACGAATTCTTGACGCTCAATATTAGTTAAGTCAACTTTGCGCTAAGTTCTAATATGCGGAGCCCCTCTTGCGATGTTTTCCTTTCTGTCTGCAACTTAATGCGTTAACTTTCTCATTTTATCTTAACCTCCTAATTTTCTGTACCTGTTTTGAAAATGTCAATTATCCTTTCTCAGTGTTGGCTAATGCAGTTTAAATATTATAATAATGTAATTCTTCAACTGCCTGTCAACATATCCTTGGGGTGGGGGTGGGTGGCATTTCTCATTCAGATAACCTATTCAGTGTCTTCTGTATAGACTCCATTATATATACCTTTTTTGTAAAAACATCCACGCACTCCAATAACATCCCCTGCATGCAAACACGGAACAAAAGAACATTGCTGATCGTATACCACACCATCTAATGGCCTCATCGCTCGTCATTATGTCAGTTTGCCCCCCTTTGTTCTGTATGTTAAGAAAGTTATCGAATATACCTCATACTATAAGTAAATGGTGAGGCATTCATTCCATAAATATCAATATATACATTGTTATTTCGCTTTCGTATTTATTCGTGTATTCGGTCGAAATGTTCAAACTGGCTATGTAACCCTATATTACATAGGTTATGACTGGAACCACATAATGCATATGTCGGTTAGAATATTATAACATCTACTGGAAATAACTAGAGTGATATCAATACAAAACAAACCAGATATTTTTATGTTAATACTGTTCTTCACTGTCAGCCATGCGCAATGTTTGTCAAAACCATGTCAAATACTTTAATACTTTAAACCATGCTTCTCACATACTAGTACGATAATCATACATAATTAAGACATTGTCGCCTTGGGAAAGACGTTTATGCTCCTTATGGTAGGCCATTACGTACTGGATTCACTGGTGTGAAGTGCTGCAGCCTCAATAACAGGATAACAGTGAAATTCAAGCTGACTATGATATTTTAATTTTCATTGGGGAGGCCACTTATATAATTATTTATATTGTCTATTTGATTAATCACAAAACACAAATGAACAAAATATTTTCAGCCACTCGATGAAATAGATCCTTTATTCACTCGATGAAATATATCCGTTATTCAATCGATTAAATATTTCCGTTATTCACTCGATGAAATATATTCAGTCGATGAAATATTTCCGTTATTCACTAGATGAAATATAACATATTCCATGAAATATTTATGTCATTCACGCGATGAAATATAACCAATTCGATGAAATATGTCCGTTATAAAAGAATTATTCACTCGATGAAATTTATCCATTTCTCACTCGAGGAAATATTCCTTATTCACTCGATGGAATATATCCGGTATTCACTCGATGGAATATATCCGTTATTCTCTCGATGGAATATATCCGTTATTCACTCGATGGAATATATCCGTTATTCTCTCGATGGAATATATCCGTTATTCACTCGATGGAATATATCCGTTATTCATTCGATGGAATATATCCGTTATTCACATATATCCGTTATTCTCTCGATGGAATATATCCGTTATTCACTCGATAGAATATATTCGTTATTCTCTCGATGGAATATATCCGTTATTCATTCGATGGAAGATATTCGTTATTCATTCGATGGAACATATTCGTTATTCACTCGATGGAATATATACGTTATTCACTCGATGGAATATATCCGTTATTCACTCGATGGAATATATTCGTTATTCACTCGATTGAATATATCCGTTATTCACTCGATTGAATATATCCGTTATTCACTCGATGGAATATATCCGTTATTCACTCGATTGAATATATCCGTTATTCACTCGATGGAATATATCCGTTATTCACTCGATGGAATATATACGTTATTCACTCGATGGAATATATACGTTATTCACTCGATGGAATATATCCGTTATTCACTCGATGGAATATATCCGTTATTCACTCGATGGAATATATTCGTTATTCTCTCGATGGAATATATCCGTTATTCATTCGATGGAACATATCCGTTATTCATTCGATGGAACATATTCGTTATTCACTCGATGGAATATATACGTTATTCACTCGATGGAATATATCCGTTATTCACTCGATGGAACATATTCGTTATTCACTCGATGGAATATATCCGTTATTCACTCGATGGAACATATTCGTTATTCACTCGATTGAATATATACGTTATTCACTCGATGGAATATATCCGTTATTCTCTTGATGGAATGTATCCGTTATTCACTCGATGGAATATATCCGTTATTCACTCGATGGAATATATACGTTATTCACTCGATGGAATATATCCGTTATTCTCTCGTTTCAAGCTAATAGCCTTTATATCTCCTATCGACTAACAGAAAGGAATTTATACCTAGCTAAGGAAAAGTAAAAAATGCATATGATAAGATCAGAAAACTATTATATAAACCATGTGACCAGAATATAATGATAAATTAACTCAATAACCAATGGCACCCCGTTTTAGTGTTTAAAGGTAGTATCCTACTTCTGAGCTATGTAGTGTCCACGTCGTCTAAGATACACTAACGTAGGTGGTATTACAGAAAGGTAAACAAATGTAGCTCTACGATGGCACCATATAATCCGGACTTTCTAGTCGCATTACAAAATACAGGGGAAAAATGTATCTACTTAAGATTTGATTTTTGTTGAATCTAAATGTATAATGTTTGGCCTCAGATCTAAGACCGACTGATCTGAACTGTACGTAGACAAGAGAGCCATTGCAAAAAGTGGGATAAGATGGAATTTTGACACATAGACAAGAGAGACATTGCAAAAAGTGGGATAAGATGGAATTTTGACACATAGACAAGAGAGACATTGCAAAAAGTGGGATAAGATGGAAGTTTGACACATAGACAAGAGAAACATTGCAAAAAGTGGGATAAGATGGAATTTTGATCAAAAATGGAATAGGACACAATACGTTAAAAATCCACCCCCACAAGAAAACAAAAACAAAACACGAAAACAACTCCTCCATATTTTACCTTTCGGCACTGACGCGAGCAAAGTAGCCTGTGAAAAACAATATTTTGAACTCAACTAGGCGGTAGGCTAAACTTAAATCTCTTACACGCCAATTTTTTTGGTTTATTCAGAAGTAGCCCCAAAAATATGTTTTTTACATGGATTTCACGCGAAAATGAAATAAAAAAATCTCCAGGGGTTTACAAGTTACGATCATTCGAGTAATAAAGAAAAATACTTTTTTCGTCTAGAAAGTAAATCCTGGTTTGTGGATCCATTCCGGGATCTGTCAATATTTCTTCAGTGCACGGAATGTTCAAAACAGCGGACCCGGGGATCAATTAATTTTCTTTCAGATATGTAACATTGTCATATGTTGTCATATTGGACGATTAATATTCTGTTGAAACGAAAGCTAATAATTGTATCGCTTCTTCAGTGAATCGTAACAATTTACACTTCAGAAGAGAAAATATGGAACATCATATGCCACCCAAATTGGAATACAATATCACAATCGTCCATTTTCAGTTTACCTTTTGTAATGGTCATTAATATACGATTTCAATGTAATGAGGTGTGGGAAGAGTTTATGCTAGCATCGAATCGACCTAGCATAAGGAGATCGCGATCCAGGAAAAGAAAAATACGACAATGATACAAGAAATAAAATTCACTCGCCCTGTTTACAAAATGTATTCCCTTATGCATTATACAGCTTCCATTATGAATAAAAAAAGAAACCAAATTAAGGAAGTTCTTCGTTGATGATTCGATTATTATAATGATACATTCTTTCTTAGGAAAAACGCCGTAGCCAATAGAGATGTTCCCGGATAGCAGAACACATTTAATATATCGTGCTATGGTCGTAAAACAAAGGCATAATCGATAATCTATTTTAAAAAGTAAGCTGGGACTATTAGGATCTATTTAAATGTTTGTTTCCTACGTTGTGAATATTTTTGTGACGTCTCTAAATTTACATGAGTCGCACTGTGAACAATGTGTCCGCGAGGAAAATCCTTATGATAATTTTTTGTATATTTGTATTCATTTCGCTCTCTTTTTGTTTTCTAAACCTCTTTGTCGAACTGTCACATATTGAATATCAACTTGTAAAATACTACCATAAATTTATGTGTGAATATTGGTGATGTGATTTAAATTAAATTTAAAAGATTATTTAGATTTATTGAACTTTTTATTTCCAACGAAAGTACCTACATCGTCTTTGTTGTAATTATTATCATTGTTATCATCGTTCAAATGCCTGAGAATTTCGCTATAGAGTGAAACAGATTTGTTGGTAATTTATTTGATCATTTGGCGAAATCCTCACGACCTCCAAAACTACAAACGATAGTACTACATCATTCCTTCTGTGGAAAAAAGCTTCTCTTTTGTTAGTAAATTAATTTATTTCATTTTATCAATTAAGGGTGAATATTTTGTAAATGAATTTAAAATTGCCTTCCGATTTGTCATCTATTTGTGTATACTATATTTAATACTTAATAACTGTACACTAGTCACCGTTTTATGATTAGTATTATTATCAGTTGCAGTAATAGTAACATCAGTAGTAATAGTGGTAGTTGTAATAGTAGTAATATCAATAGAAATAGAAGCAGCAGCAGAAGTATTTTAGGCAAGAATTGGAAATAATAATATTTATTCGTTCAAAAATAACATTGCATATCCCGTAAGTAGAAAAATCAAATCAATGGAATTGGAACCATGTCAAAATAAATGCCAAGATAATAGGCATGTACTTTGGGTCTATATTAAAAGATAACAGAATGATTCATATCGGGTTTATTGGACAAGTACATTATATTATAAATTTTGAAGTACACTCATTCAGGTTGTTTAATTAAATCAAATGTCATTAGTACAAAAGATTTTGAAATATATTAATTTAATGGTATTCTGACTTGTATCTGCTAAGAATAATAATAGTACTCATTACATATTCAAGCTAAGATTTTTTCTGACACAAAAGATCCGAATTTCGGCTTTTCTATTAAGCGTTAACATATTTTTAGTTATAATAATAATAATAATAATAATAATAATAATAATAATAATAATAATAATAATGAAAAAAAATTAATAATAATACATTATTAATAAACATAGTAAAGTAAAATTCTTATATTAATCTACATTTTTTCATCTGAATTAAACAGAAAACATGTACTGTATTGATTCCTTATTTTAATTTTAAATACAGTATCGGATTTGCGTGTAGGTGATCCTGGCGTCCTTGCAAACAATCGTCCGTGAAATAAATGGGATGAGTTTGATCCGAGAACGATGTTAAAATCAAACAATCAGATCACAAGTTCTGTAAAATCGCTTGGAGGGTTTGTATTCCATCAGGGAAATCAGGACATAAGTATGGTAATCATAGCAATACAAATGTAATGTATATGTATAAACTTATGGTAAGTTCTTCTACTTCTTAATCAATTTCAAATCCTTGATTGCCTTATACTGGTCAGGTATTTCCATAAGGGCATTTAGAGCAAATGCTGCTTGTGGATTCTTCGATTTTGACATTATCTCGTAAAAATTTACAAATTGAAAGTTGTCAAATCTCCTTTCTGGCAATTGATCATCAAATTCGTCCATCGTATCCCACGGACCGTCACCCACGCCTATCATTATGATTGACAGGGGGTAGTCAGAAGCTTTCTCGATGGCATGCCTTGTCTCTTCTTCATTACTGACTTGGCCGTCTGCAACAATCACCAGAATGTGGTACTGTGGAATAATAATAATAATAATAATAATAATAATAATAATAATAATGTATTACTTCGCTAAAATAAGGACAGTTTAAACCAGGGGTCACCAACACGGTGCCCGCGGGCAGCAGGTCGCCCCCAAAGACCACATGAGTCGCCCGCAGGCCTGTTCTAAAAATAGCACAACTCAGCTGCGTTTAAAATTGTATTTTATTTTGTTGCTCTTCTTTTTATTAATCACACTTGCATTTATATAGATTTAAAAAATGACAATATCTTAAAAATATGTTTCTTATACATGAGTTTAGATAAGTTTAGGTGAACTCTGACGTACTCCAGTTCGAAGGTCAGTATTGTGCGTGTGACAATACAGTGCTCGTGGAGAGTAAGCTAGCGGGCGCAGCGAAGATTGGCGCTTAAAGCAGTTTCTTACCCCAAAAACATGGCAGAAAAAAGAAAGAAAACCTATCACTTTCACAACGAACGGGAGTCGGAGTTCTTTTTTACGACTGTGAAAGAAACCTGCGAGTGTCTTATATGCGGAGCGACTGTGGCAACGGCAAAGCGGCACAATGTGGAGAGACACTTTACTACGAATCACAAAAACTACAATGCTAACTACCTACCGGGAAGCGCACTATGAGCAGAAAAAGCCCTTGAGCTAAAGACAGCTTTGGGTAAGCGACAGGCTTTTTTCACAAGGCCGGCGAAAAAGTCACAAAAAGCAACCGAAGCCTCTTTTAGAGCTACGCATTTCCTGATCAAGAAGAAGAAGGCATTTTCAGACGGAGTTGTCAAAGAAGCAATGATGATAATTGCTAACACTGTACTTAAAGACGAGAAATATGGAACCGATGTAATCGCCACTCTCTCCGACGTCCAACTGGGGGCATCTACGATGGCTAGACGAGTGTCAGCTTTGTCCAGTAACTTGGTCGATCAGCTGGACCGGGATCTGGTGAGGTGCAGGTGGTTTAGCATCCAGTGCGACGAGTCTGTGGACAGCAGTAGTACAGCGCAGCTGATGGTTTTTATCCGGATGGTGTTTGAAGATTTCTCCACAAGAGAAGAACTCCTGACACTACTGCCCATAAAGACAACTACGATGGGAGTTGACATTTATAACACAGTGAAGGAGTTTATCGTGCAGAAAAAGGTACCATTGGAAAAGCTGATAGCGGTGACCACAGATGGGGCTCCTGCTATGATTGGCCGACATGCAGGTTTCATCGCTCACTGTAAAGGTGACCCAGACTTCCCAAATTTCTGTATTACCACTGCATCATTCACCAGCAGGCATTGTGTGCCAAATTGATCAGCTTTGGGCACGTGATAACTCCCGTTCTGAAAATCATAAACAATATCCGCTCCAAAGCAAACAGCACAGGATTTTCAAAGTGCTATTGGAGGAGCTGGCAGCTGAATATGGTGACCTGCTACTACACACAGAAATCAGATGGTTCAGCAGAGGACGAATTTTACTTCGTTTTTTGTCACTTTTGGGTGAAATCAAAGAGATCATGCAGTCCAAAGGCGAAGACGTCTCACTGCTAGAGGACACAGAGTCCTTTCATGACCTTGCATTTTTGACGGACATTACTGGGAAACTAAACCACTTGAACTGCGAGCTGCAAGGTAAAGGCAAGACTTTTGTTAATATGATAAGTGCTTTAAAGCCAAAATTAACATTTTCTTTGTGGATATACAGAGAAAAAAGGTGCTGCACTTTCCCTCTGTGCAGTCAGTGCTGAAAGACAATGCTTCTGCATCTGATACATTTGACAAAGTTGCAGACAAACACTGTGAAGTCATAAACAGACTTGGTCAAGAGTTTGAGAATAGGTTTTGTGACCTTGATCAGCTTGAGCCATGTGTATCATTCATTTCCAATCCTTTCATGAATGTGGAAACAAACAAGCTTTGCTGAGCAACTAAGTACAACGTTCAACTTGGATGCTGGACAGGTGGAGATTGAAATCATAACATTGCAAAATGACCTCCACCTCAAAGCCTACCAGGCTGCACCAAACGTTTGGTACATTGTTGACATAGAAAAGTAAAGTGGTGTGTGTACAGCAGCTATGAAGGTTGCCAGCCTGTTTGGTTCTACCTATCTATGTGAATCAGCATTTTCTGACATGAATTTCATCAAGAACAGACACAGAACACGCCTCACTGATGCACATCTTAAAGAGTCACTCACAGTTGCAGTATCAAGTTACACACCAGATTACAATACAATGGTAAACAGCATGCAATGCCAGTCTTCCCACTAACAAAGAAAATGATACCAGATGTCAGTGGCAACATGTCAGTGCCATGGCAAAGTTTAATTAAAATATTGAAGAATTGTTCAATTTAAAATGTGTGTTCATGACATGTAACAGTTATTATTTTGTTAAAAATACAGATTTGGTCATTAGTTCAAAATGTGACAAGATTTATTTAAAAATATTGAAGTGTTTGCACTACATTACAGACATTACAATGTACATAATCGATAACTTTTTGAAACATGGTGCAACATAGTTCATGATTTGTTTAAATGGTTTCTCAGTGGCTAGTGAAAATGGGACATTTTTCCTAAGAAATGTAATGTGATCATCTGAAAATTTAACAATTACTGAGATAAATAGAAATAAAGTGCTGAATATTGATATCTGTTTCCCACCTTGTCATTGTTGGTAATTATTGTGAGAAATCATTAACGTGATCTGAGTCTTCACCTTATTAATAATATATAAGGCAAACTAAGCAATTTTTTTTATTTCAGAAGAGTGTATCAAACTGGTAGCCCTTCGTATGACTCAGTACCCATGAAGTAGCTCTCAGTATCAAAACATTTGGTGACCCCTGTTGTACATGATGGATTTATTCATAATCTTGTGGTATATGATGATGTAATGCTTGACAAACAATCAATTCCAGCAACAATATTGTCTTAAGGCATATATACAAATACAGATATAATTTATGTTACACAGAGATTCTGAAAGTGATCGCTCATAACTGTAATAATTTAGCTGTATTTAATGTTGATACACATACACTTAAAAATATTCATCAGCCCTGGTGTTCAGGAGATATGGATATAATTAAGTTTTAAAACTTCGTTTCACGTGCGCAAGTTGCTACACAGTTTTTACCGATACATGTATCTGATCCTACGTCATGATATCGTGTAGGTCTTGATAAAATACTTGGTTGAGAGACTGTTATAAATTATAGCAGCAGAGAGGTGCGACCTCTATGCGACTTCATATTGGTAAACAAAATGAGCGACAAAAATAAAATAACAAAAACAATTAAACCAATTAGAGAAACTCTCGCTTAGTTAGAGGCTTTGGTTTGGCTTATTTGACCATGTATTTTTTCATTAATGTAGGAAGCCTTATTTTGAAGCAAATGACGTTTCAGCAGAAGGTAGGTTTACCCTCTCTGGTACTACAAAGAAGAATCAAGACAACAAACTTTGTAAAATTTAACAAATACTTTATTTTTCCGGAGTAATAAGTGAAAAATGAGAAGACAATAAACTTACGATATTGCGAAATAAATCTTAATATAATCCATGAGTCAAAAATACGTGTCTAGGTAGTAATAAATCCTGAACACATTCTGTTCCTGAAGAGTGACAAACTTATTATCGATCAAAGGTATATTATAGCCTACGTCGTACTGATGTGTAAACAGTACCTTGTTGAATCACATAAATAGTTCTCAAGTTTGAATTCGGTATAGAGTCCAATGATTTTCTTTATCCAAGGAGTTTGTCAGAGCATGTTTGTATTTCCGTTGATAATAATTACTAGAATTCAATAATATGAAGAAACTAAAATTGAGCGAAAACAACAGGACACAACATAATCAGAGCTTAATTTGCCAGATGCCAAGCACAACTGGTAAAATCATCATAATCACACGATCATATAGTTCCCTCCTTCACCTCAGGTCTCTATAGTATTTTATACAAACAACCATTACCTACTGGAAAATTACAGTCTTGAATGATCTGATGAGACTAGTTTATTTACAGAACACTAACCTACGACGTTTGCACGGGGTTTAAAAAAAAACCCGATTCTGATCAGCATACATACCACTTCTTATTTACCTGTATAATCATTTGGTCAATTAGGTATTACACACAGAGGATCTTTTGGCCAAACATGATCTCAAACGAGGAACTCCGGCACAGAGCGGGTGCAAGCACCATCTCTGAGATAATTGCAGCACGTCGTTGGAGATGGCTCGGCCACGTCTGTAGAATGCCCCCTGACTCACTATCAAGGGTGGCACTGAGATGGACCCCACAGGGGAAAAGGAACCCTGCAAGACCCAAAGAGAACTGGCGACGGACCGTGGAGTGAGACCTTAAGACCAAAGGCCTCAACCTGCAGACCCCCCCCCCCTCCGCAGCAGCTGCCGACAAACCGAAATGGTGCTCCCTAGCTGTCGCCTCAAGCACCAGACAGCGCAGTGAGGATTGATGATGATGATGATGATGATGATGATGATGATGATGATGATGATGATGATGATGATGGTGATGATGATGATGATGATATAAATGAAAATTTAAATACAGTCAATCAGTTCAAGCTTTATTTTGAACATTGTCATGCAAACCATGTCATATTACAATAGCAAATAATGAAAAAGAATCAGAACTGACAAACATAAAGTTAAATATAATTAATAATATTGTGTAAGACTCGATTGCATATACCAATGTAATTTTTGAGTAAAGAAAACAATTCGACACCAAAGTTGTCATTAGTCAGTCGGATTATATAAAGATGATTTTGTTTCTCGCTTTTCCAAATCAGTAAGAGAAATAACAAATAGAATGTCTGGTAAATGTAAACCTGATATGATGTTACTGACAATAGGAGTAACACTAATAGGAATAAACAGGATGTAAACCAGATAGGGTTAAACGATGTTACTGATAATATGAGTGACAATAATAGGCCTAACAGGTTGTAAACCGGATAGGATTAAATGATTTTGTTGATAATTTGAGTGACACTAATAGGATTAAACAGGTTGTAAACCAGATAGGGTTAGATGGTGTCACTAATAATATGAGTAACACTAATAGGAATAAACAAGATGTAAGACTGAGAGGGTTAAATGATTGTACTGATAAAAGAAGTAACAATAATATAATAAACAGGTTGTATACAAAATAATTGCCAACTAATTAAGTAATTTCGAGGAAGTGCTTGTATGTATGTATGTATGTATGTATGTATGTATGTATGTATGTATGTATGTATGTATGTATGTATGTATGTATGTATGTATGTATGTATGTATGTAGGTCCATAATACTACAACAACACAACAAATTTGCAATGAAGCTGATATGCATGTTTGTTTAGGTTGGTCAGTGGCTCATAATTAAACGTCATATTACCTTCCTTCCTTCCTTCGTTTCCTTATTAAATATATTTTAAACATTTCCGCTTTAATTAATATACTCATTATCATTACTGATATATAAAAAAAATATCAGTCTAACTCTTGCTAGTCTTGTGAAGGAAGGACGTAGCATTAAATCGTATTACAAAGAAAATAACATGTTAGTGATTTGTACATAAGGGAACTTATGGTTTTGATATCATTGACGAATCTTATTATTCTTGTTACGATTATATATATATATATATATATATATATATATATATATATATATATATATATATATATATATATATATATATATATATATAATCGTTATCATCATGATCATGATCATCATGATCATCACAGGTTTACATGTGGAAACATTTTGTTGTCTTTCCCACGTACACATTCTATGTATGTCAAATACTCAAATTAGATTCTTGCCTGAAATTTACTCATACCGGATGTCTAACTATAGGGTCTAATTAGCTTGACAGGTGTTACTCGCTTTAGGGCGAATATACCTTGAATCATGGTTATTATTCAATTTAGTGTCTAATTGATTTCTTTACTGATAACGACTAATCGTATGCAACAGGAACTTGACCTAATATAAAAGTCATTACAATGTTAGAACTGTATTCGTTCATTCTAGCGATTGACATAGAGAACCTAACACACAAATATGCTTAATGTAAGAAGAAGGAAATATCCTGATGGATGGTATATGATCAAGCCAACCCTGGATGAGTTCGATGACAAAATGAGCGTAGCCGAACAAGAGCTACGTGCAGGCAAAAGAAAAGTGGAAGCACTTTGGCCTTTATTTCAGATTCGTCATCAAAAATCCAGATACATTTATGACTTGTTCTATACTAGAAAAGCCATTAGTAAAGAATTGTTCGATTACTGCCTACAGAAGGATATTGTAGATAAAAATCTCATCGACGAGTGGAGGAATCAGGGTCACGAAAACCTCTGCTGTCTCCGATGTATTCGGATCCGGGACGCCAAGTTTGATACCAGCTGCATATGTCGTGTCCCGAAATCACAACTAGAAGCGGGTGTGATAGTAGAGTGTGTTCACTGCGGATGCAGAGGCTGTTCAGTGTAAATTTGGAGAAAATCTGATGTTCGAAAACCTTATGTTTAAAAAAGTGATACAAACCTATTGCAGAACACGTCCAAATTCGTCATAGATTTTTGCTGACTTTTATGATATCTTTGCACTGACTGAGGAGACGCTCAATTCACGTGGGATAACGTTGTTTGAAATTCCAACCAGTCCAGTCCAACACCATTTATTCTTTATTAGTTGTCGTATGTGTTTTGCGAAAATATTCGGAGGCCTGTAAGTATTTCTACTGCGGGAGATTGATAAGCTGATTCAATTAAGAATGAATGCCATAAACGTTTGTATCAATATCAAATCATGTAAATTGATATGTAACTGATAACAATCGGAATACTTCTGATTTAGTTCCACTGTATGTGTAAGAAAATTGATAATGAGAAATGAATAAATGTTATAATCGCATATATCACTATGTTAGTCATTGTTTATTACTTTTATTTTGTTTACCTGACTATATGATCGATATGTAATCAAATATAAACTCAATCTATGCATATATCCATACAAACGGAACAAACCCTTCAAGGGTTACATATTCGTCTGTATTTACAACGTTTAAAATTTACTTAAGTCTTAAGCTACTACCATCTCTCTAGGCGTTAATGCGAGTGTTGTTACGTCTTCATCCGACATGATGGCTGCACGATGCATTTTCAATTATACGGCATTCCTACAATTATAAAGATTGAATTTTCCGGCATAAATAATACTTAAGATTGAAGAAAGTCCGCGATGTATGATATATGCAGTCCATGACCAAGTTTCGGGATTGTAGGTGTAATAATTTGCATTAAAGATACAATATAATTTATACGCCATAAGCTAAATGCGAAATCGTAACCTAAGCCACCACAGAGTGTAACGACTAATAACAATTCGGCCCAAAGACAATTCGGTCCAACTATGCGATAGTTGTATAAAGATATTTTTTTTAATACAGCAAGTAGATACTATGTAAGATATATATATATATATATATATATATATATATATATATATATATATATATATATATATATATATATATATATATATATATATATATAGAGGACATTTGCTTGAAACGAGTGAATAACGGATGAAAAACTCCGTATTTTTACGAGTGGCGAAGCCAGGAGTGAAAATACTAGTTTTTTTTATCCAAGATATAAGATATATATATATATATATATATATATATATATATATATATATATATATATATATATATATATATATATAGAGAGAGAGAGAGAGAGAGAGAGAGAGAGAAATGCCGAGCATTTTATTTTGCCAGTTTATTTGCTGCAACATCAACCTCGTACCAGTTAAGTTTATGTTTTATTCAGGATCGTGAATCATAGTTCATCCTTTACACCAAACAAATTAGAAATAAATAAACTGATTACTATTCTTAAGTATGGTAGACATTATGTTTGTTCCCTTCTAAGCTGCTCTGTCTGTCTGTCTGTCTGTGTGTGTCTCTCTCTCTCTCTCTCTCTCTCTCTCTCTCTCTCTCTCTCTCTCTCAAATGAGAAAGAAAAGAATTGCCTGAAAGGGATAAAGTGAAACAAAGCAAAATACATCAGACTCACCAGCTTGAATGCACTTACATATCAACATACACATACATACAGATATATATATATATATATATATATATATATATATATATATATATATATATATATATATATATATATATATATATATACACTTTTCATACATCACATATTAGAATATATTTCCCTAGTCTTAACATACCTTTACTGAAGATGTGGGCAGATTGGAGAAACACGTTAAAATTGAAGCTGAATCAATTAATTGCTTCTGACACCCAAATTCACTAATGAGGCACAAAACAATGTCGCTGACACATTATCACTAAAAGTAACAAAGGAAAATGTTTTCAGATGATCAAGCGTAGGGTTCTTGTACGTGCGCACAAAAATATAGGTATTCTGAAATTTGACGTTTTAAACTTCAGACGTAAGATAATGACAAAAAATAGTAGCGGACTCCTCGCTTTCATCGGCTAAAAATATTGTTTTCTATATGTGAGACTATATATAAGTTCAGGCCATTTTAATTGCACACAAAAGTGTACATTTAAGTTGTTTGGACTTTAAAATATATCCGTGTTTTACACTACGACACATACGTTACCATTCTACGATACAAAACATTTTTAAAAATACATGTTATTTTTCTTTTTAAATTTCGTGAATGCACTTAATTAAGTATAAGAATGTTATTCACGTCATCTTCTTATAAAATATAAAATAAGTCATAATGATTATATCAGAAATGATCATGTGAATAATAATGTTCAGCTGTCACATACAGGAGAAATAACTACAATGACAAATGTACGTGTTTAATATGGTTAATCAAACATATTTGTAATAATTTCATGCTATATTTTCATGATCAAAAGGGAATGAAGAAAACTGAGTGAAAACGATTACAAATTTAATGAACAGTCTCTTATCGTATGTATCTGATATATACGTTATATGTTTGGAGAGACTAAAAAGGCATACACATTGTGAACGTTTGCGTTAATACTTTGAACCGGGAACTGTTATGATTAGAATGGTATTAATTTGACAACTTAAAATGTTTTTTTGTGTTTTGAATATTCATTATGAATTTAAATGAAATTTAAAATACAAGAAATTTTGGTAAAGATGCATCTTTCGTTGTGTACATTTATCTGTCTTTTTCGTAAGTTATAACTGCAAAACGCAATAATGTTCTGAATTCAATTTATGTCAAATTATCGCAAAATACATAATATGCAATTTTCAACCAATTTTGCTGTATAATTTTATTTGTAACAAATACGTTCAAATATAAGAAGACCTCTTGTAACGTATGTATTTTTCTTGAGAATTAAGCTTTTGAGACCAAGTTGGCAAGTGCCTAACAAAATCGACCTTCTTCCACAGGAGATATGATGCATCTCATTATTGTCTACGTAACTCCCAAAGCACTGCGTCCATCTCTGCTATACAACTTTTTTTCTCCACAGTAAAAGTTATCTTGTTCACCAAATGTTTCAAATTTTATTCTAAAACATATTCTAAAACATATTATATAAGAATTGTCAAAATATGTTAAAAATAAATACTTGTTAAAACTATTGTCAGTTGTATTTTAAAATTGGGCCGAATTGTCTTCAAAGTTGTGCCGAATTGTCTTATTTTCGGTCCAAGTTGGGCCGAATTGTCTTTGGGCCGAATTGTCCAATTGCCAGTGGAACGTTTGACAAAGTGTCCTTCGCTTGTTGTAAAGATGTGTTGTTAATATAGATTTCCATAATCCTCTAGTTTAAGGATACTAGCAGGCAAAGAGCTCGATATATCAAGTAACAAATTTGAATCAAATACTGCAAGTTCAAAATATGGGTAACGTTGACCTACTTTTGATGATCATGGTGCAGCATTTGTCAAATTACACCCCCTTATTAAAGGTTCATAAATTTAGGTTTTACAGTGCAGCGTAGATCTCCTTAACATACACCATATTATTTCAATTGTATGTCTGTAATTGACTTCAAGAGGGTGCTGAAGTCATTCCCTCGTTTTCTGCAGCCATCAGTTCGGCAAACATAGAGAAGATGTAATCCGTATTTAATCAGGTCACAATGCAACAACACATGTTTGATAAACACCAACAACCAATACCGAACGCCTCTAGAGAACAAAAATACTAGTGACAATGAATACAAGAATAGTACTAAACATTTTATGTTTAAATTACAACATGTACAAAGTAAATTATATTTGAAAATTTAGTTAATTAAATATGATAAAGGCAGAATAAATGATCGTTGTGTTATGTATGTAGAACTCTATGCACGTAAATGAGGAATCATAAATAACAGATCACTATAGTTTGTTAAAGAAACGTATAGACGTATCTCTAAACATGAATAATGAAAAAAGCTATATCAATCCATTTTTGGAGAATATTTAATTTAAAACTAGCATTTTGTTGCTCTAAGTAAACGTGTAAAACTGCACGTGGATTAAATATGTAGCTGATAGCGTTTAAAGAAATACACGAATTGATATTTACATTATAGTTTATATAGTCTCCAGCATGTTTAAAACGTGGAGGAATATGTGTATTGATGTATTGTGTAATTTATTGATTTATTGATTAATTAATTGATGTATTGGGTAATTTATTGATTTATTGATTAATTAATTGATGTTTTGGGTAATTTATTTGGATAAATTAATTTTCGAATAAATTATCTTAGAGTATCGTTATACTCCATTTAGACTAGAAAGTCAGATGCATGTCTTTTCAGATATAGTCGTAGCAGGTTTCCTATACATGATAGAAAATATGCGTACCAATTCTACAAATATATCAGACCTGACCACAATGGAACGTATTTAAAATGCAATAATACTTTACAACAAATTACTTATGAGCAGTGATAGTGGATAATCAACACATTGTAATAGAACTGATAAATAATACATATCTACATGTTATTAATATAAAAATGGAGACAAAAGTAATAAAGTCTTATCAGATCAAGTCATACAAATATAAATATTGTTTTTTGTCTGATTTTTGTTTATTTGATGGAAAACTTCTCGTCACAGCAGTATCAAAACAGTAGCTGAAACTGGCAGCCATTATTTGAAGATGTATAATATACGTGCTATACTTATTCATAATATACAACATACCAACATATTTGTCACTTGTTTACTTATGACGAATGCTCCACGCCATCTCTCTCATTTAACGAGTAGATTCAACCGCGGTACATGGTAAAAAATATTTTGCACTGGCCATGTTAATAATTTTGTTAAACGTTTCGATTTTCAGGTAGAAAAATAAACATCAAAGAGTGCATCGTTACATTAGCTAACATTTCTGTCAAAATGTCATACGTGGGAAATGGTATACTGCAATTTTATATTTTCAAAATCAATATGAATATGTTATTACATTCTCCGTTGTTTCATTTCATTTCCTCTTTGATATGTCATTTATATTTATTTTTATTTTTGTTTGTTTGTTAGATTTAAATTTGGCATTTTAAGTTTTAAGATTCGTTCATCGAAAAAGGGGGGGGGGGGTGACCTGTACTTTACAGAGTAAGCATGAGGTGTTGACCTCATTTCTGACCTGGTTTCAGAGTTGTAAACAAGCTTTTAAAATCATTGGTTGGTTCCAAGGACAAAATGGAGCTTTGTATAAACATCTTTCTAATTTAGTTGGGTCATACGCTGGATACGTGAGTTTTTGAACGTAAATTTGTTTTGATAGTTTCTAGAAGATCACGTGACCCCTTGTTTACGTAAACATAGATATATAAACTATGTTTTGGGAGCGAGCTATTAATAGAAGTTGGGCTTTTAGAATATTAAGTTGTGTATTTTTGAGCTATTACAAATTACCTTGTACTGGAAATTATGTCAGTTCGTTTGGATCAAGAGGAATTATTTTGTTATTTATCTGGAAAAGAATTGTGCTCATAGAAATATTATTAACAAGAAATGACTTCATCAAGTGACATCGTCTTCCATATTGGATACTTCGCTGGAATTCGAACTTAGAATTATTTGGACATTTTATTACCAGGACTTTTGCAATTTCTCTAGTGGATAATATTTTGAATTATATTTGGATTAATTGTGGAATTAATTCTCAACACCGTAAGTTTATTTTTTCTTTTCTGGAAAATATTTGTGCTCAATAAATTGTTTATTAAGTGTTTACAAGCTTGTTATTTTCACTCTTTCTATGTTACTGTTTATTCGAGCCTAAGCACGTAACATAGAAATTGGGGGCTCGTCCGGGATTGAGATCAATTGGAATTTGGCTATAATTTTGTTTAAGAAAACTTTTGTTTTAAATTTGAATACCCCTAGTTTTTGAATTTTTTAAAAAAATCTTTAGTGAGATTGACAGCCTTGTATTAAAATGACATCTAAAGTAGAAATATTTCTTTATAATCCTACTCAGGAGCAATTAGATATTTTCAAAAAAGATGAGTTGGTTCAATTTGCCAGAAAATATGATCTTTCTGAAGTAAATGCTTATTTAAGGAAACAAGAAATCAAAAAGACTTTGGTTCAATATTTGGTAGAAGAGAATATTTTGGAAAAAAGTGTTTTGATTTCGGTCAGTAAGTCAGCATCAGCCTCTGACATAAAAAGGAAGAAATTAGAATTAAAATTCAAGATGGAATTAGAGTTGAAGAAGCTGCAATTTCAGAAACGGGAGAAAGAAAGACAATTACAATATGACAAAGAGAAGGAAGAAAGGGAATATCAATATAGAATGAAAGAATTAGAGCTGGCAAGTGAAAAACACCTTCATACTTTAAAATCCAAATTTAAGTTTTAATTTAGCAGGGAATATTAGATTAGTGACCCCTTTCGAAGAAAAAGAAGTAGACAAATATTTCATTCATTTGGAAAAATTTAAAGTGGCCAAGGGAGCATTGGACTCAGTTATTGCAATGTGTACTCACTGGTAAGGCTAGTGAGATTTACACTTCACTGTCTGTTCACCAAAGTGGTGACTATGATGTGGTTACAGAGTGTATTCTAAGGGGTTATGAGTTAGTCCCTGAAGCTTATCGACAAAAACTCAGAAATTACAGAAAAGAAGCTGGACAAACTCATGTCGAATTTGCTAGAGAAAAATAGCATTTGTTTGACAGATGGTGCTTAGCCAAGAAAGTCGAACAAGATTATCAAACTCTCAAACAAATGATATTAATTGAAGAGTTCAAAAATTGTGTCCATAGTGACGCTAAAACTTATCTCGATGAGTATAGGATTGAAACCTTCGAGAATGCTTCTCGAGCTGCTGACGAATATTCTTTGAGACATCAAGTTAATTTTGTTAACAAGACTTATACTCAACAGTCTTCTGGTAGAAAAGTATTTCAGCATAATACCAGCCCTTTTTAAACTCAGACTAGCTTGATTCTAGATCCTTGTCTCTTCCGACGTGTACCTATTGCAAGAAAAAGGACACGATATTTCTGATTGCTACAAATTGAAAAATAGGCATCAGAATCAAGACGGACCTGGTCCAAATGCTCTTATTTCTAAGAGGTCAAGGTCACGATCATGTTTTGAAAGCAATACATGTGTTGGGTCTAATAAACCCCAGTCTGATTTTATTATGGAGAATTAGGAACCATTCATATCAAAGGGTTCTATATCACTCTGGGGTGATTCAGCCAATCCCACCCTTATTAAAAGTTTAAGGGACACAGGAGCTTCTCAGAGTCTTTTATTGTCAGGTACTTTGTCTTTTTCTGAGAAGTCTTCTTCTAATGAAAGTGTTCTTATTCAAGGAGTGGAGTGCGGCTTTGTTAATGTTCCTCTCCATTGTGTAAATTTGTCATCAGACTTAGTGTCAGGACCTGTGACAGTCGGAACAGTGTCGGTTTTACCCGTTGAGGGCATTCATTTATTGCTAGGCAACGACTTAGCTTGAGACAAGGTTGTGGTTAATCCACTTGTAACTGATAAGCCTGATTTGGATCAGAAAGTTAATCCAATTGAAAAATAATTCCCTGATATATTTCAAGCTTGTGCAGTTACCAGAGCTATGGCAAAGAAAGCTCTTGAGAATGATGTTGATGAAGCCAGTATTCCTTTAGCTGATACGTGTATATATCAGGCTTTTGATGATTTCACTTTTACTCCTTGTTTGGACCAAGCAGAAGGTTTTGATCATAGTGATCCTCTTTTAACAACTCATTCTCTTTATTCTAATCAGGGTGATAAAGGACAGTCACATGTCGTCGAACAGGAAAAAGATCCTGCGATCTCCTGTTTGTTTTAAAGGGCCATAAGTGAGACTGAAGCCACTGAAGAAACTGTCTGTTATTTCATTAAAAATGGAATTCTTATGAGAAAATGGAGACCTCCCGAGTGTACCTGCTGGTTATGAGTGGTCGGTGAGCTATCAAATAGTAGTTCCAAAACCTTACAGACAGGAAATACTTAATTTGGCCCATGAAACTCCTTTGGCTGGTCATTTAGGGATTAATAAAACTGATCACAATATCTCTCACTTCTATTGGCCAAAAATCAAATGTGATGTTGCCAAATACTGTAGATCTTGTCATACTTGTCAAATGGTAGGAAAACTCAATCAGAAGATACCAAAGGCTCATCTACATCCTCTTTCTGCCTTTGACGAACCATTTAGTAAAATTATTTTAGATTGTGTAGGTCCCTTACCCAAGACCAAGTCAGGTAACCAATACCTGTTGACCATTATGTGTGCGTCAACAAGGTTTCCAGAGGCAATTCCGTTGAGGAATATAAAATCTAAAACAATAGTAAAAGCTTTGATAAAGTTTTTACTCAGTATGGCCTTCCCAAATCTGTTCAGACTGATCAAGTTTCAAATTTCATGTCTGGAATTTTCCAACAAGTTATGTATGAATTGGGCATTCAGCAATTTAAATCTTCTGCTTATCACCCTGAGAGCCAAGGGACATTAGAAAGATTCCATCAGAATTTGAAAAATCTGATCCGATCATATTGTTTTGATACCAATAAAGATTGGGATGAAGGCATTCATTTACTATTGTTTGCTGTTAGAGAATCAGTTCAAGAATCTTTAGGCTTCAGTCCCTTTGAACTGGTTTTTGGACACACTGTGCCAGGATCAATGAAGTTATTGAAAGAGAAACTTCTCTCTAATGAAGATACTGAGATCAATCTTCTTGATTATGTTTCTGATTTTAGATACATGTTGTCAAAAGCTTGTGAGGTCGCAAGAGCAAATCTGCACTCTGCTCAATCTAAAATGAAATCAAGATATTATAAAAAATCGAAGGAAAGTAGTTTTCAGCCTGGTGATAGAGTTCTGGCTCTCTTACCAATGCCACAAAATCCTCTTCAGGCCAGATATTATGGTCCCTACACAGTCGACAGGAAAATTAATGACTTAAATTAGATCATAAATACTCCTGGGAGGCGCAAACAAAATCAACTCTGCCATATAAACATGTTGAAAGAGTATATTGAAAGAGATAGCCATGTTAAACTTGTAATTAATTTAGTTGTACCTGTCCCACTCAGTGAAGGAATATAATCAGATTCTATTGATATTGAAATGACGAATCTTTGTAATTCAGAAATTATGAAAGCTCTAGATCAGGAACTTTCACAATTACAAATGCAAGAAAGAAATGAACTGAAACAGTTTTTTTTTAATATGAACACTTTTTACCTGATGTTCCTACAAGGACAAACAAAAATTTTCATGACGATGAAATTATAAATTCCAAACCTGTTAAACAACATCCATACAGGATGAATCCACTCAAACAGGAATACTTAAAAAAGTAAATTCAATATTTGCTGGAGAATGATTTTATCGAGCCCAGTAAAAGTGATTGGAGTTCACCATGCATACTAGTTCCAAAACCAGATAAAAGTTTCCGTATGTGCACTGATTATAGGAAGGTGAACAGTGTGACAGAAACAGATTCATTCCTATTACCAAGAATTGACGATTGTATTGATAAAACCGGCAATGCCAAGTATGTCACCAAATTTGACCTTCTGAACGGATTTTGGCAGATTCCACTAACGGAAAGAGCAAAGGAAATCTCGGCATTTGTGACTCCAGATGGACTTTACCAATATAAAGTAATGCTATTCGGGATGAAAGGGTTACCAAGTACATTTCAACGTCTCATGAATATGATCACCTCTGGTCTAGAAAATCGTGATGCCTATATAGATGACGTCATCAACTACAACTACACCTGGATAGAACATCTAGCCACAATTCGAAAATTGTTTGACAGACTCACTGATGCATGTCTGACAGTTAATTTATCTAAAAGTGAGTTCTGCCGTGCTAGTCTGACTTTCTTTGGACATATTGTGGGACATGCACAAGTTAAACCAATAGATGCTAAAGTTGAGGCTGTTTCTAAATTCCCTGTGCCTGAAAATAGAAAGCAACTGATGCGGTTTTTTGGTATCGGAAATTTTGTTCCAGTTTTTCTATAATTGCAGAACCCTTGACAAATTTATTAAAGAAGAAGAACAAGTTCTTTTGGACTGAAAAATGTCATGAGGCTTTTGACAAGTTAAAATCCATACTTGAAACAGCACCAGTTCTTGCAGCTCCAAATTTCAGTCAGTCTTTCAAATTATCTGTCGATGCAAGTGATGTTGGTGTTGGAGCAGTTTTAATTCAAGAAGACAAAAATGGTATTGAACATCCAGTGTGCTATTTTTCAAAGAAATTAAATCAGCACCAGAGAAATTATTCAACTATAGAGACGGAATGTTTGGCATTTTTTTTCTTTACAACATTTTGAAGTTTATCTAAGTTCAGCTCCTTCTTCGATTATAGTTTTTAGTGACCACAAAAACTCTTACTTTCACCGGCAAGATGAAAAATAAAAATCAAAGATTACTAAGGTGGAGTTTGTTATTGCAGGAACATAATCTTGACATCTGGCACATCAAGGGAAAATATAATATAATAGCAGACTCTCTTTCCCGTGTATAACAATATCTTATATACACTGTAATTTATACTAGTTTTTTTAACCATTGGTGGAAATTGGTTTGAGGTAAAAAGAAAGTTTTATCATATAAAACTTTCCTTTTATTTTATGGGGCAAGGTGTTACGTATATTTGATATAAGTCATTTATATTTATTTTTATTGTTTGTTTGTTAGATTTAAATATGGCATTTTAAGTTTTAATATTCGTTCATTGGGGGGGGGTGACCTGTACTTTACAGAATAAACACCAGGTGTTGACCTCATTTCTGACCTGGCTTCAGAGTTGTAAACAAGCTTTTAAAATGATTGGTTGGTTCCAAGGACATTATGGAGCTTTGTATCAACATGTTTCTGTTTTAGTTGGGTCATACGGTGGATTAGCGATATGCAATGGCTGGCAGTACTGCGTATTATGCCAACAGTAAACGAACAATTGTCAAGAATTTGCTGCATACCATTACGTAATAAACCAAAGTCTGCCAGTAGATGGCAGTGTTTAGCTGATTCAAAATTAAATAAAGAATTTTCGGTGTTTTGCAGCTTTGTTTTGTGACAGAATCATATCGACGAGGATATTTACATTGCTTGAATGTTTGGTCTTGTCTTATTCATACAAATAAAGCAGTGTTATCATTATATATTTTAGCAACTGAATACATTCACATAATAAAGAATTATTCGCCAAAAAAATTGTTTGTAGGCGAGTCTGCAATAAACAAGTGAAAATCAGCTAAAATTAATAAAGCTTTTTTATACAGATAGAGATTTAATTGCTTTGAATTAATTATATTTTAAAGAATGATTAGCTCGTAGATTGAATATACTGTTGGCAATATATTACAGTGTGAAGTCTTGTGTGTAAGACAAATGTTACTGTCGTGCATAACTGGCGTTACAGTGTCTCCATTCATTTCCCAGATCAATTGTACCATTTAATTGATCTTCTGGAAAGCAGATACAACACATCTCATCATTGATGGTATTATTGCGCTCCATAAATTGGTAGAATTTATGGCTATAAGGCATTTGTCTGTCTACTTCCTTCATCTGCACACCCTATTTTTGAACTTTATTTTAACATTGTGATAGTTACATCAGTCTTTGCCAGTTTTCGTTTAAGCTTTAGTTGTCAAAAGTTATTTTGTCTGTGCCATATTCCGTAGTATCCAATACATTTTCAGTATCTCACATTATAAACACTCTGATCATCGTTATACTGTCATAAAAACTCGAAAATAGTTTAGTTATAACAAAGTAAAATCTACTTGATAGTATAATTGACGAATCCAGAAAACATATTGATGCCGACAAAGAATATATCATTGAGTGATCCAAACGGGTATTTAATCAACGAAACATCGAAGCAAAAGATCTCGGCAGAAGAATAATCGGAAAATTTACTCAGGGAGGAAAAAAATGCGACTATAAACGATATTGTTCACGGTTGATTATGGATAACATCGAATATGACTTTGTAATCTCGGATACGGTATCCAAAAATATATATGTGGATCGTAAAGATGCTTTTTTGTCCGATGGAACAAAATTGGGTACAGTCGTTACTTACAGCGACGGTTACAGATCCCCGTATACACATTTGAGGTAGTCGATGCTGGGTTATGCTTGTATTAATTTATTTTCAATGATAAATAGATTTCCTGACACTGCGGTTAGAGTTGCCGTTGATTCATTTTACATTAACAGCAAGTACAGTTGCGCAGTTGCTGAATTCACTAATCCGGATGAAAGTTGGGGATCATGGAGAATTAAAAAAGAAATGCTGCGTGAGTATTCTGAATTAGCAGACGTTGAAATTAAAAGTAATTACTTACGTGGTGATAATTTATCAGAGCGTTCTAATGCACCACCGATATCAGATCGTATTTGTAGATATAAAACAGTTTATTTAAACGGCTGTGGCGGGTCAGGAAAAACGACTCGGGCGATTGAATTATATCAAGGTCGAGTAAATATGATTGTGTTGACACCGACCCATAGACTAGCACGAGAGATAAAACAACGAAACGTTGAAGCTTGCACTTATCACAGTTTTTTTCGATACAACGGCGACAAATGGACCCCTGAACGAATGGGTGAAAATTTCATCCCTGCGGTTATTATTTGGGATGAGATATGTACGGTTTCATTACATATATTAAAAAGGTTTCTTGATTGGTTGCTGCAAAAGAATACAGCGGTGATAATGTGTGGAGATCATGGCCAACCACCACCATTTGTCGGCGCGGGTCCACATGATTGGTTAAAAGGGTTTGTTGACTATTATGAAGAAATCGATACCGACTATAGAGCACTTGATGAACAATTACGCGAGGTCAAGAAATTAATTAGATTACAACCGGATAGAATCCAATGTGAAATAATCCGTGAAGTGATTTCAGAAACTCCCATGGAGGAATTTTGGGAAGCATGGAGACCAAACGATTTTGTAGTGGCAAGTAGAAAGATAGTCAGAGACACACTTCAGAAAAAGTTGTTTGAGCTTCACAAAGAAAAATTCCCAACGTTTCCAGTGCCGCTGTGTTATACACCCTATGATACACGGCGACAAAATATTGAAGTTGAAATTCCAGGACGTGTGACTTCGTCAACGACAGAGTCAGGAACAGAAAAACAAACACTAGTGTTAGATTATATTATGTTGGTTGATATCAGTGCTGTCGAAGACGCATTGCGTGCTGATAAATCGCCATGGACTCTAGGTTACGTAACGACGATACATTCCTCGCAGGAATTAACCATCACGGATACAATTGTTTGGATAGTCGATAATCGCATTGAGTGGTCAAATTTAGTCTATCTTGCAGTCTCTAGAGTACGGCGAAAAAATCAACTTCGAAGAATTATTTTCGATGATGACACCACAATAGATGATGCTAGCATCGTTGATGTTAAAATTATTGATAAAAAACTCTCCGGTTACAAACAACAAGACAAAAAAAAAACAACGAGAATTTGACATTGATGCTGAATTAATAATCACTTTGAAGAAACAACAGAATAATCACTGCGCGAGTTGCAATTGTATAATGCGTTGGCAGTATTCGGATAAAGATCCTCGCTAATTTACCGTAGACAGAAAAAATAACAGTCTCGGTCATGTCAGAAACAATGTGATGTTGACTTGTCTTGAGTGCAACAGACGCAACGGCGCTAGTTAAGACCATGCGGTGGCAATTGAGTATCGTCAGGAATCACTTGTAGTTGTTCGCGTGTAAAACCCCGCTGAGGGGCAGTTGAATCCAATTTATAGATTGGAGGTCTACCAGTTGATCGTGTTATAGTAGATATGCTATGCGTAGTGACACTCCAAATAGGATCAGTAGCCCTTTTTTCCACCTTCGAGTTCTCCTGGTTCAAATAAATATCTCACGGTGACATTGCCGAGAATTGGCTGAGAAACGCTATCCCGCTGTGGTTGTGGTATATACTTTTTTTATTGCGTTGTTAGGTTTCATATTGATTGCTCTGGTAATCTCGTTATTTAGCGCTGCAACTACCCCTGGTAACCTTTTGACACATTCATGGGATCGCTTTTAATGGATGAATTCTTTTGCGTATTGATATCCAAATAACCGGTCAGCAAGAGTCCGATTAAATCGTTCTACAATTGCCTGATCGCGATGTAGTGCAGTATGCCCCCGTCTGATGGTGACATTGTGATGTTTCATTGTAGATGCAACCACACCCTGAAATTCCTTGCCATGATCAACTTGTAACAGATTTGGCCAGCGTAGTGGGCCTCGTCGATAAATCCTTTCAAATGCAGAAGCTACTTCAGTGGCCGACTTTGTTTTTGACGGCTCTGCTTGTTTGTATCGACTCGTAACATCAACTACGGTTAGCGCGTATTTATAGCCGTCGTCATGTGGCAAAAATAATAAATCAGCTTGATGAACTTCATTGGGTACAGTAACATCAAAATGCGAGAAATCGATTTGTTTAGGACACGGTAGATAAATTTGCCATATAGCCTGTTTGGATAACCAATTAGCCGCAGTGGCCTTTTTCACTTTTGCGGCGTTGGCGAGTTTATTGATTGCAGCGTTACCCCTCCAGTATCCTTTTGGAGAATAATAAATAGATTCCATATTATTAGTTACCAGCGCCCATCATCAATTTGCCTTTAATAGCTGATTTTACCAACCACGAATCCAATTTTTCTTTGAAAGATTTATCAGGAATAGCATTTAACGCATGAATTAATTTTACATCCGCGAGATGTCTGTGTTGCAAATTGCTGCTTTTATATGCAACTTCATGAGCATGACACGCCTTATCAATGGCATTTATTGGTTCTTCACCACGTCGAGGTTGGTTTTGATCATCAAGTCTGATATCTAATCGTGTTCCTGGCACAATAGCTATATCCTGAAGGTGCTTTTCTCCTGGATACTTTTGCCCACGGTGTTCCAGGAGTTTTGCTAACTTGGCTGCAATATCGCCTCCTCCTTTTTTTTTTAAAACATCTCCGAATTTCATAGAAACAAATCTAAACTTTTTTATACCACATGTTGCACATCTACTAGTAAGTAGTGCTGATCTGTTATTTTTAGTTGTAATCGTCGTCACATCATTGTGCTAGTACGCGTTTTACACTTCACACAATATAGATCCATAATTTATGTATAGAAACATGAATATAATTGATTTTTCAGCGACTAAAACAAGAGAACCAGTTAAGCATCATGCAGCGCTACCAACTCTATCGCGCAATTATAATTATAATCGGGCCATCTGGATCCGGCAAGACGCAATTGTTGCTCAATTTAATAATGCGATGGATGATTGTGGGATAAAGTTGTATTTAGTTGCTCCTAGCGTAGATGATCAACGATGCTATGAGGTGTTTAAAGTATTTTAACGAGAATGCATCAGAAATTAAGGGTGAGAACGTCATTGATTTTATAACTGATATTGACGAGGCACCATCCGTGGATGACCTTGATGGGGAGCATTAAACAATTTAGTCGTATCCGACGATGTGATGTTAGACAATCAAAAAAAACCCAGCTAGAATATTTTCCTTAGGCAGGCATAAAAACACCGACGTGATATATGTCACTCAACGCTACACTCAGATTGTAAAAGTGATCAGAGATAACTGTAATATTCTTGCTGTATTCAAACGGCGTTGATACACATACGCTACGAAATATTTGGCAGACATGGTGCTCTTATATGGACTTCAATCAATTTCGAAATTTCTTTAGTCATGCTCAGTCGGTCCCACACAGATTTATAACAATAAATTTGCATGACCCTCGAACACGATATCGTATCGTATCGGACTTGATCAAATATTCGGTTGAAATAAATTATTAAGCCATAGCAGCGGGGGGGGGGGGGGGGGGGGGGCGATGGCAACACCGCTGCGACGTTTTATGGTTAAGCAACGAAAGCGCGAATAGAGTATCACCCGCGCAAACTCATGTTTTTGAGCAAGAAATCAATAAGGCTCTATTTACCAAACACGGAGACTTTATTTTATTTTGGTTTAAAAACATTAGATTTCGTAGGAAGGCTCTATTTTCCGTTTTTGAGGGTTTAAATTGATTTTGTCGCAAAAAGTTGTCCGATTCGCCCCCCCCCCCCCTCGCTGCTTTTTTAAGATAGTGAGATATCGATCATGTTTGTAAAATGTGAGCGGTTTGTCAAATTGTCTTGATCAACGTCTGCCATCTAAAATTATTGAATTACCCGAAAGTAAGCTGCACCGATACGCCCTCTGGTGAGCTAGCAACCGTGAAACCCCCTTACAGGACCACTTGTTTAGGTTAATAAATCAACAAGGTAATAGATTACGGCTGTGCTTTCACATCGTATACATATTTATTGTGCCTCCATAACAATATCAGTTGATCATTGCTTTGAAAATCAGTACGAAAGTTTGGGACAATAATAAAACAGAACGTCACGCCTCTGTGTTATAGAGATGATAAGCATTAATAATATTTGCGGTTTGTTTTACGAGTAAGGCCGACAAAGGCTCTAAACACTGACATTATGACTCCACCTTCATACGAAATGTTAAACTTAAAATGAAAACATATTAAAAACACAAGTTAGGAAACCCACGAGTTGCCATCATTCCAAATCAAAAAAGCTGTACACGCAGATCAAAAGAGTCAGTAATAATTCATAGAGTGTGATAATGAACAGTTACTTTGACATTTACCTGATGTCCATAATGTGCAGGTATTCGTATCACATTCACGACGAAAGATCCAAATTGTCTCACAGAATACAAGTCGGTGAGAAAAAAAAAACACTGGTTATTTTGTGCTGTTATTGTCCTTAGGCTTTTAAAATGTTAGAAGCAATTAACAGACTCAACTTGTCATGTCTATATCTTTTAATGGAACGATGATTCTAAAACATTGTTAAACAGCATTTATTTGAATATTTAACGTTATCCAAACAAAAACAAAAACTAGTTGTTTTCAACAATTGATTAACAGTACGAAAAACATCATTACAAAGTAAATAAGAGAAGCAATACAATTATTTCAGAGACTGAATCCAGGACATATACAAACCTTAATGAGGAAAATGGAGTCAAAATATCCTCATATGTTGTATTTAC
This sequence comes from Unio pictorum, assembly GCA_030141615.1. Classification (NCBI taxonomy): domain Eukaryota; kingdom Metazoa; phylum Mollusca; class Bivalvia; order Unionida; family Unionidae; genus Unio; species Unio pictorum. Next base: position 4,865,956 of record JARLTB010000065.1, on the reverse strand, counting down.
ATCAAAACAACATAAGTCAGTATAATATTTTAATGGATATTGCCCTTCGTTTTGTAAGGAAATTATATACATTTTCGCATTAGTTTACATTATTTCTCTCCAGAAGAGTTTGCTTAAATTAAGTATGCCAAAATTTAATTAAATTTTTTTTTATCCTGATGAAGATTATTCCAATGAAAGCAAAATTTGGATTCCATTATGTTCCATGAGGTAATCTGTTATTGATGATACCATTAAAACTTATGATGAGGTACTTGGATTTGGGTATGTATAGTAATGGTGAATCGAAAAAACAGGCCGGCTAGTTTGAAAGAAAGCCTGAGAAACTATAGATAAACATAGTTGAAACTAGTTGCCCCTTTTCCATGATATTATTTGTATCTTTTTGTATAAGTCAATCAACCGTATTCGCAAGGAAATAAATATTTATAATTTAAGGCAAAAATACGTGACAGTAATATTGAAAGCCCTATCAGTTGCTTTGGTTGTGAAGTCTTGCGTTATACATTTTTAAAACCGGTTTGGCTGATCAATTATAGCAATGAAACTATTCTAAGCTTAATTGTTGGATTCTCGTGATAATGATATTTGTACGTATATGATTTAATTATGCGACAGAATAATTCTACTTATATAACACCAGTTAGTATTATGTAATAAACATTATATTGTTCAAATAATCCTAACATCCCAAGACAAACCATTCCTCAAATGACGTGGGTGTATTCCTACGTTATCAAAATATAACACTGATGACCAGTTACTACCCAAAAAAAGTATCAAGATTTCGTTAAAATATACGCCGAGTTAGTTGCTCAATGATTTATTAGGAAACATCCCGGATGTCTACATATCGTGGTTTTAACTGATACAAGATATTTATTATATGACACACTTTGGTGCCGCGTCTGGTATTTTACACATGATTTGTTACCCGTAAAACTCACATTTTGCTTAAGTTATTGGAAACGTGTGTCTGATCATTACCCTCCAATATTTGTATATCTTTGTCATAGTTATTACTAGTATTGTTATGTTATGGTCTCTAAGGAAGAAACAAAATATTTGAGATAAAATCCACACCTACGTAATTGTGCATTAAACAATACTCTCATTTGGAGACAAGCAGCAGAGGGGGCGAATCCTACAACGTTTTTAAGCAAGTTTTCAATGGATTAAGGCTTAAAACCCTATCAAATCAATGAAATCAGGCAAAAAAATCAATGAAATCAGTCCCAAAAAAACTTAATGAAATCAAAAAAAAAGAAAGCCTCCATTTGCCAACGGAGACTGTCTGAAAATATGATCCTGCAAGAGTAAAAACTCTTCAACCGAATCCGATACGATATCGTGTCCTAGGGACGAAAATTCTTTCAGGATGAAAATCCTTTCAGGACTTCACAAACAGACTAATTTGTAAAACTTCGTCTTGTAAATCAATCAGATTATTGGACTGATCTGTGAGTTTGAAATTAATTCTGGTTAATGAATTATTATGACACCGCATATAGACTGGATTCACCGGAGACTCAATAATTAGGAATCCTGGAGGAGCTGTTGGTGCAAATGAATACAAAATATATCCTTGCTGAGCTTGATTTGATCGTTCTAAATTTATTTGATAACTTCCCTCGATAACATCACATACTAAATTGATCGCTATCACCGATGAAATATTAACATTGGACGGAGCGATATGTCTGCCGCCACCATCTGGGTCATTATTATGTGTCAGGACAGTTGTTTGTGGTTGTGATGTTGTTTTTTTCCATTTGTCATGAATTATTTTAAAACCAACATCGATGGCATCACTGAAAAGTTTTTCTAGTTCTGGTACGTTATATCCTGGTAGATTGAATTTACCGATATCTTCTTTTGCGTATATTATACTTCGTTGCAAATTCTATTTTCGTATTAAGATTACTAAAAAATATTACCTGTTGAATGATTTTCGCATTGAAATTATCCATGTCACTGAGGATTTTGTTACATGTTTCTACGACGCTGATAAATTCATCTCGGGTGAGAGAGCCGGATTTAAGGGATATTAACAACAACGAAATATCGTTATTCGTTGCTGTGAAGTTTTCAGTGATTTTATCCTGTCGAGTTATGTAGTATTTTTCTCCACCTCCATCCATCTTTTAAGTGAAAAAATTCCATTTATCATAATCGCTATAGCTTTTTACTGGATTATCAGATTTTATCCTGTCTGTGATATAATCGTTTTCTTTTGGTTCTGGTAAATCAACGGGTTTTCCCCTTGGTGGTAATTCAGGCCATCCCAGTACGGTCCTTATTGAGCTTTGAAAGATATCTACGACGTAACCATCTGTGCTTATTTCAATGGCAGATGATAGTGTCGGCTCATGAACTGTTATAGCTATTTTTGATTCTTTTCCAGTAATCGATTTTATTCTACGCTGGAATTCATTATTGATTTGTTCAATTTGGTATGATCCGGTTGGTATGGAAACAACGTTCCAGTCTGGGGTACCGTCGTCTTTATTCTTATTTGCAAATACCAGTGAATTATTCGGTTGTTGACCACCAAATGATTTTGACCTAATATTTGGCCAACTGTGGTATACTCGCAATTTTGCTGGCGCGATTTCCTTCACTGGGACCGGAGAGGGAAAATTCACACTGAATTCTGGATTCGTTGATGTTATTGAGATCATGCTTGTTTGTACTGGGTTTGTGTTCTCCACTATTTGTTGAAGTAATTCCATCTGTGTTGTCATTGTTATTATATTCATGATGTATTTCTAATTTTGACATCGCAGAATCGTAAATACCTACCATCGCTGAAAACTCACTCTCTGATATAATTGTATCATCGAGAGATGACGATATCAATGAGGATAATTGCGAGTATGCGGTTGATATAACATGAAATTTAATCACATAGTCTTGTAGTTTCCGTTGGCTGCATGATGATATTTTTTTTGTTATTATTGAAATAATTCCAGCGATTGTTGTTGCCGCAGAAATGCAAATTAGAACAGCTATCGGGGCCATCATTGTTACTGAAGACAGTATAATACCGGCTCCGGTGATTACACCACTCACAACGTACACAGTAACATCAATTGCGGTAATTCTCCTGCGATATTTTTTAATTTTCATTGCATACTCCTCAGACAGGGTTTTGAGTCTATTTTGATATTCTCTGACCTGATCATAGCGATATTGCGATGATGAAATCATTTTTATTTTAAAAACGCTAGCGTTTTCAATTACGATTTCAATTGAAACCGTTAGTGAAATTGCTTTGCAATTTTCAACTTAAATCCGCTACGAATTCCACATACCACGTTGTTGAAACCCTAACCAAATTTTTATCAGTAGATGTTATCGTGAACTTTTCAGTTGTATCCTTGTCGATGATCGTTGAAATCGTATTGTTGACCCCAGATGAACTGGACGATGAAATATTAAATTGAGTCAATGGTGTTACTAGTGTTAATCGATAAATACCCTTAACTGTTGCAGTGATATCTAATTTGTTGTTTGTAGGTGTCCACGCAAATGATCCGTGTTGGATCGTGTATACTACGTTGTTGGTTTTCTCATGAGGAATTTTTGTTTTTTCAATGATTGCTATCATCCTCGAAAAATCATTTTTGATGGCCTCGGTGACGATTTTCGTCTCATCGATGGATTTTTTGATATCCGGAAGTTTTAGTTCAATTTTATCCAACGGGCTTCCAATAAATGTATCAATGATATTTCTACGGAATGAGGTAAACTGTTTTCCGTGTTCTTCAGTTTTAGATTGAAGTGTTGTTATTTCCAACACAGAATTTTTCAACTCATCGTTGAGAGTTTTTAATCTATCTGTAATCGTCGAAAATAGTACACCCGGTTTGAGTTTACCCTGATCGGAAAATAACGCGATAGTATTCTCGATTGCGTGTCGTTGTTTAACTAAAATATCATCCAAAGACACATTACTAGTTTTCAATTTACCCTGTTTGTCTTGAAATACAACTATTTCCCCGGGGTCAACACTTGTTAAGTTCAACGTCTAAGCGATTTCATCTTCAATTATTTTTTTTATATCCTTGATAGAATCAGAGGGTGCAGTGCCATCGGGTTTGATTTTCAAAGATCTCCCCCAAATATCAATCATGATATTTTATACACCTCTCTCTAAAATCGTTTTTGACGACTTCGATTACTGGTGTATTCATTTACGACAATGTGTGGTGGTTTTCTAGATGCTGAAATAGCGTTAAGGACATTTAATACTTCACTGCCGCATATTGGTGGGTCATTGATTTGTTGTGTTGGTAGCGTAGAATACCAAGTCTTCATTGGAAATTTTTTTATGTAACGCATAAATTCTTTTGGCGGGGCTAATCCATATGAATCAAAATAGACGATTGCCCGTGGATCAATAGCGTATGCAACCCAGTGAGTTCTAGGTCCGGTGCTGTTATCTAAATTAATAATACCGGTTTCAACATCATTGGGTTGTGCCGGTAATTGATCTTTCATAAAAACGCCTCTGAAGTTTTTAATCGCTAGTTTTTTAGCAGCATCCATTAAATCAAAATTGGACATAGATTTCTCAATTAATAAACCGTTCCTGGGATTCTCAGGCCTGATCCGTGAACGGATCTCCCCTGTACCATGAATACGGGGTTCCTGGTAGTCTTAGACCCTTTCCCCTTTTTTTATAACCCTGTCCAGTTGCCTTCTTTAGTGCCATTCCTGCTGCAGTACCAACGGCTCCTAACGCCGCTGCTTTAGCCACCGCTGGGGCTGCTGCTGCAATCAAGGCCGGAATCGCAGCTAACAATGGAAATATACCGCCTGTTTTAATCATATTTTTGATAGCAGCCGCAGAAAGAGTAATCTGAACACCTTTTTTGCTACAAGTGCATCATTGAAATGTTTTACTTGACGAGTTGTCAGCGATAATTTATTTGCACCACCAGTCATTTGATTGGGTTTCAACGTGATTGTGGTTCCACATTGCTTAGCTGATTTGGATTGCAATTTTTTTAATTGACCGGGTGTCAAAGACACATTGATATTACAATATGACATTATAGATAATAGATTGATTCTAAATCGTTTACAATTTCAATGAAAAATCGAGAAAATCGTTTACGATTTCAATCAAATATTTTCCACTGGTGCATCTACCACTCTCATTCTTCTTCCAACACCTTCAAGTAGCATTGATTTATCACTGAGAATGACAGCAACTGCTCTATAATTAGCAATATCACCAGGACGAAGCACATTAGCTCTAAAATGTATATTAACAACAGATTGTCTTGTTAAATCAAGATGTTCCAATGAAAAGTAATAGATTGGATACAGATTTTTGAAATCCAATTGTGATATTTGCAGACCGGTATCAACATTTTGATCACGTGCCATAAATGACAACAACCTATGATACACGCGTGCAATATGATTTTCTGTGTAATTAAGTTGTACATCTTCAGATGGTTCCTGCTGGCCGTTTATTCTCAGTAAGACGTCTTTAACACCTAATTGATCAAATATCATATGGCTGGAGAGTTGATTGCCAACTCGTGTGTTATTCTGTAACGCAATAAATATATGACGTGGTGCAGCCATGCCTTGTTTTGATGCTAGATTCCACGTGAATAACCCGTTAATATTTGATTGCTTCACATCTGTACTCACTGATAACCAACTCAACAACGACTTTCCTCCTTGGTCCATAAATGATAGTAATCGTTCTTCTGCAGTAATTGCTGGAGTCAACACTGGCATCCACAATGATATTTTTGTTAAATTGACTTTACCGGCATCAGCATTGGGATTTGCAGCATCTGCTGGAATCCTCCAAATTGCGTCACTATCATCACTCTTTCGTACAAGCGATACTGTATGCTTCGCCCCGTAGATAACTTTTCTGACGTTTCTACAGAATCCAAATATATGATGCAGTGGAATCGCGCATGAAAATGATTTACGCCGCCCTTCCAACATTGAAATACGTGTTGCAGCTCCTAGATTGAAATTAACATCGTTGTTTATAATCATATCCTCGGCATCAATATTATCGGTGCCAGCATTATTCTTTGGTCGTCTTATAATAAATTGATTTCCTCCAGCGGTATTTTTAACATCTTTTGCAAACATCATAGAAGGTCCTGCTGATCTTGTATAATCATCAGAATATCTTGCTAGCCCGATTATTGTTGTAGCCACATCAACATCACGATCTATCGACTCAATTTCTTTTCCATCAATGAGATATCTAGCACTCTCAAATAGCGCCATGATACCATTATTGACAAAACCGACTTGAGTACCAGCTGGATACGGTGCTGGTACAGCAGTAGTATCAGCAGCTGTTACAAGTTTTCCTTCTACTTCAATAAACGCTTCACAAGGCAAAAAGTATTTGCTGGTATCATGGACTTGAAGATCAATTCTTGATCGACTATTTGAGTCTATGGCATGATAGGCGTAATATTGATAATCGCGTACAGAATCATCCTTGCCAACTGGGGCATCTATATCAAACGCTGGATCACGTGACTGTTTGAACATTTTATTCTATTTATCAGAGTCTAAATCGTAAAATCCTACGATTTTTCATCGTCGTAGTTTTTTAAAGCTACTTCCTGCTATCATATTTGCGTCGGGGGTTAAAGCCATCGACGCTAGTTTTTCATCTACTGCGTTATTTATAATTTTACTAACACTTGCAGGCATTTCCTCTGTAGACGGTAACGGTTTCTTTTTTCGTCTCACTAATGATGTTATTTTATTCTTCGCAGCTGAAAACGCTTTTCCAGCAAGATCTCCAACAGTACTAATACCCTTATCACGAATAACATCAATGGCTTTCATTCCTAATTGTTTAGCTAACGGCATCACTTTTGGGGCCATTCTTGCAAACAACCCTGCAATGGTATTACCTAAACCATCACCATAGTATGCTCTATAAACTGGAAACCGTGAATTAACTACATACACGGGGATTGGTTTATCATGATTGTAGTGTATGATCATTATTATAAAAACACTAGTGTTTTCAATTGTTATTTATCTGATCGAATGACTTCGTCATCAGATTCATAAAATAATTTTTCAATTCAATCACTATGATACCCATTTGCTAACTCGTCAATGAAATCTCGATATGTTTTGATACCCATGATACCACCTTGAAATAATCGTCTACAGATATCAGCTGCTTCATTAATTATTTCCGGTGAATTATTTCCAGCTCGGAACCCTCCGATTAGAACATCTAATCATTGATAACACTATCAGGACATACCCTACTTGGGGTTCCTAATCCACTTCCGCTACAACCAGCTGCTTCATCTAGTTTTTCTATATCCGTTGCTTGTAAATAATCATCATCATCATCATCAGGTGGAAGTTGTTGTTTTTTAGGTGAAAAAGATATTTTCTTTGCAGGTTGCTGTCGCTTTCTTTGCAATCTTGGCGTTTTTTGTTGTTGTTTAAATTCTTCAAATCGTTTATACACTATACCCACCGCATTGATATATTCAATGTATGATGCACTATCTGTCTTAATCTGACCTTCTTTAGTTTTGATTTTGTAAAATATATCAGCCCAATGAGTGAAATTCTTAACATACTTATGATGTTCTGGTTTCAACCCTTTTTTTCTGTTTTCATAAGACGTAACAACAAGCGAAGGAATTTCTGTTGGATCAGTCTTATCAATTTCTGCTAACCCTTCCTCGTTAAATCTCACGCGTAAATTATCTACTGTTCTTTTTGATTCCATTTGTTTTGTTTGTTCAGTTTTCGCTGCTATTTTTTCAAGTTCACCAATAACAGATTTCCCCGTCTCGGGAACATCTCCCCGTATAGCACGCTCTACCCCGTACGTTGCTGTGGTTACTGGTTTAAACAATTCTTCAGACCCCAAAGCAAAATCAGTCTGAAGACTCTGTCGTTGTTGCAGTTTATTCCTGACAGAGTCACGAATTGGTACAAATCTCTTAATTGCATCTAGTCGTTCACGAGCCAATCTAGTTGTTAATGCTTCATTGACCATTATTTGAAATCAGAAACAATTTTTCAATTGTAAAACAATTAATACCACACTTTTCCCACTTTTTTGACATCAATGACATGTCGGGGGATTTTTAACACCATTGTGGAAGTGTTATTTTGTTATTTTAACAGCTCTATCTTTGATGGGGAAAGTATCAAACTTGTATATAAAATAAATAATACTGATAGTTTCCCCACTTTTCCATTGATCAATCTGACATATCATATCGACTAAACCATCCATTAACGGTCCATCGATTTTTTATTCAGTGTGTGTGAAATATTTTTTATTCAGTGTGTGTGAAATATTTTTTATTCAGTGTGTGTGAAATATTTTTTATTCACTGATTTTAACACGGTCATGGAAGTGTTATTTTGTTGTTTTAACGGCTCTATCATTGATGAGGAAAGTATCAAAATTGTATATAAAATAAATAATACTGATAGTTTCCTCACTTTTCCATTGATCAATCTGACACATCGTCCATCGATTTTTGACATCCCCCTTGAGGGTCGGCTAAAAAAAATGATAATGGTCGGGCAATCAAAAAATGATAAATGGTCGGGCAATCAAAAAATGATAAGGGGGTCGGGCAATCAAAATTGAATTAACGCCCGTAGGTTTCTAATTTTAGAGTTGACTTCTTTTTTCAATTCGTATTCGTTACCTAATTCTTTTCGTATTCGTTCTACGATAGTATACAACGGAACAAACACTGATGTCACTGGAAAATGCAAGAGAGTCTCTAATAGAATTCTAAATTCTTTTGATGAGTGCATACTTCTTTGGTAGCATATATTTATTGTTGTTTACTCCGTATTCTATATTCTAAAAATCTGACTTGATTTGATCAGGATTTAACCCATCTGATAGTTCAATATCATGACTTTTCAATTTTAAAATTTCAACTATGATGCTATTCATGTTTTCAGAATTCATTATTCTATAACAATGACATATCTCTAATTGAAAAATATGACGTATTAGACATAACTAAATTGAACTTTTTGTCCGTTCTTTTTTGAAATAGCAGATCGACAAACCCCCTCTGCAACGAATCGTACTGAGGCTCTACAAATATTGAAATACTTGCCGGCTTCATATATCTATTTAAATATTTTCTCTTCGTTAGTTGTTGTATTAAAAGATTTTACTGGTCTCGTTTTTTTTGAACATGTGCCAGTCCTTCCTCGTTTGGAATTCTCACTCTGTGTGATAGCTTGCAGATTTGATAAAGAATTGTTCCTTGGATTAGAATCCTTGTAATCGATAACAAGACCATCCTCGATCAATCCATTAAAACATTCAAATACGAAACGATGATTGTAATATTTCTTCTTTCCAACAGTAAACACCAAATACCCCATACCATTATCCCTCCCAACTGGATTCTTCAGTCTACAGTGTCTTACAACACCATCACTGGATGCTTCATAATTTGTACTCACAGGATGCTGTCTGAATTCTTGGTTCATTCGTATACTATACTATTTGTCTAATTCAGTGACTGATCATTTGCAGTGAATCATTATACATAAATCTTTCATTTAAACACTTGTTTTTAGTATAGCATGAAGGAGTTAAGGAGATTGCCTTCGAAAAATGCTAAATTCAATACTGATAAGGAGTTTAAGAGATTATTGAAAATTAATCCTAAATTTAATATCGATAAACCCAAAAAACGTCCAAGAGACGGAAACATGAAGGAGTTTAAGAGATTATTGAAAATTAATCCTAAATTTAATATCGATAAACCCAAAAAACGTCCAAGAGACGGAAACATGAAGGAGTTTAAGAGATTGTTGAAAATTAATCCTAGATTTAATCTCGATAAACCCAAAAAACGTTTAATAGACAGAAACATGAAGGAGTTTAAGAGATTATTGAAAATTAATCCTAGATTTAATCTCGATAAACCCCCAAAACGTAACAAGAGATTACCCTGGAAAGATGCTCAATTCAATCTTGATATAGTTTCTAATACACCCAAGAATAAAATTCTTGATAAAGCCATCATAGACTGTTTTAATGAATTCAAGCGTGATGGAGCATCTTATTGTTGGTCAACATTTCGAATTGATGGTGTTGTTGACGCTACCATGAATGATGAAAAAGCAGCAGTGATAATCTCACGTCTTGGGGAAGAAAGAAATTTTTTTCGAATAAAATTCATTATCCGTGATGATGGAAAATGGATTATTAGGGATAAATTTGAACCCATTCTCAGGGACAAAAAAACTGTCACTGTGAATCAGGATTCCAAACCAGGAATTTTGACCGGAATTGATAAACCATACTACGAAAGATCTTATCCTGTAACAGCAGTTGTTTACGGGATATATCCGCTCAATGAAAAACCTGATATTGCAAAACTAGCACCCATGAAATATTCGACAGGGCTCAATTGTGTAGCAGAACGAATAATGGAACACTTCACAAATGCGTCCCGGGGAAACAAATTGACTGATCTAAGACGAAAAAAAATAACCGAGTGGGAATTAACGGTAAAAGAGCATGGGGCAACAATTCAGGATATAATTAAATTAGAAACATCATTGAGATTTCCAATATCGGTAAGAACAATCACCGGTGAAGTATTATACGAATCGAAATATAATAAAAATGGAGCCCCAATTGAAATTATTGATCATAATGAACACGTTTGGTCATCTGCAGTAACAATATTTCCACGGGATAGAACTGTAAAATATATCCCCCAAATTGGAGAGTTTTTTTCAGAGCAGAAATTATTTGATGCTATTTACCATTTGAGTAAAAACGATCCTGTGTCAATGTGGCTATTTCATAGTGCTTCAGACGAAGAATGCAAATTTGATCAGTTTGTAAGGCCCAACGGAGAATTATACCGTACTGAAGAACTGCATAATCAAATGAAAAAACTAGCTAGTGAGTTTTCACTGGAGGGGGAAGACAACGATCAATTATTAGCAAACTGTTTTACACTACCATCAATTGCAACACATTTTGCTAGAAAGAAAAACGCGTGGAAACCAACAAGAAGTGAGTTTTTATCAGATGTCAGATTGTCCTGTCTTGAATACAGCCATGGAAGATTATGGAATACAAAATACGACCCTGAAACCGTTATTTCCGTTGATATGATTGCGTGTTATCCAGGAAGTTTTCTCGGGTATGGAGAATGCGAGAAATATTTTAAACGATTTGGACACCCCACACACGAAATGACCCGTGTTGCGATTAATGGACCACTGCCTGATTTTGATTTAACCGGATTCGCTCGTGTAGTATCATTTGAATTGGCTACAGGACTTCATCCGTGTAGTTATCTTTGGATTGGTAAACACATGTCTGAAAAACACTGGATGCCAATAGTGTTATTACGGTATATGCTTGATTGTAAGATGTTAAAATCATTAATTGTCAGTGAAGCAGTTATATCCTATCGAGCACAGAAATCAGTCTGGTTACCACAACCTGATCTAGAAAAAATAATTAGTGAACAGCGAAAACTGTTTCCTGATTTTAATGAACAACAAATCATGAATTGGTCCAAACAGTTATTTGAAATCAGAAACAACGAAGCAAAAGATCTTGGACGAAGAATAATCGGTAAATTCACTCAGGGTGGTAAATTCGATAATACAAGATATTCTTCACGGTTAATTATAGACAATGCTGAATACGATTTTGTAATCGCGGATTTAACAAATAAGGGCCTATATGTTAATCGTAAGGACGCATTTATGTCCGATGGAACCAAATTGGGTACAATTGTTACTTACAATGATGGATACAATCCGCAGTACACACATTTGAGAGCTTCTATGCTTGGTTATGCTTCTATCAATTTATTTTCAATGATAAATAGATTTCCTAACACCGCAGTTAGAGTTGCCACTGATTCATATTACATAAATAGCAAAATGGCTGATTTTAAGGCTACTGGCAACGAGAATTGGGGGTCATGAAGAATTAAGAAGGAAATGCTTCATGATTATATTCAATCAGCAGATGTTACAATTGAAAATAATTATTTAGAAAGCAATCAGTGTTCAGAATTTTCTAATGCACCACCGATTTCTGATCCAATATGCCGGTATAAAACAGTTTATTTAAACGGTTGTGGTGGGTCAGGAAAAACAACTCGGGCAATTGAGTTATTCCGTGTTTCCAATCCAAACATGATTGTGCTAACACCAACTCACAGACTTGCAAGAGAAATGATACAGCGAGGGGTAAATGCCTGTACCTATCACAGCTTTTTCCGATGGAAGGGAGATAAATGGACTCCTGAGCGTATGGGAGAGAAATTTATTACTGAAATTATCATTTGGGATGAAATAGACACAGTGTCAGAAGATGTATTAAAAATATTTCTTGAGTGGTTGTTATTGAAAAATACAAAAATCGTCATGTGCGGTGATCACGGCCAACCACCACCATTTGTCGGTGCATCCCCACATGAATGGCTAAAGGGTTTTGTAGACTATTATGAAGAAATTGATACCGATCATAGATCACTTGATGAAAAGTTAAAAGAACTTAAGAAACTAATTAGATTACAACCGGATAAAATCCAGTGTGAAATAGCCCGTGAAATAATTACGGAAACTCCAATGAATGATTTCTGGGAAACATGGAGACCAAATGATTTGATAATTGCAAGTAGAAAAATAGTCAGAGACACACTTCAGATGAAGTTAATTGAATTGCATAAACAAAAATTTGCAACACTTCCAGTACCTCTTTGTTATAGGCCATCGGATACACGAAAACAGAACATTGAAGTTGATATTCCAGGAAAAGGTGAAAAAAAGAATTTAGTATTAAATGATATTGTGCTGATTGATATCAATGTCGTTGAAGATGCATTGCGTGCTAATAAATCTCCATGGACGCTAGGATACGCAGCAACAATACATTCCTCACAAGGATTGACTATATCGGATACAATTGTTTGGATGGTAGATAATCGCATCGAATGGTCAAATTTAGTCTATCTTGCAGTATCCAGAGTACGAAAAATAAATCAACTTCGAAGAATTGTTTTCGATGATAATGACACAACAATGGATGATATTGATGTTAAAATTATTGATAAAAAACTCTCCGGTTACAAACAACAAGACAAAAAAAATACAACGAGAATTTGATATTGATGCTGGATTAATAATCACTTTGAAGAAACAACAGAATAATCACTGCGCAAGTTGCAATTGTATAATGCGTTGGCAGTATTCGGATAAAGATCCTCGCCAATTTACCGTAGACAGAAAAAATAACAATCTCGGTCATGTCAGAAATAAAGTGATGTTGACTTGTCTTGAGTGCAATAGACGCAACGGCGCTAGTTAAGACCATGGGGTGGCAATTGAGTATCGTCAGGAATCACTTGTAATTGTTGTCTAGTAAAACCCCGCTGAGGGGCAGTTGAATCCAGTTTATAGACTGGAGGTCTACCCGTAGATCGTGTTGCACTAGATATCTTGTGTGCAGTAACACTCCAAATAGGATCAGTAGCCATTTTTCTGCCACCCTCAAGCTCTCCTGGTTCGTATAAATACCTCACAATGACATTACTACCAAGAATTGGTTATTTGAAATCTTTTTGTGAAATTCTTCGAATTTCCATTTCAGGTATTGACTTCTTTTTAATCGCGTTGATAGGTTTCATGTTGATTGTTCTAGTAATCTCGTTATTCAGTGCAGTAATCACAGATGGTAATCTTTTAACCCACTCACGGGATCTTTATTCTTGGATGAATTCTTTTGCGTATTGATATCCAAATAACCGCTCAGCAAGGGTTTTATTAAACCGTTCTACAATTGCTTGATCACGATGTAGCGCAGTATGCCCCCGTCTGATAGTGACATTGTGATATTTCATTGTAGATAACACTGCACCCTGAAATTCCTTGCCAGGATCAATTTGTAATAGATTTGGCCAGTGCAGAGGACCCCTTCGATAAATCCTTTTAAATGCAGAAACCACTTCAGTGGCCGATTTTGTTTTTAACGGTTCTGCTTCTTTGTATCGACTTGCAATATCAACTACGGTTAGAGCGTATTTGTAACCGTGGTCATGTGGCAAAAATAATAGATCAGCCTGATGAACTTCATTGGGTCCGGTTACATCAAAATGCGAGACATTAATTTGTTTAGGCGGTGGTAGGTAAATTTGCCATAGTGCCTGTTTAGATAACCAATGAGCCGCAGTGGTTTTTTTCACTTTTGCAGCGCTAGCGAGTTTATGGATTGCTGATTTACCCCTCCAGTATCCTCTTGGGGAATAATAAATAGATTCCATGTTGTTATTAATTACCAGCACCTAACATCAATTTGCTTTTCATAGCCGATTTAACTTTTTCAATAGAGAGTATGCCTTTTCTTTTTAAAGGTGATGAATCATCTTCAATGTATAATTTGGCTGCTGACAAACATTTGAAACGTATTTTAGTTCTCTGTATTCGAAATACCTAAAATGGAAAATTATTTTGCAGTAGGTCATGCTGTATTTAGCAAGAAGTTATATGATAAACTGTATTGTTAAACTGCTGTACACGAATACTTGGAGTGAGCACGTGTCCGTTCCGGGGGAACTCTTCGATAGACTCCGCAGAGCGAACCTCACAGTGAGACCCACTAAATGCAGTATTGGTTATACAGATTTAGATTGTTTGGGTCATAGGGTCAGCGGTATGGGTCAGTTAAAACCTCACCCCAAGCAAGTTGAAGCAATTAGAGACGCACCAAAGCCAACCAACAAAACGCAGGTAGGATCATTTCTAGGTCTAGTAGGTTTTTATAGAAAATTTATACCGAACGTTGCAGCCATTGCTAGCCCACTGTCTGATTTGACCAAGAAGGGGCAACCAAACAAAGTTGAATGGGGACCGCCACAAGATAAAGCATTTTGTGCTCTGAAAGAGAAACTTGTTAGTGCACCTATATTAAAATTGCCAGATGTCAGCAAACCTTTTATTCTAAGAACAGATGCTTCTGAAACTGGGTTGGGGGCAGTTTTACTGCAAGAGCAAGACGACAGCAAGTTACCCGTAGCTTACTCGAGTAGGGAATTGCTACCCAGGGAGAAAAATTATTCCGTTATAGAAAAGGAATGTTTGGCCGTAGTATGGGGAATTGGGAAGTATCACGCATATCTATTTGGGAGAGATTTCGTTCTCAAGACTGATCACCAACCCCTACTGTATTTGAACAAGGCCAAGGTCGTTAACGCTCGGTTGATGCGTTGGGCGCTAACACTACAACCTTATCGCTTCCGTGTAGAAGCAATAAGGGGAGTTGAAAATGTAGGCGCAGATTACTTGAGTAGGGCATGATGGGAAATTTGTATGAATTTACCCAGTATTAAAATCCAGATTGTAGTATAACCAGTGTAAATGTTGTAAGATATCATCAGTAGTTATTTTTCTTCTATTCTGTGTTAGTTTTAAAAATGTGTACATTTTTATTCTTAGGGGGAAGGTATTGTCACAGAATTAGGCGAAAATTGAATTTATTTCTTCTTGAATTACAAACTAATTTCACCTTTTTTTTGTTTCGTCGTACATGCGTTACCTGGGGCGAATAAGTGGTTTTTTCCAAGTTAAGCGGCGTGTAACGATTTGCATGTGCCTGACTTCGAATCACTTGAAGTCAGGAACATTAGAATCACGGGGTGCACGGTAATTTTGCCGTGAATTCTGCTCACCTATTTGAGGATATATAAGGCAGAATATTTCTGATAATATTACGGGACCAAAAGTATCTTATCACAGGAAAGATAGCTCGTCATTCTTTCTCCAGCCAAAGGGGTGAGTGTTAAATTTATATTTCGTTTTATTGTGAATTTTTATTCAGTTTATCATTTCATATAATGATGCCTTTATTACAATGCAGATTTAAAACGTGGAATATTTGGAATTACTAGTCACTATTAGACTTTAAATGCAATAGCGTAATCTAAGGTTTAGATTATTTTTAGAGACAACTATTATTAGTCTGGTTTCTTTATTGTAGCTGATTTGTAGCGGAACGTCTCTGATTTGTTGCGGTACATCTCTGATATTGTAGCTGAACGTCTCTAATATTGTAGCTGAACGTCTCTGAATTGTAGCTGAACGTCTCTGAACGTCTCTGAATGATTGTGCTGTTTAATTGTGCGATCGAATTGAGGTATCTGACTGTCTGTCTGTCGGATTGTCTATCCGTCTACATCTGTCGTGATGTGTAAATATCCAGAAATCTAGAAGTCTGAGTGTCGGAGCTGTCTAGAGGTGTAAACATCCGGGGTGGCATCTATGTATTTGGGACCGTTGGTTCTAGTAGATGCTGTATGCTGTCTGTACGTATAACTGTGGTGGATCCGTGAAGGGCAAGTGACCGATAAAAGAATTGAGTCAACCCTAGGTATTCTGTGAAGCTGGGAGGCAATTCAAAAGTTGGTGAATCGTACGGTTATACAGGGTCGATACACGTGTGTGTGTGTTGCAATTGTAGTACATTGAATACATTGTTATATTTACATAGTTACTTCAAATCAAAGTAGTATTTCAAGGGATTGCATGAATCTCAATAAAAGTTAGCAACTTGATTAAATACATGTATATGTTCGTGCTAGTTGTCGCAATCCATACGTGCGATAGTATAGTTTGATGTTTTGTATTTGTTATCGCAATTTATACTTGCGGTAATATAACTTTTGTAAAGGTTCCTTGGATCTGTGTATAGTCCAGGAGATTCCTTGTATCTGTGTTTATTTTGTATTAGTATTTAATTTATTTTTGAATTGTGAATAGTTGTGTAGCGTGAGTGTGGGTTGAATGCATGAGTTATTGTGTTGATACATCATTATTTTTCATTAATAATGTATTTCATAAATTTACATTATCTTTCACATTGTGTTTGAGTTGTTCATTTAATCCACCATCCACTCGGTAACAATTCTGTTACACAGGGACACGTTTGTCACGGATACATCATGTGTTATTGTATGTTTCGGATTATCCGGTCAATGTTATTTCGAGCCAAATAATAACCATTGTTGCTCGTTGGTCCTTGGACGTTCATTCTAGCATCGATAACATCGTCAAAAATGTTGTTGTGTATAATTTTGAAGGTTGACCACACATGAAATGCACCATCGTCTCGAAATTACTTCTTCTCGCCACTAATACGATCTTCTGTTAAAACAGATCTCGCTACCGTAGGTCACGTGTACTTTTGTCGAAATTCTATCTAAATTTAAGTGGTTTGATATAAGATAATCTTTGAAACTAATTCATATTATAATAAAGGCAAATTTATATTTAAATTGAGCATTGTATATATATATATATATACAATGCTCAATTTAAATATAAATTTGCCTTTATTGTAATATGAATTAGTTTTTATATTTATATATTTATATATATATATATATATTTATATATATATTTATATATATTTATATTTATATATATTTATATATATTTATATATATATATATATTTATATATATTTATATATATATATATTTATATATATATTTATATATATATATATTTATATATATATATATATATATATATATTTATATATATATTTATATATATATATTTATATATATATATATATATTTATATATATTTAAGGTTAATAGATAGATAGATTAGATTAGATAGATATAATAGATAGATAGATTAGATAGATAGGATAGATAGAATAGATAGATTTATAAATAATGATTAAATCAAGAATATATGCAGGTGGTTAATGAAAGGTTCTACAACCAATGTAACAAATCCTGTGCAATGTGTACGTTGTGGAAATCTAGGACCAAACTCGTGCTTAGGATGTTGATTAGGTGTTGGAGGAGAACAAATTTGTGTACGCGTTGTGGTGGTTAAACATACAGAGAGCTGAAGCGACATTATGATAAAAAGTAACCACGACATTAATGACAATGTTACAAGAAACGCGGACGACTAAATAACAAAAGTGTGCAGAATTTAGACAAATACTATTGTATGTAAAATGGAGCAACAACAACAGGTGAGACATGGTATTATACTTGTTTTAATACTACATTGTTCTGCCCCTACTGAGGGAAGTGAAAACATTGTTCTAATGGCATATTCAAGTTCATTCTTGTTGTGTATAAGACGTTCACATGTTGGTACATTATAGGATATTTGTTTTAATTAATTTGTTACCAATTTACGTAAATATTATATTCAGAATGAATTTCTTTAATCAGGCAAGTGGCGAGTCTGGTCAGTTAGGTTAAAATATATTTTTGAATAATAATTGATTATGACATCGTAGATAGACCGGATTGATCAGTTCCATGTGATATATGATGACATCCATCATTGTTATGTTTGAGAAGCATTACTGTTGGGGCTTCTTTGCTCCATAAATTAAGTATTTTAGGAAAATATTCATCGATGATGTCGTTCACATATTTTTAGACCTCTTCTGCGTTATATTCAGAAACATTAACTATCAGTAGGTCTGCTTCTGTTATTGAATGTTTACTAAGAAAGTTTTGCTTATATTCACCGTTTAATGAATTACCGTTTCTCTAATATTTTGATGAATAAATTAAAACTCCGATACGATTTGATGTAATCTTTTGGTTTGCTTAATAATTTCGTATTTTGTAGACGTCAGGTCCAGAAAATACTAGGTAAATAAAGTAAGTACTTTTTCCATGGTGTAGGTTATGCTCTCAATTAATGTGCTCAACACGTCTTTTAAAGTGATAATATTTACAAAATAATTTTGAGAACAAACTACCACTGGTTGTATACAAATCACTCCACAACCATATTACTTAATTATTCCTTTACAGCAATCCACCCATCTCGTGTAGTCATTTTCCTATGCTTCATAAAACATCTTTATTGAATACTCGTGAATAATTTCATAGTAAGAACGATTCACTGTTGTGAAATTAGCCAGTGTTGACTCAGATATTGGCATAGGCACTGGCGGAGCTACTTCATGCTATCCTATCACTGTTCTGTTCTGACCGATGAAGAATATATATCTACAACAAAATCTAATGAGTTTATTTCTATCGCAACACATAATGTTGTTTCATGAACTGTTACATTTATTCGCCTTGTTAACTTCCCGATGGATTAGAAACAAATTATCAGTAAGGGGTTTCATCGGGGGGGGGGGGGGGGATTTGAAAATACCAAAGTAATAATTGCCTGTATTCCACCAAATGATTTTGATCTAATATTCGCCCAACAATGATATTTTCATAATTATTCTATCGCAATTTCTTTACGCTGAAATTGCATTTGGAATATTCAAGCTTAATTCAGGATTCGAGCTTGCTGATATCAGTGTATTTTTATGGAGATGTATTGACTACAGTATGTTGCAGTAGTTCTCTCTATGCCTACATTATTGTTATCTAAATCATAATCATTTCAGTGAACTCGCCTCTGATATGATTGCGTCCTTAACACCTGATAATATCAGAGAAGTTAAGTTTGAATATTATATAGTTGCTGCCTGCAATTTTGATCTATACTCAAATAGTCTACTTTTGCTACACCTATATAATTGTTTGAAATTATAGTATGGAAACCTACAGTTGTAGTTACAGCTGAAACACAAATTGTTACAACTAGCGATGTTATATCTGATAGCAATGCGCCGTTTCCAGAGGTAACAGCTGACACCGATTGCACATTTATGTCAACGACATCTACACGTCTGCGATCTTGTATACTTTCGTTAAATACTCATCAACGCTATTGCTAGGTTATGTTGCCATTCACGCACCTCATTGCACCTATTATGTTGCACGTTGATTGGGCAGCTTGTTATTTATGTAGGTGGTAGTTTTTAGCGATTATACCAAGACACACATAGTAAATCATGTCGAGTCATTTTCCTTCAGGTTCTTCTTCATATGTTACTTCATCGTTTAGATCTAGTTATGCCAACGTGGCTTCAGAAGATTTTGTTAGTGGATAAAGACGTGGTATTGTGTCGGATATCGTAAATGCTGCAACACCTAGTAGTGTTCCTAGTATAACCCGGTAACCTCGGCGAGATGATTCATAAATGTATTAGGCGGTCTTTTCTATATCAACCCATTTAATGTCAATAACCGCTGAACTTCCACAAAACTAATTAATGTTTATATTCACGGTTTTACGAAAATTCAAGAACGTGCTTATACGAACAGTGTGATCGCATCGAAGATTAATTACTTCATTACTGAATAATGTTAATGAGTTCGTCATTTTATCATTGACGTATTTTATCGTTCTAGTGTCACTGCTTGATTTGATTCTGGTTATCCAAGACCAGTAATTGTATAATTAGTAATGTTGAGAGAATCAGCCATTGAATCACTGGAGTGTGGTGCGCGATTGCGAATACTATTTGATATCATTGACTAGCAATGCCGACATAGCGTTTCCATTACTATCAAACACAGCTATGATGTTTTCGATTACTCCATGTATTCTGAAGATAAAATATCTTATCATGTAAGATTGCTTGATTTTAATCATCCTTGCTTATCTTGAAATACAATCACTCCTTTTGTATCCACATTTGCAAGACCTATTTATTCAAACATTGTATTGCTCATGATTTTACTTACATTTTCATGTCATATTCCGACAGTTGTGATTTTTGTCTAGAGGAAAATCTTCCGAAAATATCTACTATTTTACTTGTTTAATGTGTATGCATGTACAACTTTATGGTGTTGCTTGTTTGATTTTGATACAGCGTAGAGTACTGCAATTGCTACATGGCCAAATAATTGTAGACAAAATAATCGTTGTGTTGGTAAAGACAAATACCAAATCAGTATAGATCTTGTATAGAACATAAACTCATATCATTGTTCCGGTCCGCACAAATTAAACTGAACTGATTCACGTGTATCAATTGCATATGTATGAAACCAGAGGTGTACCTGTGCAAGAACTATTGTCTAGATTAACGATACCGGTTTAAACTTTATTGTGCTCATTAGGTAATTGATCGTGCAAAAGAATACCTTTTTAAGTTTTTTATTTTGTTTTACTTTCAGCAGTATCAATTAAGTCAAATTTAGACATTGCAAGAATATGTATTGTGTCTAACGAGGTGTTGTCTCAGGAAGTTTTACACCGCTTCCGTGTTGTGAGGCCGGCAATCTTAGACGACCCGAATGTGTTAAAATTGTCATTGTTGGACCTCGTTCTCGTTCTGGGTTTGTTGATGTCGTCTTTTTATATACTTTACGTATGTAAAATTTCGTATAGCGTTGCTTTTGTTAAGTGTAATTCCTGCAGTGTTCCGATTGCACGCAGCGGCTTTTTTTTGACAGCTGGAAACTCAGCAGCTATTAACGCTGGTTTAACTGTAAGAAGCGATGTGTGCCATGTATTTTTATTGAGTCTTTAATGGAACTCGGAGAAACATTGTGTTGAACAGTTTGATTCTATTGCTTTGTGAAAGTCTTTAAGCCGAGTTTTGGTTAATGATAATTTATTTGGACCACCACTATCAATTTGATCGTTCTGTAATGGGATTTTTCCACATTTACTTGCAAGAGTTTACCTGTCCAAGAGTCAAGGTGACCTTAACGTGACTATATGACATGATATTATATTATGAGAGTTTTAATTACAATTACTTTTTTCCACTGGTGCATGACTGACTCTCATATGTTCACCAGCATCTTCCACGAACATTGTTCTGTCGCTAAGTATAACAGCAATTGCTCTGTAATTAGGAATAGCTACATCTTTATCTACGCGAGCTCCGAATGGTATATCAACGACAGCAATAGATCGGATATAGACGTTAAAAATCTAACTGTGATATTTGCTCATCAGTATCGTTATTTTGTACGCAACCGATAAAGGCACTAAACGATGAAATGGACGTGCTACATGACTTTTTTCAATATTAAGTAAAATATCTTCAGATGGTATTTATTGGCCTTTTATCTTTAATGAATTTTCACTGACTCCAAGTTACTCAAATGACATTAAACATATTTGCCGATTCAGTATTTTGAAAAGCAATAGATATATATCGCGGAGCAAAAACATCTTTGTGTGATGAAACATGCCATGTAAATACACCAATAGTTGTGCTCTTAACACTACCTATGGTCACCGTTAACCATGATAATGATGATTTACCCCCTTACTCCATAAATGCGAGTAATATTTGTTCTTCAGCAATTATTTGAGTGATTACTGGCATTCATGATGAAAGCTTTGATAACATTACTTTACGAGGATTAATACTAGCCCGCCAGACTGCTTCGTTAGCATTATCTTATCGTACAAGTACAACTGTTTACTTGGATCCGAAAATAAACTGCGAAATCAAAAATGTGAGACAGTAGTATTGCGCATGCGAATATTATATTGTCATCATTTAAAAGTGATATACATGTTGAGAAGCCTAGATTGAAATTTACATTGGATCCAAGAACCACCAACTGTGTATCAGTATCGGGGTTATTAGCTGCGTTTCAGAGAGTGCCAATATGATAATGTCTGTTTCCTTTAAACAAACATCAGTCATATACATATTGTTCTTGCGTAATCATTGGACTATCGTACTAAGCCTGTTATTGGTATAGCAACATCGACGTCGTTTTGAATCGATTCAATATTTCTTGCATCATCAATCATATATGGAACGCTATCAAACACCGCAATAATACAATTAATAACAAAACGAACCCTAACAGTACCCCCATTAGGTGTATTAGCAGCGTTGTCTCTTACAAGTTCTCCTTTAACGTCCATGAACGCTTTCGTAGGTTTCAAATATAAACATGTATCATGAAGCTCTAGTTCTATTTTTCCACGTTTATTTCGTATCCGCACATCGTAGAAATAATCTGATATTCGCGTAGAGATTTGTCTTTGAGTATTGTCGCATCGATGTCAAACTCTAGATTTGGATACATGTTTAAACATTTTAACAGAATTGTTGTTGTCTAACACGAAGACCACTTCCAGTTATTACATTTGCAGTTATATGTTATACTGCTGCACCGGCCAAATCTGCTAGTTTCCTTTTTGCAGCTTGATTTATTTTATTTATTAACATTTGCCGGCATCACTTCCATGCTTGTTAATTTTTCTCTTGGTTGGGATTTTCGTCGTATTCATCGTGTTAATATATTTATGATTGCCGAGAACGCCTTACCGGCAACAATATCATTAGCATCAAAAGCGGGATTACGAATAATGCAATATATTTCATTTCTAGTTGCTTTGCAATCGGTTTAGCATTTGAAGTTATGCCTTCTAAATAAACAATGAACAGCATCACCGAGTCCATCGCCGTAGAATGTTCAATAGGTTGGTAATTTAGAATTTATTACCCTAACCATATCATATTATTTAATATAAATTTTTTATACTGATTTGCGAAATACCAAAGAATTCACGAAATACCCTAGCTGCCCACTCGTCTTCTTGCGTGTTCTAAATCCCAGGCTTTAGAAACTGATCCCGCAGCTGATATAACCCTATCAACCTTCACAGGATCAGCCATAACTTCCATATTGCCTTGCTGAGTAAATTACCTTCTTTTTAATTTTGGTTTAAGATATCCTAGACATTATAGTATAACTCTTGGTTTCAGCACGTGTTTTGTCGACATATTCCATATCTTTCTTAATTTGTTCTACTATTGCTCCGATCACCTGATGTGATCCTGGTGTAGCCTCTGCGATAGTTTTGGTTGGTTCGATCATTGGTTTAATAATTGTTATACACCGTCAACAAATTCTACTTGAGACTTCTGACGCGTTTGTAATTATTTCTAAAACAATCACGGACGGGAATACAATTTCTATATTGCCAGTATTCGCTTTGGAGCTTAACTAGTTTTATAAGATTATATAGCCGGTGTCAAAATATAATAACGATATAATTCACAACCTGAACGAGGGCGCGACCATAAATACATGTCACAAAGGGAAACTTATGCGCGCAAACTTGTTGAAACACACTAAGGCAAACATACAGTAGCTTATAAATTAACCTAATTAGATAAACTCTTCCATAATTAAAGTCTTATGGTTGGAGTTAATGAATGTATAGTTTCATTTTCGTAAGAAGCTTTAATTTAGTAAAAGGACCTATACATTAACGGCTTCGTCCTCTCATGCTAGTAGCATGAGATCCCAATTTCGACTTGTAATACGATATGTAGAACAGTCGTCTATACTAGCGAGATATAAATACTAATGGTTTGTTCGCTCATACCTATAGGGGCTTGAGCAGTGGATTCATTAACACATGAACCTTCATTAAACAAACCGATGATTGTAGATACGAAAAAGTCAACAAAAACGAAAACTAAAGGATGGTTTCATTTTTCATAGTCATTGGAATATACATCTTGGGAAATGATATTTGCACGCAGTACCCATAAATAGTCCATCTTAAGATCACTACCAATGGTAGCATAAGACCTAAATTTAATTTCCAATGTTTTGAAAAAAACATGAGCTGGTCGTCATGTTAAATGAAATGGGACATCTCACAAGGATGTTTGTTTAACGTTTTAATTCGTTCACATGTTTTGGGTATTTACAAATATTAACAATAATTTAACTTATAATACATATAATTGTTTAGAGATTGGATTGTTTCCCATTGAACAGATTGGTATCGTGGTTCTTTGAAAATTAGTTTTAGTCAAGTGGGTTCTTTTAGGATATGGAATATTTTCAAACTAATTCATAAGAGGAGTAGCAATATGCGTTATTAGTCTCCTATACTTGTATATAATTATATTCGGTTGCAAACAATTTTCGTTCTTCTTTATTGTGCTCCTTTTCTAAAATGTCTGCAGTCACATGGATGAAAATTTAGCTATTATTTGTGAGGAAAACATTTGTTTGCATTACGAATTAGAACTGTAGGTGTTGATCAGACTAAATTGAAATTTTGGGACTATTCTTAAGAATTAAAAGGAGTTATGGCATTGGGACACATCGTAACTGTTGGTGACCAGTATATTCCAGAAAATAAATTGCTTCGGATCATTCGGCTCTTTATGACTTTAAAATGGCTATTGTTTTAGATTAATCAGGATTCATTTCATAATACTGTAAACAAGATACATTAGAGCGGGTTCTGGCCAAGCAAGCCAGGCAATGAGTGTATGTTGAGACGTAAATGCAAACAAAACATCAAATGAGATGTGGCTGGAAGATTTATTTATTGACAGATTGTTGAGACACACATACCGAACTGCATTGTCCTCAGAACCTCCTTTCCGGGAAAGACATTCCCAGGAAAAGTGAGTAGATTTGGGTAGGTTGATTTTGCAGGTTATCCGGACTCTGCTGTTGCGATATGTATGCAGGTTAAAAACATATACGATCCTTACATCAGATTAATGTGACTTTAATCCCTACCAGACCAGACAACATAAGATCATTTGATGAAAGGTTACATTAGACAATAATTAAAGAGTTCACTGCACTATAACTAATACATTGTAAACGAAGTCTAGAAGAGAAGATCGGAGTGGTCATTTGAAGCCCCAGAAAAATCTACGAGAGGATTTGGGAGATTCTCTGGGCAGTCTGGAAAAAGAAAACCTTTATTCAGTTAGAATCGGAAGCTGTGTATGCCTGTAGGTTATTATATCATTCATGTATTTATGTCTGTCGTCGTAATTATTGTTCTTTATGTATAGTATTTTAATGTCTATGTATATTTTTGTCTTTGTCTAAGTTTTTAATATGTCTGTTGAACAATCGGTTGACCTATCAAAACATTAACAAACATTTCTGCCACTGTCTTACCTACAAACCGTCTCCAATTATATCAACTGCCCATCTATCTATGTTACCAGCCAGTCTCAAAGTAGTTATTTCTCTCTCTCTCTCTCTCTCTCTCTCTCTCTCTCTCTCTCTCTCTCTCTCTCTCTCTCTTATATGTATTGTAGCTATAGAGGCCATTACATAACCAATATGACATCAATAAACAGTGAGTGACTTAAATTCAAAATATGTCTGTTCAGAGACCGTTAAATACACGCAAGTTCAACCATTGATTTTACGCTGGTTCTTTTAGATCCATAAAGTATAATTATGGCATAGTTTACATAAGTAAATAGCGTGCTCTCAGACTTACTGATCAAGGTCAACTTTTCCAGCATCGATGTCTTCTGACATACGTTTAAATTCAGCCGCATCTTCTGTCGAGAGACTTCTCCGTTTTCGAGGACCTGTGGATAAAGCATATTTATTACTGCAGACATCCGATTAATGTCAAAATAGTGATTACATTTTGAAAGAAGAAATATGATCATCAAATTATTAGTTCCAAACAAAAATCAGTTTATTGTGCAAGTGAGATAATTAGGTACAAGTACATGACATTTCTACATAGTTTCCAACTTAAAAGTAACATTGTATTGATATAAGATGCAGATTTTTCTAGACTAATATCACTTCATTAGTTTGTCTAAAGCATAATTATACGTCATACTCTAGATATCTTACTCAATTTTAGGAATATATCAACTTAATCAATATTAAAGGCGTTCTTTAAGGTGTCAGTAAAATAGTTCAAGTAATAATTAATGGTAAATTGCAAGTTTCTTTATGTTTCGTAAAGGCTGCATGATGTTATAATGAAAAACCCATTACTGTATAGTGTTTTATGTAATACGGATTGTAAATGATACTAACTATGCAAAAGGTGTACAATTTAACTGTGCGTTTGTGTATCTAGATCGATCAAGTGTATAATAGAGCACTTAATCGTATAATAAATTACAATTATTGTCATATGTCATGCATACGTATGCTGGTTCGTATGCACTTAATTGAATGCATGCAAACATGTTTTTATCCTTTCGTTCAAGACACTTATCTATTCGTTAGCCCAACATCCAAAGAAACTTTCAAACTTCTATCAATCCAACTACAAAGCTAAAGAACTATGCTTACTTACCTGTCTATCCACCAACCTGCCCTTCCACCCCCAACCTACCTACCTCCCAATCTACCTACTTACATACCTACCTACATGCATCCAAGCATCCATCCATCCAACCCTACATACATACATACATACATACATACATACATACATACATCAAAAGTGTTGCTCTCGTATAAATAACTTAGGTGACCTATATCAAGGATTGACTCTGTTACAATTTCACACGATTAGACCATCATCTTTATTTTCATTCAGTCAGGTGATATAGGTCACACATAAGTCAGATGGCATTTAAAACCTTTCCTTTTCTTCATTAGCATCTACTAAACAGAATCCTTCACGAACTCGTCCTGTCTCTAGTCATGTGATTTAACATACCATGAAGCGCCTTGCCAACAACATTTTAATTATCTTAGTGTGCACGAAACAGTTTGCGCAACAATTCACATAACTATAACTAATTTTAAATTGGCATATTGGTCCTTCTTGTTTTATCAAATACATCTCTATCTAATCGAAAAACAATATTCTCAGAAGATAGAATTCTCGGTTTAAGGACATCGTGCTTATTGATTCCGCTTTTTTGCAATTTATTTTCTGATGTACGTCATATTCACAAATGACCCGATATGAAAAAGACACAGTGAGTACGCTTTAAATAAATACTTTATTTTAAGCCATGGAAAACGAAATGGCTTGTATTTGTTTAGAAATGTTTCGGTTGTATACGGCAAAGCTTGGCCGATATATAATGAAAACGATGCTAACGATGCGATCAACCACAGATTATTATCGGAAACGGCAAGTTGGGAGACGGCTTGAGCATAGTTTTAATACGAAATCATTTGCATGCATATCATACGTACAATAAATAAGTTTAAATGCAATAACGGAGAGAGAGAGAGAGAGAGAGAGAGAGAGAGAGAGAGAGAGATTAACTGTATACGCATGCACTTAATGACAACAAATAATGAACAAGTGAAAGGAATTTTATATGAAGGAAAATAAAGATTTACTGAGCGTCAGAAAGAAGATAACAGACATATAGACAATAGAACAACAAAATAAAACAAATACATACTTTTGGAAAACGCCACAGCACACACAACCAAAATCAGCAGCAACAATGTGAGATTCCTCATCTTTGGAATATGACGTATCTTACTGTTGCCAGCTTGCAATGGCAATATTGGGTGGATTAAATCAACGCTATTTATACGGGTCGTCACGTGAAGTAGTTATCGCTTAATACAGGGGACCAATAGAAGAATATTGTATTGATAATGCAAGCAAAAGACATCCCCCAAAACTTGAGCCGCCACATAACTGACGCGATGTGTCCTCAGGAAAAAAAATATTTGGATTCAAATTATTTTAGTACTTTGTATCGTCACTCTCTTGGTAAAGTTGCGCAGGATAAGTCTCAATCAGCACATGTATATCTAAGGCATCTGCGAGCTTCAAACGAACTGATTTGTAAGGAGGGTTTCTTATGTAGGATAGTGTAGACAAATCAACAATATCATGTAACTGTATTTGTTTTCAGTGGTTATGCTATATTGAATAGAATAATAATATATCCAATGCATTGCACATTACTTATCAGCAAGAGTATATACATCTGTACTAAACATGGTTTCGGGGTAATCTCATTAACATATATAAAATCTCTAGTTGGAGGCAAACTGACATTTTAAGAAACATTAAATATGTCTTGAGCACTTACTAATATTTCTAAATAGAACGCTAGTTCTACCTAGGGTTTCTAACAGCTGTTTTACTGTTACTCTTAAACAGTTGGTTTTTTTTGCGAAAAATCAAAAACAGCAAACAGCTGTATTTTTCAGAACTGATTTTACTTTTTTTTCTTTAAAAAAAACTTTGCTTAATAAAAAACTTAAAATTAAATATAAATTGTTTAAAATGTTTTTGCCTAATAATATAAAAGTGAGGTTACGTAACATGTAACGGTCTTTTTTCAAATCCTTTCTCGAAGTGTGTTCAGAGCTGGAAACATTTCGTTGAGCGTGAACTTGCCTATAGGCAAGTTCACGCCAAACTCGCCAAACATTTTTTGGCGCGAACTTGCCTAATAATATAAAAATTTATTATTATTTTTTAGTAATAATCAAATAATATTTTTAAAACAAATATAATACAATCTAAGTAAATTATTATAAAAATAAGTTTATAATATTTTACATGTAATAGATTCTAAAATAAATAAAATACAAAATTACTTATTATTTATAAATCATAAATTACATTTTAAAATTGCATTATAGTTATAAGAAAACATATATTGACTGTAATAATGATTCTTTGGTATCTACATTCCTATGTTTTTTCTTTAATATTTTTTTCAGTTTTATTTGTACTTTTCACGTATTTTAGAAAACGACACGCTTTTTTTTCTTTTTTTCGCAAGAAAATAAAAAACAAGATTTAAATATTAAACCTGATATTTGAAATCCAATCCGGTACCATGCCTCAAATAAATTAATCATGCACAAAAGATTTTAATACTCTAGTTTCTCAGATTTTAAACCCCTGTTTTAGATAATAAATTTTTCATTTCCAGCATAATTGTTTTAAAATAATGTTTCCTTTTATTTGTTGTTTATAAAACAGATGTTCTGTGATGTATGTATCAAGGCAAAGTTTGTCAATCAATTGATATTTTGAAGAAGGAGTGTGTCACCAAACATAAATCCAGGCGGTGTAAATAATATTTGTGCATTTTACTCATTGATCTTTTCCTTTTTGCCATCAATCCCGTGTTACAGCTACAGAGACTTAAACTCCGCAGGAAGAAATAGCAAACAACAAATAAACAAGTTTTGCATAATTAAAAATAAATAATTTATTTCTCAAAATACAGGATTGAAAGAATCCCTATATTGGGTGTTAACTTATGCTAATATATACGGTCCAATATTGCCAGGTGTTTACTCTTGTAAGTTTCATTCGTGGGAATGGAGATCCTATTTTGCTTGTTGAGAAAATTTATACAGCATTCAGTGATCATTCTTTTGGAATTTAGGAAGCATTGTCATTGTGAAAATAATCTTTTAAAGTTTCATTTGCAAATAATCAGCAGGTAATTATGCAGTTTAAGTAACTGTTGCATAAATATTAATTGTCTGAATTTAAATCTAGCCATGTTTGTATGGGATCATGCAGTAAAGCGAAAAAATGCAAAAACTAAAGAACTTGAAGGTCAATGCAACCGATGCAATAAAGTCATAAAATGCTCAGGAAACTCAACAACAACTCTAAAGAGCCATCTCAAGACACATGGAATAAATTTCGACAGAGAACAGCAACAAGAACCAACATCCAGCAAAAATGTTGCGAGCGAGAAGCCAACTCCTAAGCCAACTCTTACAATGGATGCTTTTTTGAAGAAAATGACTCTTAAGGAGATTGTTACTGACATGGCCACGGACAACATTACAATTCGTGCGATAACAAGGAACAAATACATCCGCCAGTCAGTGTTGAGAGATGGTTTTAATCTTCCCAAAAATGAGACTGGCGTAATGAAATTAATTCACGACGATTTTGACGAAAAAAAGCTTCTCATGGTTCGCAACAACAGGAAACTGTTAAAGAAAGGCGCAAAGTTTAGTCTTTCGGTTGATGAATATACCAGCTCGAGGAATCGTCGATATTTCGGTATTAATTTGCACGAGAATATCAATAGGAAGACAATAAAAACTGGATTAGTTCGCATTCTTGGATCTTGCTCAGCACTCGTCATGATTGAAATTGTCAAAAATCATGTCAAAGATTTTGGATTATCGTTTGATCATGACATCGCTGGATCGACTCTTGATGGTGCTTCGGTCAATAAAAAATTTATTCGACATGTCAAGTCAATTGGACAACTTTGCTTGAATCACGGTATTCACCTTGGTGTGTGTGACACATTATTTCCAAAGAAAGCTATAGAAGAACCATAATTTGATGATTCGTTGCTGGGGTTGCTGGATAGTGACGAAGTTGCTGAAGATGACGATTTCGATGACATTGCTGATGTTGACTTTATTGAAGACACTAATGCTGAGGAAGAAATTGACTACAATGAAATTCTTAAGAATGCACGAAAATTGATCAAATTTATCAAAAATTCTTCAGTTAAAAATCAAGTATTCCAAGACAAAGTCTTCGCTGAGCTTGGACATCATAAGGAGCTGCATTTGGATGTCAAGACTCGCTGGAACTCTATTCCAACAATGCTAGACTCCTTAATTCAGACAGAGAAACCTCTTCGTGAGACACTTTTGGAGTTTGAGGCAGAAGAATATATTAATTGCGTTCATTTTGAGGCATTGAAAGTTCTGAAAATGTGCTAGAACCAGTTGAGCTTGCTGTCAAAAATTTAAGCAAAGAAGATGCTACATTGTTGTCTGCAGATGTAATAATCAAGTTTATGCTTCAAAAACTCTCAGACATCGATCATGAAATCAGTCGAACGCTTCATGACAACATAAAGCGACGCATTGATGAGCGAATTAACAACGATGTTATGAACCTTTTACCTTCACTTAAAGATCCTTCTATTTCGCCATCAAAAAACACACTCATATTTGCCGCCAGTCTTGCTTCTCGCTTATTCTGTGTTATTGACGATTACGATGATGATGATGAAGAGAAACAATCTGAAACTCTTTCAAATGATGCCGAAGAAAGAACAATGTCACTTCAAGAGGAGCTGAATTTGAAACTTCAAGAGAGTACCACCACCACTAACGCTGCTCAAGATAAATTCAAATGGTTGAAGAGTGAATTTGTATTATTCAAAAACACTGGTAAACGAACAGATCGTCTTCAAAAGCTTTATGATGCTCTACTATTGATCAAACCCACTTCAACTAACGTGGAACGTGTTTTCTCCATGAGTGCTAGCTTTTGCACTAAAATCAGATCTCGCTTATCTGACAAATCGCTGAATGCACTGGTCTTCCTCAAATTTTTTTATAATAAGTCGACGAAGAAGTAAAAAAACGTTTTTTAAAACATGTCATTAAAAACATATAAATAAAAATCTTTGCAGAACAATTGTTTTATTTTAATGCATTTTAAGGAAAAACAGTAAAACAGCTGTTAATAGCTGTTTCTTGGATAATAAGAAACAGTAAACAGCTGTTTTTTAAAAAGTACTGTTTTTGAGAAACCCTAGTTCTACCATATGTGTCACTGTATAAAGACTCGATACATCCTATGTTAAATATTAGTTTCCTTGACTTGACTCTAAAAATAAGTTACAAATGTTCTGCATACAATACAGCATCGTGTTTTACTGATCGCCTACTCAGTTATGTGGACCTGGATGAAAAGGCAGGCTATTATATGTACACATTGATGATTATTAAAATGATAACTGTCTTCTTTTCCTTTCATGACTCTATTCAAGCACCAACCGAGATGCGACATCTTACTTTGAACTATGCTGCTATGAACGGCTAATCAAGTGAGCTTCAAGTGTAAATTTCGAAAACTAAATTTGAATCACTCCGGTAATGCGTAGAGACAATACAACGTCATTGTGAGGATTAAGATGAAATCGTCTATTACCATCTGAAAAAATATGTTAACCCACTCGACAGGTTTCTCTTAAATGAAAATTGAAATGTGTTTTGTTAGATGTAAGCACAAGAGAGAGAGAGAGAGAGAGAGAGAGAGAGAGAGAGAGGTTACGCATTATAGCTTTTCGTTGACGTCAAACTTAGCATACGTCGTCAACCTGGAATCAAGTATTTTTCAAAAGAGAGTATGCCTTTTCTTTTTAAAGGTGATGAATCATCTTCAATGTATAATTTGGCTGCTGACAAACATTTGAAACGTATTTTAGTTCTCTGTATTCGAAATACCTAAAATGGAAAATTATTTTGCAGTAGGTCATGCTGTATTTAGCAAGAGGTTATATGATAAACTGTATTGTTAAACTGCTGGCATTATGCTGTTATTATTTACTGTCGAATCTCGTCGTAAGTAACATTTACAAACTTAATGCTTCGGACATTGATAGTCGAAAATTAGAATAAATAAACAACACTGCAATAATTCATGGCGCCCTTGGAATTCATAAGGCATGTTTAAACCTAACATGAGTGATTTCCATCTTTTGAAAACCAACATTTCCACTATAAAAGGAACGATCGCTTACAGGCGATACCCTTTTAAAACTGGGGGGAAAAAAGAGGCCACATTAATAAGAATCAGTACAATTGGATAGCCTTAGAAAACGTAGGGTTTTGCCATTTGGGGAGATTTACAAAATAGAAACTTAAAGAACGTAACCCGTACTAAGTTATGACGGTGAGACAACAAGTTACTTTCATGTAGCGGATGACTACATAATAATATTGCTGTGATATCTAGCTGGATCGATAAAACTGAATCGGTCTAACACAAACCAAGACATTGGCAATCCACTACGAATTCAATATCATGTCCGTGAAAGATAAATAGTGAAAGTGATAATAGTCCACAAGGAGAATATGGATTTCATGCAAGAAACTATAACATTTTAATGTGATCAAGTTGAGTGACTTGGTGCTGAGCCATCCCTTGTTAATACTGGAGGGGGAGGACCATGTTATGCGAGAGGTTTTGTTGCAGGTCTGATCGAGCCCCTATCTTAAAGCCCGCTGTTGGAATCATTTTAATTTACACGCTATAAATTTCATATAGCATTGCCATAGGCAATATGCATCAATATCCAACACTTAAGATTGTCCGCTTTCTAATTATTAACTAATGTTTCATTGCCGTACTATACAACGTATTCATAAACATATAAAGCGCATATAATATAGGAAGAGATGAACACAAAGCAAAAGTGAATTGTAATAATATATTTCATTATTTATTTCTACCTTTGTCCAAACCGCTCAAGTGGCCTAGTGGATATAGCGTCCGCCACAGAATCGGGATGACCTGGGTTCGATCCCCGGCCGAGTCATACCAAAGTCTTACAAACATTATGAGGTCAGTGTTAGGACTGGTCGCCCTGGTGTCAGCCTTGACGTAATAGTGGTAGGTGACAATTAACGTTAAAGACAAGCTTGACAATTTTACATGGTGCATTAAAACAACCTGAATGAACAACTACATCAATGTTAGTAGGTGTTTCATCATGTTGACTTGCTTTGTGATTTCTTTACAAATACTTTTGCACATGTACTTCTTTATATTAATACATTTGCTCTTTTATTCTAAATCCAAAGATACTGATTGTTGTGTTCTGAAGGTATCATTTAGCAATGTTGCTTATGCTCCTTAATCCTGCACTATCTAATATAGTGGCCTAATGTAGCAAAGTACAATATGATGTCATGACGATCCCTATCTTATCTCTTTTACGAATCGTATGGTAACAAAGTACAATATGATGCCATGACGATCCCTGCCTTATCTCTTTTACGAATCTTATGGTAACAAAGTACAATATGATGCCATGACGATCCCTGCCTTATCTCTTTTACGAATCGTATGGTAACAAAGTACAATATGATGCCATGACGATCTCTGCCTTATATCTTTAACGAATCGTATGGTAACAAAGTACAATATGATGCCATGACGATCCCTGCCTTATCTCTTTTACGAATCGTATGGTAACAAAGTACAATATGATGCCATGACGATCCCTGCCTTATATCTTTAACGAATCGTATGGTAACAAAGTACAATATGATGCCATGACGATCCCTGCCTTATCTCTTTTACGAATCGTATGGTAACAAAGTACAATATGATGCCATGACGATCACTTCCTTATCTTTTTTACGAATCGTATGGTAACAAAGTACAATATGATGCCATGACGATCCCTGTTTTATCTCTTTTACGAATCGTATGGTAACAAAGTACAATATGATGTCATGACGATCCCTTCCTTATCTTTTTTACGAATCGTATGGTAACAAAGTACAATATGATGCCATGACGATCCCTGTTTTATCTCTTTTACGAATCGTATGGTAACAAAGTACAATATGATGTCATGACGATCCCTTCCTTATCTTTTTTACAATCGTATTGGTAACAGTATGATACATCTCGTTTTAAACTTCCTACTTCGTTTAACAATGGAGATGAATCTTGTTTACCCTTTTCAGCGGATATTGGTTTTGCTTTGCTTGTTGACGTGGGCGATATGACCTTGGATACTAATGTGTCTGTGGTTAAATATAGCCAAGTTATGCA
Source organism: Unio pictorum (assembly GCA_030141615.1). Taxonomy (NCBI): domain Eukaryota; kingdom Metazoa; phylum Mollusca; class Bivalvia; order Unionida; family Unionidae; genus Unio; species Unio pictorum. The sequence goes on along the minus strand of JARLTB010000065.1, from coordinate 4,830,772 downwards.
AAACTGACGAAGCGTTACGCATGTGCGACACTTTATTGATTGAAAAACTAATACGATATCATACACATCTTTTAACTAACGCTTTTTATGAATACAAGATGATTCGTTTGTTTGTTTGGTTTGTTTGATTAGGATTTTTAACGTAGCTTTAACAATTTTTGAGTTATATCGCTCGGATGTCTGCGGTGAGGCAGTTATGTCTAGCACTGGGGCATCATGCCGCAGAAATGAAGCGAGATGTCCCACCCAATCACATTATGCTGACACCAGGCCCACCAGTCCTAACACTAACCTCTTAAAGCTGAACGTCAAGCACGGCAGCTGTTAGTACCATTTTTGTAAGTCTTTGGTAATCGGCCGGGGATCTAACCCACGACCTCCTGCTTCCGCGGCGTAAGATCAAACCACTAGGGCACCAGAGCGCTTAATGATAAATCTTCTTTATTGAATATAAAAATGCAAATGAATATAACTGAAATACATCCAGTGTGCACTACGTCCGTTTTTATAATTTCTTCTATCACTGGCATAAAGTAACATAATAAAAGTAAAACATTCGAGTAATGAAATCGTGATGTTCCTGATTTCAACTTTTTAAATAAGAATTATACCATGCCTGCTATAAAACAGATCTTGTGTTACCTTGATAGTCATGCGTGAAACTTATGGTTACACAATATAATTTTACATCAATTTGACTTTGGTACACTTTTGTTATTCAAACATAACAAACTATAATATCATCTGAGGTTTCAAACACAAGCAGATGCTCCATTGCATATGTACTTCGTGATAGGGCTGAGTAGAACAAGCAAACCGTATGCATATTTTCACAGTATATTGATCAATGGGATACTAAAAATATCTCATGTGTTATAATCTATTTTTACATGATTTTGATCTTAAAACCGCTTTTATTAGGGCCTTGCTTCATTTGCAAACAAAGAAAAAAAAACGGGGGAAAAACACCATGACATTATAACACAAAACATCTTAAAAATAATTCAGGTTGAAAGCATTATTAGGTCTTTAAGAACAATCTTTGACTGAATCATTGTGTCTAATTTCAATGGTCAATTCGTTCCACGTTCCATGTTTATGACAAATTGGTTGCGTAACCTTCAACACACGGTGTTATACACGGATAAACCAAGAGGCTACCAGTAACATAGAGTTGTCAGTGAACTATAAAATTGGAGTCGAACTATCATATCGAATATTTTAGATTACTTTATGCATTTAGAGTCAACGCGAATTATCCAAATGTCTTGAATTATTTGCATTGACCGAAAATTAAAAGCTTTTCTATTAGCTTTTCTAATAAATAAATAGTTTGTTATTTGTGTCCTCTTTTAGCGATATGAATCAGATAAAAGTGTAATGTTATTCTATCCTTGAAGTCGACTTTCCAGGTCACTTAACTTGTACGTTTCGTACCCCAAAATACCTTTCAATGATGTACTGTATTGCTCATTGATGTTGTACAGGTAACTGATCCATGAAACATTTTAGCCTTCCAAGGGTCTATTGGAATTGCAAAAAAAAACTCAACAAGTTCTGTGGTTGTGCAATAGCCAGAGAAAACCTATAGAAGTGAATAATTCACACCTTATAAAATATAATCTTTAAAGGCCGTTAGGTTTTTGCAGAAAATGGAATTTTATCAACTGAGATACATATTGTACATTTCGTAACTCAAATTTTGCTTAACATTGCATTCTCATGATTATATTATACTAACAATAATAATGAGGAACTTTGTATTGCGCCTAATCTTTAGAAGCTCTAAGCGTTTTAAAATATATTTGATAATATCACAACAGCAACAAAGAAAAAAACGGGGGGAAAAACACCATGACATTAGAACACAAAACATCTTAAAAACAATTCAGGTAGAAAGCATTATTAGGTCTTTAAGAACAATCTTTGACTGAATCATTGTGTCTAATTTCAATGGTCAATTCGTTCCACGTTCCATGTTTATGACAAGTTGGTGCAATGTGAGAGTACTTTCTAGAGTAACACCTAGATTTCGTACTGAGTCTGTGAATGTAATGCTGGTTCTGCTGATATTTATTGTTTGAGGTAAAGGATGTAAATGATAAAGTTTTTTTGTTGTGATCATAATGGCCTCAGTTTTGTCATCGTTCGTCTGCAGCTTGCTGCATGTCATCCATGATTTCAAATCAGATATACACCTCTCTTCTCCTTTACACCTAGCTGTCATCCGATCTTTTGTCATTACAGTTCACAAATGTTTTGTACACAGCCGTTTTAAATTATGATACGTAGACTGGCAAATATGTTTCAAAGTGGTATATATTGCACAACATAGATAAGAGTCAGGGTAAGAGGGTTTTGTATGAGAGAAAAAACCGGTTTTACACAAAACAAATAATGTGGGTGTTTTTCATTGAACGGAACGCATATCACTGTAGTTGGATAAACATGTTTTGGCAAAATTACATCTTCATTAGTCGCGCCAAATGCATACACTTCTGCTGTATTTACTTGTTTTGATTTCAAATACCTACTATTTTTCCCGTGGCTTTATGTCTTAAGTATATGTCCCAGCGTTAATTTTAAATCTAACAAAAGTTCTTCGAAATCTGGGAAGTACAATCGTACATCAATGAAATGCTTTGTGCCTGAATATTTCTAGCTGCACAAGTAAGAAAAGGTAACGTTCATTTAACAGAGCAAATGTGGTAAGATGACCTGTGTTCAATGAATACGTTAATAACCTTATGCATCTGCAGTCTTTAACATGTGTTAAAAGCAATTATATTACATAATAAGAGTCGATGATATGCCCCTGTCCATGTTGATAAGTCATGTTTCATATAGAATGCTACAAACTCGTATATTTTTGACGAAATTATAAAAATAAACAGTAATTGCGAAGTTTATACTTGTCAGTGTTACTATATAGCATGGCACAGGCCGATATAATCCATATCAAGGAAACGCTCTCATTATTAATCGACACATTTTAATAAAGAAACAGTATTTGGCTTATACAGTTCAAGAATGAAAATAGTTGTGTAAACGGCTCTGTGACAGGTTAATACGCATTGGTTGTGGTCATAGCTTAGTATCACATATAATTGTCTTTGACAAGTAAGATTAGGTACACGTAATGCTTATAATCATCCCACGCTATATGGACAATTACGATGCAAAATAGGTTTGGATACAGGTATAATGGTACAAACTGCTTACTCCCGGGGAATGGGCGTTTTCTGGAAAATATTTGTGCTCAATAAATTGTTTATTAAGTGTTTACAAGCTTATTATTTTCACTCTTTCTATGTTACTGTTTATTCGAGCCTAAGCACGTAACATAGAAATTGGGGGCTCGTCCGGGATTGAGATCGATTGGAATTTGGCTATAATTTTGTTTAAGAAAACTTTTGTTTTAAATTTGAATTCCCCTAGTTTTTGAATTTTTAAAAAATTGTTTAGTGAGATTGACAAGCTTGTATTAAAATGACATCTAAAGTAGAAATATTTTTTTTTATAATACTACTCAGGAGCAATTAGATCTTTTCCAAAAAGATGAGTTGATTCAATTTGCCAGAAAATATGATCTTTCTGAAGTAAAGGCTTCTTTAAGGAAACAAGAAATCAAAAAGATTTTGGTCCAATATTTGGTAGAAGAGAATATTTTGGAAAAAAGTGTTTTGATTTCGGTCAGTAAGTCAGCATCAGACTCTGACATAAAAATGAAGAAATTAGAATTAAAATTCAAGATGGAATTATAGTTGAAGAAGCTACAATTTCAGGAAAGGGAGAAAGGCAATTAAAATATGACAAAGATCAGGAAGAAAGGGAATACAATATAGAATGAAAGAATTAGAGCTGGCAAGTGAAAAACACCTTCATACTTCAAATCCAAATTTAAGTTTTGATTTAGCAGGGAATATTATATTAGTGCTTCCTTTCAGAGAAAAAGAAGTAGACAAATATTTCATTAATTTTGAAAAATTTAAAGTGGCCAAGGGAGCATTGGACTCAGTTATTGCAATGTGTACTCACTGGTAAGGCTAGTGAGATTTACACTTCACTGTCTGTTCACCAAAGTGGTGACTATGATGTGGTTACAGAATGCATTTTAAACGGTTATGAGTTAGTCCCTGAAGCTTATCGACACAAACTCAGAAATTACAGAAAAGAAGCTGGACAAACTCATGTCGAATTTGCTAGAGATAAAGAGCAGTTTGATAGATGGTGCTTAGCCAAGAAAGTCGAACAAGATTATCAAAATCTCAAACAAATGATATTAATTGAAGAGTTAAAAAATTGTGTCCATAGTGACGTTAAAACTTATCTCGATGAGCATAGGATTGAAACCTTGGAGAATGCTTCTCGAGCTGCTGACGAATATTCTTTGACACATAAAGTTAATTTTGTTAACAAGACTTCTACTCAACAGTCTTCTGGTAGAAAAGTATTTCAGCCTAATACCAGCCCTTTTAAAACTCAAACTAGCACAACTTTTTTTCAGAGAAGCTCGATTCTAGATCCTTGTCTCTTCCGACGTGTACCTATTGCAAGAAAAGGACACGTTATTTCTGATTGCTACAAATAGCTGACACGTGTATATATCAAGCTTTTGATGAGATCACTTTTACTCCTTGTTTGGACCAAGCAGAAGGTTTTGATCATAGTGATCCTCTTTTAACAACTCATTCTCTTTATTCTAATCAGGGTGATTAACGACAGTCACTTGTCGTCGAACAGGAAAAAGATCCTGCGGTCTCCTGTTTGATTCAAAGGGACATAAGTGAGACTGAAGCCATTGAAGTTCCTGTCTGTTATTTCATTAAAAATGGAATTCTTATGAGAAAATGGAGACCTCCCGAGTGTACCTGCTGGTTATGAGTGGTCGGTGAGCTATCAAATAGTAGTTCCAAAACCTTACAGACAGGAAATACTTAATTTTGCTCATGAAACTCCTTTGGCTGGTCATTTAGGGATTAGTAAAACTGATCACAATATCTCAACTCACTTCTATTGGCCAAAAATCAAATGTGATGTTGCCAAATACTGTAGATCTTGTCATACTTGTCAAACGGTAGGAAAACTCAATCAGAAGATACCAAAGGCTCATCTACATCCTCTTTCTACCTTTGACGAACCATTTAGTAAAATTATTTTAGATGGTGTAGATCCCTTACCCATGACCAAGTCAGGTAACCAATACCTGTTGACCATTATATGTGCGTCAAGAAGGTTTCCAGAGGCAATTCCCTTGAGGAATATAAAATCTAAAACAATAGTAAAAGCTTTGATAAAGTTTTTACTCAGTATGGCCTTCCCAAATCTGTTCAGTCTGATTAAGGTTCAAACTTCATGTCTGGAATTTTCCAACAAGTTATGTATGAATTGGGCATTCAGCAATTCAAATCTTCTGCTTATCACCCTGAGAGCCAAGGGGCATTAGAAAGATTCCATCAGACTTTGAAAAATATGATCCGATCATATTGTTTTGATACGAATAAAGATTGGAATGAAGGCAATCATTTACTATTGTTTGCTGTTAGAGAATCAGTTCAAGAATCTTTAGGCTTCAGCCCCTTTGAACTGGTTTTTGGACACACTGTGCGTGGATCAATGAAGTTATTGAAAGAAAAACTTCTTTCTAATGAAGATACTGAGATCAATCTTCTTGATTATGTTTCTGATTTTAGATACATGTTGTCAAAGGCTTGTGAGGTCGCAAGAGCTAATCTGCACTCTGCTCAATATAAAATGAAATCAAGATATGATAAAAAAAATCGAAGGAAAGGAGTTTTCAGCCTGGTGATAGAGTTCTGGCTCTCTTACCAATGCCACAAAATCCTCTTCAGGCCAAATATTATGGACCCTACACAGTTGACAGGAAAATTATTGACTTAAATTACATCATAAATACTCCTGGGAGGCGCAAACAAAATCAACTCTGCCATATAAACATGTTGAAAGAGTATATTGAAAGAGATAGCCATGTTAAACCTGTAATTAATTTAGTTGTACCTGTCCCACTCAGTGAAGGAATTTCATCAGATTCTATTGATATTGAAATGACGAATCTTTGTAATTCAGAAATTATGAAAGCTCTGGACCAGAAACTTTCACAATTACAAATGCAAGAAAGAAATGAACTGAAACAGTTATTATCTGAATATGAGCACTTATTACCAGATGTTCCTACAAGGACAAACAAAAATTTTCATGACGACGAAATTATAAATTCCAAACCTGTCAAACAACATCCATACAGGATGAATCCACTCAAACAGGAATACTTAAAAAAGGAAATTCAATATTTGCTGGAGAATGATTTTATTGAACCCAGTAAAAGTGATTGGAGTTCACCATGCATACTTGTTCCAAAACCAGATAAACTTTCCGTATGTGCACTGATTATAGGAAGGTGAACAGTGTGACAAAAACAGATTCATTCCTATTACCAAGAATTGACGATTGTATTGAAAAAATCGGCAATGCCAAGTATGTCACCAAATTTGACCTTCTGAACGGATTTTGGCAGATTCCACTAACGGAAAGAGCAAAGGAAATCTCGGCATTTGTGACTCCAGATGGAATTTACCAATATAAAGTAATATCATTCGGGATGAAAGGGTTACCAAGTACATTTCAACGTCTCACGAATATGATCACCTCTAGTCTAGAAAATTGTGATGCCTATATAGATGACGTCATCATCTATAACGACACCTGGATAGAACATCTAGCAACAATTCGAAAATTGTTTGACAGACTCACTGATGCATGTCTGACAGCTAGTTTATCTAAAAGTGAGTTCTGCCGTGCTAGTCTGACTTTCTTTGGACATATTGTGGGACATGCAAAAGTTAAACCAATAGATGCTAATGTTGAGGCTGTTTTTAAATTCCCTGTGCCTGAAAATAGAAAGCAACTGATGCAGTTTTTTTTGGTATGGCCGGATACTATCGGAAATTTTGTTCCAGTTTTTCTATAATTGCAGAACCTCTGACAAATTTATTAAAAAAGAAGAACAAGTTCTTTTGGACTGAAAAATGTCATGAGGCTTTTGACAAGTTAAAAGCCATACTTGAAACAGCACCAGTTATTGCAGCTCCAAATTTCAGTCAGTCTTTCAAATTATCTGTCGATGCAAGTGATGTTGGTGTTGGAGCAGTTTTAATTCAAGAAGACAAAAATGGTATTGAACATCCAGTGTGCTATTTTTCAAAGAAATTAAATCAGCACCAGAGAAATTATTCAACTATCGAGACGGAATCCTTGGCATTTTTTTTCTTTACAACATTTTGAAGTTTATCTAAGTTCAGCTCCTTCTTCGATTATAGTTTTTAGTGACCACAACCCTCTTACTTTCACCGGCAAGATGAAAACAAAAAATCAAAGATTACTAAAGTGGAGTTTGTTATTGCAGGAATATAATCTTGACACCTGGCACATCAAAGGAAAATATAATATAATAGCAGACTCTCGTTCCCGTGTATAACAATATCTTATATATATTGTAATTTATACGAGTTTTTTTAACCTTAGGTGGAAATTGGTTTGAGGTAAAAAGAAAGTTTTATCATATAAAACTTTCTTTTTATTTTATGGGGCAAGGTTTTACGTATATTTGATATAAGTCATTTATATTTATTTTTTATTGTTTGTTTGTTAGATTTAAATTTGGCATTTTAAGTTTTAAGATTCGTTCATTGGGGGGGGGGGTGACCTGTACTTTACAGAATAAACAGCAGGTGTTGACCTCATTTCTGACCTGGCTTCAGAGTTGTAAACAAGCTTTTAAAATGATTGGTTGGTTTCAAGGACATTATGGAGCTTTGTATCAACATCTTTCTATTTTAGTTTGGTCATACGGTGGATTAGCAATATGCAATGGCTGGCAGTACTGCGTATTATGCCAACATTTAACGAACAATTGTCAAGAATTCGCTGCATAACATTACGTAATAAACCAAAGTCTGCCAGTAGATGGCAGTGTTTAGCAGATTCAAAATTAAATAAAGAATTTTCGGTGTTTTGCAGCTTTTTTTTGTGACAGAATTATATCGACGAGGATATTAACATTGCTTGAATGTTTGGTCTTGTCTAATATACAAAAATAAAGCAGTGTTATCATTATATATTTTAGCAACTGAATACATTTACATAATAGAGAATTCTTCGCCGAGAAAAATGTTTGTAGGTAAGTCTGCAATAAACAAGTGAAAAACAGCTAAAATTAATAAAGCTTTTTAATACAGATAGAGATTTAATTACTTTGAATTAATTATATTTTAAAGAATGATTAGCTCGTAGATTGAATATACTGTTGGCAACATATTACAGTGTGAAGTCTTGTATGTAACACAAATGTTACCGTCGTGCATAACTGGCGTTACAGTGTCTCCATTCATTTCGCAGATCAATTGTATGATTTAATAGATCTTCTGGAAAGCAGATACAACACATCTCATCATTGATGGTTTTATTGCGCTCCATAAATTGATAGAATTTATGGCTATAAGGCATTTGTCTGTCTACTTCCTTCATCTGCACACCCTATTTTTGAATTTGATTTTAACATTGTGATAGTTACATCAGGCTTTGCCAGTTTTCGTTTAAGTTTTAGTTGTCAAAAGTTATTTTGTCTGTGCCATATTCCGTAATATCCAATACATTTTCAGTATCTCACATTATAAACACTCTGATCATCGTTATACTGTCATAAGAACTCGGAAATAGTTTAGTTATAAGAAAGTAAAAACTATATTAGATTATCAGGGTGGGTCACTAGCCGATCGACATATTGATTTTTATAGGTGTAGATATATAATGGTCATTTTTGGCCAAATTTAGTCACAAGTCTACGATGATGCCTAGTAATATTAAAGCGATATTAAACATTTTACAATTGTACTGTGTCACCGTTTTATTTTACTGATAATTATCATTATTTGACCACATTGACCTTGCGTACAAAACTATAGACCTATAGCTATTATTTCAAAAATCTTTGAATGCATCATGCTAGAAAAATATGACGTCACAATGTCCCATAATCAGGTTGGTGTTAAAAGAGTAATATTCAACAACTGATGTATATATGCATTTATACTTGGTAGGGGTATCATGTGTGAGGATATATCAGCGCATGGATATGTTGATATCTGTGTACATTTTGTAGAAGTGTAATGTGCAGAAATGCGTCTGATTATGTGATATTGTTCTGTTTAATACGACTGAGAATCTCTCTCTCTCTCTCTCTCTCTCTATATATATATATATATACATATATATATATATATATATATATATATATATATATATATATATATATATATATATATATATTTATTTATTTATTTATATATAGCGTGTACACATATCAGGGAGTATATGTATTTCGATGGACATGAATGCGTGACCGGTATTATCTTATCTGATCATATTAATGTTTAGTGGGAGTTTACATAGCTAGGGGAATATGCTATCCTAATGTCATTGTGTGCTAATACAAAAAGCTTTCAGAGACCAGAAGGAATTACTCCAGTGCAATTGGTCCGAGTCTTTGGGAGACAAAAGAGAAGGAAGAGCGTAGGCAGAAGTTAGAAAATGTGTAGGGAATCCGATTACTAGTCCAGAAAGATCATAAAGTTGAGTAGGAGCACAAGACAGGAGGAAAATCTATTACACTGTCAGATGACGAGATTGGCCGTCACTTGGTCGAGACGACTGATAGGGTTTCTAATTTGAATTTTATTTGAGGGATGACTGTTATTGAATTATAATAAACTGTTGTTATTTGAATTTCACATTTTGTGTACTCATTAATTTAACTGTCGGCACCGCTGACTCAGGGCTCTGAGCTTTGCATCTCTCTATCACTACCTCAATATCTGACAAAAACCAGCTAATGTGGGTCTTCTATATTAATTTAAATAATATGAGGAGCACTCCACCCCAACCTAAAAAGGGAAACCTCTACAATAGGTATGGGAGAAAGCTTGCTAGTAGCTTCTCGTGGTTCGGTGTGTTTTTTTCCCCCGAGCATTTTCTCTGGTTCTTCCTCTACCATTAATACCAACCGCTATGTATAGCCTATCTTGTGGTGAAAACAAAGCTTTAAACCCTATATCAACAACTGCAAGCATGCATGTATCCATACATACATATATGCATGCATGCATACATTCGTACGAACATACTATTCATGTCCTCTCTCTCTCTCTCTCTAACACACACACACACACACATATATATATATATATATATATATATATATATATATATATATATATATATATATATATATATATTTGTATTTACTAATTTTGACACCTGGCTAGATGCTACAGATCCATCATCCTGACACGAAGTGAACGTTCTCTGTTACATCCCGATCGTCCATGATGACGGTATGATATAGCTGCAATTAAGCCGTAAAAAGTTAATCCTTTAGGATGATAATTCTGACATATTTAAGATTGAACCGAAGTCTGTAGGATATGTTGTGCACATAGTGTAAAAATGCAGCCCTTGACTAAGTTTCAGGATCGTAGGTGCAGGAATTGCTTGTAACTGACGGTATTGAAGATCGAGGGTCCACCTTCAAAACATGTAAGCAGAATGGAAGTATAAAACGGATTAAGTCAAGAATGTCAATATGCCATATGTTCCAGGCTGAATTACGAATAATTTGTGTTGAGATCACAATGATGCATATAAAGGGAGTAAATATGGATCAATAGTCGACAGGGATATAACTACAGGTAAGAGTAAGGCTCTATAAGTCTTAAGGGAGTTATCTCCCATAAACAAAGATTTCTGCAAAAATATCAGTTTAGCATTATCATATGTAATTTATTGTTTGCATTAGGAATAATTCATATTAGTCTTAATAACAATTAAGGTATGTAGGCAGTCATACTTAGTAACATACTGTTACAAGCACAGGGATATTCACTTGACCGAGCGGTGTCAAAACCCTGGCGCGAGTCACGCTGGAAGTCATATGTTTTCCCCAAATTTCCAAAGACTTCCATACAACTTGAGTTGTAAAATGGAAAGAAAGACGTGTCTGCTATAATTATTAATCTTTGCTGTAATCAATGGGCGACCCAGAGGAGACAACTTGCCCAAACGTCCATTAACTGCACCTTTACATGGTTTTTCTTCATTATCATCCGTTTTCCGTACCGATAGCTTGTCATGCCATAGAAATTACACCAGTATTCCCTTACTAACTGGGAAATATTTAACTGCGCGACCCTAGGCCAGTCCATCCACAGAATTTCCGGCGTATCACGCTCATATACATACGCCAATTTTCCACTATGGCCACATAAACGGTACCTACCAAGTTCCAACTTATTGATTCCATTCTATAATTTACTGATTTCCAACCATAAATGCTGCCTTTTCAATCACAATACTTGTATACACCGCTGAATTTTAATATGGACCATGTTACTGAAAGGGACAGTCATTCGGCTTGTGCCTAAAATCACTACTAACGAACCCAGCATGGTTCAAATTCACTAACACTCCTCTCTGTGATGTTTTCTCCTACTAACTGGCTAACTATTTCGGACTAGCAACTCCAAATTTATTACATTACCCCCGCCTTTAAAAGATCACTCGACCACGAGTGACACAAACGTCACATTTCTGTGATCTAAATCACAATTGGAAGTATTTTTTTTTTTTCTTTTTTTTTTTCTAAAATGTAACCCCACACCCGATAAACGATTACCAATATGATTATATACAACATAAACTATCCAAATCTAAACAAGTTGAATCCAAGATGAAATAATGTTTCAACCACTTAGTCGGGTTCAAACTCCCTCACGACTTCCTCGAAATTGACTTATCTAAGCATAGGTCTCTAACAACAGACATCAAATGCAACCAGAACCATTCCTCTTTACATTAAAACTCTGGTCTGGAGGTTGCGTTTCCACCAGGACACACGTTCTTCCAATAAAACTTGGTACACCTGTACACATCACGAGGTTAGAGACTGCGTTCTTCAGAGACACCTTCTCTTACTAACCTCCAATAAGTCAACCATGACTTCAATGCCCAAATATTTTTTTTAACTCAGTCTGTGCCAGACGATCCTATTTTTTTCCACTGTTATATCACTACAAATTCCACACCAGTTGTGACCTAAAACCCTATGAAAACCTATCCCCAAACGCTAAAGTTTGGAACACTATCACATAACGATTCAACTATAATTGTGGTGTGCACTACAATTTCTTCATGCTGCTAAATAACTAACACGTGCTTTGAATTGTCCTTCACAGTTTTCCAAATTGACACCATTCCATTCATGCAGACAAGTCAAACTATGCATGATGAAAACCTCGCTGAACCATATATGATCATGAAGATGCGTGTAGACGATTTCTTTCTTCCTTCTTAATGTGCTCTGTATAAATCAATTCTCAACTGGCAAGTCGCTAACAGTTCAATGACAAACAAAATACAGGTTCCGTCCTGTACTACCCCACGAGGTTAGAGAATGCGTTCTTCAAATGAAACACGACCTCTTAAGAACCTCAAAAATAAGTCAACCATGACTTCAACGCCCATCTGGCGCGACCCTATTGTCACCAACAGAACGCTAGACTTGACACTGCCTTTTCAATCATCTTTTCACCACTTAACCGTACCCTACAGCAACACAAAAATAAAAATAAACAAATAGTCCACCAGCCTCCAAACACCCATACATAATACCCTTATTTTCTTTAAATTCAGCCATGTTTAACTCCAAGCACAATTCAAACAACTAGACTTAATTTACCACCTGGTCTCATGCAGCAACAACTTCTAGAACTTTTCTGCTCTAACACCACATGATTACAAATTATAAAACTAATACATACAATAATAAAACCCCAATCAAGACCGACATCTGTCGTTACAGAATTTAAAAATATAAAACAAATAATCACACCAATAATCAAATTATTTACATAGCCTTTGGGCGCATTCTGATTTAATTGTAACTGCGCGGCTTTTGTCACCCGTTGACTAAATGTCTCTACCCATCCATGTAACAATCACGGGGAAAAATTATTACCCACCCATATAAAACTTTTATTTGCCGCTTCTACCGGCGTATGACGCTTATATCAAATTTATGTATGATGTTCTTATTGTTGTTGTTGTTGTCGCTGATGTTATAAAATCCAAACTTCTCAATTAAACACAACACGGCGGGGGGGGGGGGGTGTTGTCAAACCCATTCATTAGCGGTTCCTATCAGTTTGTACAAAAACGAAACAATTACAGCCATTTTCATCATTCCAGCATGTTACAATTTCGCGGCCAATGATTGTCGTCCACATTTTAGCAATTCCAGTCTATAAAAAGAACAAAAAGTATCACTTGGCCCTGTTTTAACCCCCACGTGTCGAGGAGAAATGGCAAACGCGTGTGTCGTGTCCCACGCTTTTTTTTCTCTCTGACCTAAATCTCGCCATCTACCTATACAATTCTTGTAACATCGCTGTACTATATCCCGGATGAAATACTCCGTCCTGCTTAAACATTAGTACTCCTCTTAAAAATCCTTCTTAGCAGCAAATGCATATATCTACTCTCGCAGACAAAATGTCGCAAAATCACAATAAACGTAATGAAAAGCCCACTATCCATAACATTTCTCTCCTCTTTCTTTCCAAATGCGAAACAATATTCTGTTTCTCACATTTAATAACTGAATAAATTGCAAACCATGACAGAACTATTCACACATATCCCACCGCTGCCACCAGAAATTTTCTTGTTACAAGCACAGGGATATTCACTTGACCGAGCGGTGTCAAAACCCTGGCGCGAGTCACGCTGGAAGTCATATGTTTTCCCCAAATTTCCAAAGACTTCCATACAACTTGAGTTGTAAAATGGAAAGAAAGACGTGTCTGCTATAATTATTAATCTTTGCTGTAATCAATGGGCGACCCAGAGGAGACAACTTGCCCAAACGTCCATTAACTGCACCTTTACATGGTTTTTCTTCATTATCATCCGTTTTCCGTACCGATAGCTTGTCATGCCATAGAAATTACACCAGTATTCCCTTACTAACTGGGAAATATTTAACTGCGCGACCCTAGGCCAGTCCATCCACAGAATTTCCGGCGTATCACGCTCATATACATACGCCAATTTTCCACTATGGCCACATAAACGGTACCTACCAAGTTCCAACTTATTGATTCCATTCTATAATTTACTGATTTCCAACCATAAATGCTGCCTTTTCAATCACAATACTTGTATACACCGCTGAATTTTAATATGGACTATGTTACTGAAAGGGACAGTCATTCGGCTTGTGCCTAAAATCACTACTAACGAACCCAGCATGGTTCAAATTCACTAACACTCCTCTCTGTGATGTTTTCTCCTACTAACTGGCTAACTATTTCGGGCTAGCAACTCCAAATTTATTACAATACATACATATTATCTGTAAACTTGCAATAATAATTTTCATCCTAAATTTCAGCATTGGTAAAGACCTCCAACACAATGCATTGTCTCTGAACTGTTGGATATGTGACTTCAAATATGCAGTCATACATCGCCGTTTCCTTCAGTTAGCAAATTTGGGTATAAGAGGTTTTCAGTCAAACTCGAATTATATACGAGACGTATTACCGTTTATAAATAATTTATTAAAGGGATGCAGCAACGGGAAAAATACAACTGTGAAATAGAACAACCAGGAACATTCCACCTGTCAAAAATAAAATGGGACAACTATGGTTCAATCGCAGAAAATGACGAAGATATAGAAGAAATTCTGAGATTTCGATGGGGAAAGGAATGGTGGAAAGAAAATAAGAGAGAAACTGTTTCAAACTCATGCTGATGGGTCAGGAGTGACACAAAGAGTATCTCATGAATATTATTTACAACGATCGTCTGATATTATATATATATATATATATATATATATATATATATATATATATATATATATATATATATATATATATATATATATATATAACATACAGTACAGAATACACGGCACTTAAAGTAATGTTGAAAAAAATTTGTTACTGGGAAATCAAATAGTGTTCCACCGATGGTGCATTAATGCGCATAATTAAACTTTCTAGCAACTGTTTGCTATTGATTCCAGATCATTAGTGACGTATGAAAATAACGATAAAAAGTGTTAATAATCCGCGTTTTCCACATGAGTTTCAATGACAAGCAATTTCATCGCAATACTTTCTGCTGTTTGTTTCCACATCCATTATCATGCATGACGGAAAGAAAACAACGCAGTAACCTTGAGTGAGAGAAAAACAAATTAAGGTTGAATGAAAGCCATGCATTTTAGCTTACCCTAAGTAACCTACACGAATATTGTTCGTCGTAACGGTCTATATGTACTGCACTTGAGATGTATGGTCTGTATGTACTGCCCTTGGGATTTATGGTCTGTATGCACTGCCCCTGAGATTTATGGTCTGTATGCACTGTCCTTGCGATTTATGGTCTGTATGCACTGCCCGTGAGATGTATGGTCTGTATGCACTGCCCTTGAGATTTATGGTCTGTATGCACTGTCCTTGAGATTTATGGTCTGTATGCACTATCCTTGAGATTTATGGTCTGTATGCACTGTCCTTGGGATTTATGGTCTGTATGCACTGACCTTGAGATGTATGGTCTGTATGCATTGTCTTTGAGATTTATGGTCTGTATGCACTGTCCTTGAGATTTATGGTCTGTATGCACTGTCCTTAAGATTTATGGTCTGTATGCACTGTCCTTGAGATTTATGGTCTGTATGCACTGTTCTTGAGATTTATGGTGTGGATGCACTGTCCTTGAGATTTATGGTCTGTATGCTCTGTCCTTGAGATTTATGGTCTGTATGCAATGTCCTTGGGATTTATGATCTGTATGCACCGTCCTTGGGATTTATGGTCTGTATGCACCGTCTTTGGGATTTATGGTCTGTATGCACTTTCCTTGGGATTTATGATCTGTATGCACCGTCCTTGGGATTTATAGTTTGTATGCACTGTCCTAGGGATTTATGGCCTGTATGCACTGTCCTAGAGATTTATGGCCTGTATGCATTGTCCTTGGGATTTATAGTCTGTATGCACTGTCCTAGGGATTTATGGTCTGTAGGCACTGTTTTTCGGATTTATGGTATGTATGCAGTGTCCTTGGGATTTATGGTCTGTATACATTGTCCTTGGGATTTATCGAGAGTGTTTATATAACCAATGATTCAATATTGTTAATGCTGTATACATTTAATGTTTTGTTCTTATTCTTATTGTTGATCCTTAAACCTATGATAATATTCAAACAAATTATTAACTGTATATGAGCATGTTCACAGATCTCAAAAAGCGTGGCATACCACGATATCTTGGTCATATGAACGATGGTACAAGTTCAATAAAACCCACAAAAGCATGAGAGAGAGAGAGAGAGAGAGAGAGAGAGAGAGAGAGAGAGAGAGAGAGAGCAAGCTTTATGATGTGTAATACTGTTTTTAAAGCAGAATGATGACTTAGATCAACTGTAGATATATTACAATATGATAAATTACCTCTTGTCGGCTCGTCGTTTCGCTTAGTTTCTACTCGATATTAATGTATATGCGATGGTTTGTGAATGATCGAAAGTTCATGTTAAAGGCGTAGCTAACATGTGGTTATGGTGGTCTACTTTCTTCATTACAACCATCTTTTATGTTTAAATAATAAGTGTGTATTGCATTGATTTAAACAATGTCAAGAAAAATAGAAACTCAAGTAAAGAAAGTAACTGACGTATCAATAAAAGTAGCCACAAAATGCATATAACTACATTTTGTAGAGGACATACTCCACAGTGATGTTAGGTATTCATTCACTCGGTCAGTACACACTTGTCAGTAGTATATCTGAACTCCGTTCAAAGGGAACGTTTGTATGTTTCGTTTAAATGAAAAAAGTATGCATCTCGTGGATACAATGTACATATTATACATATCTTTCTTCATAGGAGGCAAATCTTTGCGCGAGTTATACCATTGTATACGTTAATTGCTACAGTCTTGATCCCCAAACACTGTCCACTACGCACTTGAGAGACATGTCTCTATATAATATACATTTAGATAACTATTGTTAATTGTCATGCTTCACGTATGGACAGATGTCGGAAATAATGCTGTGTATGTTAAAATGGGTTACATGGTACACATAGAAGACTGTTGTAGGTATGTATTTTGACACGTTTTGCCCCATGATTATACTAATGCGGTCACTGTGACCTGAATGTTACACTTGCAGTCAAATGTTTAAGTTGATTTATCGAGCACTCTCCGTGCTATGATCTTTAAACTAAAAAGATTATCTCAATCTCCATTAGCACCAAAATGTTACAATAACTGAAAGCCACTGTGCCATACATTCCACGTTGTGTTGACTTGGGTTATATTGTCGACTATATATAAATATATATATATATATATATATATATATATATATATATATATATATATATATATATATATATATAGTTCTACACTTGACAACGTGTATCTCTGTAGATCAGATCTAACAATATATTAGCGGCAATGTACATATAAAGGAATATTTTTTTTGCCTTGATTTTGTTTGTAAGTTAGAAACCATAAATATCCTTCCTCTAATTTGAAGTATTATATAATGATATTATTTTACTAATATTAATTATCACATATATAGTTAATTATTTAATTGTAATGACAAACTTAATTAAGATCTACGTAGAAAGATATGATATTAAATTTCCTCCCTAATTTCAGGTCATTGGCAGTAACAAGGAGGGTAATAACTACTGAAACAATCTGCCTCTGCGACACAAGTTAACTCCCTTCAATAATTCTGAAATATTATTATATATTATCGAGGTATCAGAAGAAGAAAAAATTAATTATTATATCTTGATATTTTTGTGACTGGCATAACTTCAGAATTACAAAATCAATATTGTATCATAATGAAATCTATTACTAAAAGATAATGAAAATAATTAAATAAACAGATAGTACATGTAATACAATATTGTATATCTCCTGTAATACAGTATTAAATATCTCCTGTCCACTATACCTATCCGGCCTCACCCATGTGTACACACCATCAACTTACTTATATAATGCGTGAAATCATTTTAGAAACGAATTTTTGAATTTGTGGTGGTCAAATGATTGGATAGTTGCAAGTAGAAAGATAGTTCGTCATACGTTTCAACAACAATTGTTTTCGTTACCTAAAGGAAAAAAGTTTCAAATGTACCCGTCAAATTACATTATCGCCCAGCAGATACACGCAAACAAAATATCGACATTGATATACCCGTACCCTTGACATTGAAATAGGACACAACAATATCGTGTTATTGGATATTGTTTTAGTTCCTGTCAGTGTTCTTGTGAGCACATTAGGTATGAACAAAAGTCATGGACGCTATAGCATGCAATGACAATCCATTCATCTCAAGGATTAACTATTACTGATACAGTTGTTTGGATCGTCGATGTTTGTATCGATTTGTCAAATTTAGTTGCTCATGTCTTTTTGAATTATTTCCTGTGCATATTAATATCCAAATAACCTCTTAGCAAGTGCTCTTTCAATCGTTCAAATATTGCCTGATCACGAAGGATTGCAGTATGTTCTCGTCCTATGTTGACGTGATGTCTTTTCATCATCGACAATAATGCTGCAAGAAATTCGTTGCCAGCATCATCTTGTAGTAGATGTGGCCATCGCGAGGCCATCGTAAGGGTCCTTTATAAATGCGTTCAAACATAGAAGCAACCTCAGATGCTTTCTTTGTTAATAACGGTTATGCCTCATTATATCTTCTCGCAACGTCAACGACTGTCAACGCGTGTTTGTATGTTTATTGGCGTCTACCAATGTTGATATTATCATGTGGTTAAAACGCAGTATCATTACGGGTGCTGACATCAAATTGTGCGTGCTGCATTCGCTTAGGTAGTGGTATACAAATGTGCCATATTGTCTGTCGTGCTAACTATTTTGTAGCAACTTGACTTGAAACATTTGCAGCATCGGCGAGGTTACTAGGCACTGCTCTAACCCTCCAATATCCTCTTGGCCTGTAATAAATCCGTTCCATTAATTTATAATCGTTTGATTAATTTACCAGTTCCCAACAATAATCTACCTTTCATCGCTTATCCTACTATCCAATCAATTTTTGCTTCTCTATTTTTTAAATCGAATTTAATTAGGGAATTAATTTCACACCTGCAATATATCTTCGTTGTAATATTTACTTTTATAAGCTACGTCATGATTTATGACACGCTTTATCAATATTATTTATCCGATACCGTCCAGGTTTTGGTTGATCTCGTTCGTCAAGTCGAATACCAATTCTGGTTCCAGGACCACAAAAACTATATCCTGGAAGATGTTTCTCTTCTGGGTATTTAGCGCATGGAGTGCCTAGAAATTTCGACATTAAAATAACAATACCAACGCCATCCTTAAGCTGGAGTTTAGGTCGAAACAGCAATAGTATCTGATGTACATATTGCACATTTCCACCATATGCTAGTTTCTATTGTTTTGGAAGCTATGGCTATCTCATATTTGGAGTTTTAAATTTACAAACTAAGCAATATAGATTCATTAATTTATAATATGGATGTAACTGATTTCTCAGCAACACAAAAACAAGAACCAATCAAAGATCTTCCAGCGCTACCAAATTCTATCAGAATAGTAATAATATTATACTTTCCAGTTGAAGTGGAAACTCACAATTATTCGTCAATTTGATAATGCGATGGTTCAAGTGGGATAATTTTATATAAAGGGACCATCTGTTGATGATCAGATATGCTACGATATTCTTTAAAGATTGTAATGAGAACCCCAAATTATTAAATGATGAAGGTGACGATCTTATCAATTTTATGACCGATGTGGATGAAGCGCCCAGTGTTGTTGTACATGATGGATTTATTCATAATCTTGTGGTATATGATGATGTTATGCTTTACAAACAATCAATTCCAGCAACAATATTTTCTTAAGGCATATATACAAATACAGATATAATTTATGTTACACAGAGATTCTGAAAGTGATCGCTCATAACTGTAATAATTTAGCTGTATTTAATGTTGATACACATACACTTAGAAATATTCATCAGACCTGGTGTTCAGGAGATATGGATATAATTAAGTTTTAAAACTTCGTTTCACGTGCGCAAGCTGCTACACAGTTTTTACTGATACATGTATATGATCCTACGTCAGGATATCGTGTAGGTCTTGATAAAATACTTGGTTGAGTGACTATTATAAATTATAGCAGAAGATAGGTGCGACCTCTATGCGACGTCATATGGTAAAAAAAATGAGCGACAAAAATAAAATAACAAAAACAATTAAACCAATTAGAGAAACTCTCGCTTAGTTAGAGGCTTTGGTTTGGCTTATTTGACCATGTATTTTTTCATTAATGTAGGAAGCCTTATTTTGAAGCAAATGACGTTTCAGCAGAAGGTAGGTTTACCCTCTCTGGTACTACAAAGAAGAATCGAGACAACAAACTTTGTAAAATTTAACAAATACTTTATTTTTCTGGAGTAATAAGTGAAAAATGAGAATACAATAAACTTACGATATTGCGAAATAAATCTTAAAATAATCCAAGAATTAACGATACGTGTCTAGGTAGTAGTAAGTCTTGAATACATTCAGTTCCTGAAGAGTGACAAACTTATAATCGATCAAAGGTATATTATAGCCTACGTCGTACTGATGTGTAAACAGTCCCTTGTTGAATCACATAAATAGTTCTCAAGTTTGAATTCGGTATAGAGTCCAATGATTTTCTTTATCCAAGGAGTTTGTCAGAGCATGTTTGTATTTCCGGTGAGAATAATTACTTGAATTCAATAATTTGAAGAAACAAAAATTGAGCGAAAACAACAGGACACAACATAATCAGAACTTAATTTGCCAGATGTCAAGCACAACTGGTAAAATCATCATAATCACACGATCATATATTCACCTCAGGTCTCTATAGTATTTTATACAAACAACCATTACCTACTGGAAAATTAGTCTTGAATGATCTGATTAGACTAGTTTATTTACAGAACAATAACCTACGACGTTTACACTAGGTTTCAAAAAATCCCGATTCTGATCATCATACATACCACTTCTTATTTACCTGAATAATAATTTGGTCAATGAGCTCTTACACACAGAGGATCTTTTGGCCAAACATGATCTCAAACGAGGAACTCCGGCACAGAGCGGGTGCAAGCACCATTTCTGAGATAATTGCAACACGTCGATGGTGATGGCTCGGCCATGTCTGTAGAATGCCGCCTGACTCTCTATCAAGGGTGGCACTGAGATGGACCCCACAGGGGAAAAGGAACCCTGCAAGACCCAAAGAGACCTGGCGACGGACCGTGGACTGAGACCTTAAGGCCGGAGGCCTCAACCTGCAAGCCCCCCCCCCCCCCCCCGCAGCAGCTGCCGACATACCGAAATGGTGCTCCCTAGCTGTCGCCTCAAGCACCAGACAGCGCAATGATGATGATGATGATGATGATGATGATGACATAAATGAAAATTTAAATACAGTCAATCAGTTCAAGCTTTATTTTGAACATTGTCATGCAAACCATGTCATATTACAATAGCAAATAACGAAAAAGAATCAGAACTGACAAACATAAAGTTAAATATAATTAATAATATTGTGTAAGACTCGATTGCATATACCAACGTAATTTTTGAGTAAAGAAACCAATTAGACACCAAAGTTGTCATTCAATCAATCATATGTGTTTAAAGTGTCTCGTCCCTGGGGCTCTTGACACTGTTTTATCTCCCAAAGGGGAGTTATTTAATTTTATCCTGAGGGGTGGGAATAGTGCCGCACACCCCTACAGGCGTTTATGAGTTCAAAGAACCCTATTTAGTTTGGCCGTCACATCGGGGCAATTATTTTACTGCCACTGTGTGAATGTAAGGCCGTTTGGTGGGTAGGAATAGAACCTACACACACCCACCAATCAGTATTTGGAGTTGCCTAACCATTCTGCAATAGCAGTGAATCAAAGCGAGAGTAAAATAGTAAACTCATATCGCCTGTATCTGCGTTTTTGGTCGTGCAAGCACGAGACATTGCTGCAGCAGGTAGCAAGGGTGCGAAGAGCCAAGCGCGCTCATGTATATCAAATCCAGTCCGGTTTTACTAATGGACAACCTAACAACCAATAATGTGTAAGCCACCTATGCAATTAACCAAATATCTGAGTTATAAAATATTTATTTATTTCCTATCAAAATAGGGACTAGTACAAAGGTGTACATATGAAGTCCCTATTGTATTTAAATTAAAATGTCTAAGCGACACATAGTAGTGTAGTCAATGGTAGGGGTTTTCGGTTATAAATTTATTGAAGGCAATGCCTAAAAGAGTCAAATTAGTCTTTTCAGGGCCAAATAGTTAGTCCAAGAGGGATACTCGAAGCCAAATGAGTCCCTATTTTCATTCAAGCAAGTGAATAAAAACCTAGTTTGAGTTATACATATATCTCCGGGACGTCTGTTCTCGATGCGGTAGGTTGGCTAAGGTAGAGGTAACGTACTTCCCTCACGTCCCAGCCGGTTTTCCTTTTGGTCCCCCATGAAGCAAAATTTCTGTGTGTCGTTGCGAAATTTTTCCAGGTGACTGTATATGCCCTCGTTTCATTCTCTGTTGGTTCCCTGTAGCCCATGCCCACCATTGATGTTAATTGTAGTGGTGCACTCAGGTCGCCATCTTGAAATCCACGTGGCCGCCACGCTTTGTTCTTCATGTCTTGTGGGATGAATCCTCTGACAGAGCCGCTGTAGTTTAGTCTAGTGGGGTGTAAATATGCCCCGGCTCGGTTTCCCGTCACCTCGGCTCGGTTTCCCGTCACCGTTAAGGGTAAACACCTAGGTTGCTCGTATGGCTGCATTCTGTTTTACAGTCCTAAATGGCACCTTTTCTCACTGCCAACTATCAGTAGGTTGTCACCGTCTGAGGACCGGTCCGTCCAGTTCGGAGTCCGCTTGCTGAATGAATGATAATGCAAAGTTGTCATTAGTCAGTCGGATTATATAAAGATGATTCTGTTTCTCGCTTTTCCAAATCAGTAAGAGAAATAACAAATAGAATGTCTGGTAAATGTAAACCTGATATGATGTTACTGATAATAGGAGTAACAATAATAGGAATAAACAGGATGTAAACCAGATAGGGTTAAACGATGTTGCTGATAATATGAGTGACAATAATAGGCTTAACAGGTTGTAAACCGGATAGGATTAAATGATTTTATTGATAATATGAGTGACACTAATAGGATTAAACAAGTTGTAAGACTGAGAGGGTTAAATGATTGTACTGATAAAGGAAGTGACAATAAAATAATAAACAGGTTGTATACAAGATAATTGCCAATTAATTAAGTAATTTCGAGGAAGTGCTTATATATATATAATCGTTATCATCATGATCATCATCATCATCATCATCATCACAGGTTTACATGTGGAAACATTTTGTTGTCTTTCCCTCGTACACATTCGATGTATGTCAAATACTCAAATTAGATTCTTGCCTGCAATTTACTCATACCGGATGTCTAACTATAGGGTCTAATTAGCTTGACAGGTGTTACTCGCGTTAGGGCGAAAATACCTTGAATCATGGTTATTATTCAATTTAGTGTCTAATTGATTTCTTTACTGATAACGACTAATCGTATGCAACAGGAACTTGACCTAATATAAAAGTGATTACAATGTTAGAACTGTATTCGTGCATTCTAGCGATTGACATAGAGAACCTAACACACAAATATGCTTAATGTAAGGAGAAGGAAATATCCTGATGGATGGTATATGATCAAACCAACCCTGGACGAGTTCGATGACAAAATGAGCGTAGCCGAACAAGAGCTACGTGCAGGCAAAAGAAAAGTGGAAGCACTTTGGCCTTTATTTCAGATTCGTCATCAGAAATCCAGATACATTTATGACATGTTCTATACTAGAAAAGCCATTAGTAAAGAATTGTTCGATTACTGCCTAGAGAAGGATATTGTAGATAAAAATCTCATCGACGAGTGGAAGAATCAGGGTCACGAAAACCTCTGCTGTCTCCGATGTATTCGGATCCGGGACGCCAAGTTTGATACCAGCTGCATCTGTCGTGTCCCGAAATCAAAACTAGAAGCGGGTGTGATAGTAGAGTGTGTTCACTGCGGATGCAGAGGCTGTTCAGTGTAAATTTGAAGAAAATCTGATGTTCGAAAACCTTATGTTTAAAAAAGTGATACAAACCTATAGCAGAACACGTCCAAATTCGTCATAGATTTTTGCTGACTTTTATGATATCTTTGCACTGACTGACGAGACGCTCAATTCACGTGGGATAACGTTGTTTGAAATTCCAACCAGTCCAGTCCAACAACATTTATTCTTTATTAGTTTTCGTATGTGTTTTGCGAAAATATTCGGAGGCCTGTAAGTATTTCTACGGCGGGAGATTGATAAGCTGATTCAATTAAGAATGAATGCCATAAACGTTTGTATCAATATCAAATCATGTAAATTGATATGTAACTGATAACAATCGGAATACTTCTGATTTAGTTCCACTGTATGTGTAAGAAAATTGATAATGAGAAATGAATAAATGTAATAAACGCATATATCACTATGTTAGCCATCGTTTATTACTTTTATTATGTTTACCTGACTATATGATCGATATGATCGATATGTAATCAAATATAAACTCAATCTATGCATATATCCATACAAACGGAACAAACCCTTCAAGGGTTACATATTCGTATGTATTTACAACGTTTAAAATTTACATAAATCTTAAGTTACTACCATCTCTCTAGGCGTTAATGCGAGTGTTGTTACGTCTTCATCCGACGTGATGGCTGCACGATTCATTTTCAATTATACGGCATTCCTACAATTATAAAGATTGAATTTTCTGGCATAAATAATACTGAAGATTGAAGAAAGTCCGCGATGTACGATATATGCAGTCCATGAGCAAGTCTCGGGATTGTAGGTGTAACAATTTGCATTAAAGATACAATATAATTTATCCGCCATAAGATAACTGCGAAAACGTAATCTAAGCCAACACAGAGTGTAACGACTTATAGACAATTCGGCCCAAAGACAATTCGGCCCAACTATGCGATAGTTGTATAAAGATATTTTTTTTAATACAGCAAGTAGATACTATGTAAGATATATATATATATATATATATATATATATATATATATATATATATATATATATATATATATATATATATAGAGAGAGAGAGAGAGAGAGAGAGAGAGAGAGAGAGAGAAACGAGTGAATAACGGATATCTTTCATCGAGTGGATGAAAAAAAACTCAGTATTTTTACGAGTGGCGAGTTTTTTTTATCCAAGAGATGAAATGTGTCCGTTATTCACTCGTTTCAAGCAAATATTCTTTTGATTTTATGCTCTTATACGTTCTGACCCACGTTCTATGTTCGGTGTTCTATTTTCTGACCAAAAAATGTAGTTCCTGTAGTGAAAAAATATTGTTATTTTTTCACTGTTATTTTTTCACTGCAGTGAAATATAAAGTAATTCACTGCTGAGCATAAAATAAATATATATCTCATTTGAGAGAGAGAGAGAGAGAGAGAGAGAGAGAGAGAGAGAGAGAGAGAGAACGAGGAATGCCGAGCATTTTATTTTGCCAGTTTATTTGCTGCAACATCAACATCGTACCAGTTAAGTTTATGTTTTATTCAGTATCGTGAGTCATAGTTCCTCCTTTACTCCAAACAAATTAGAAATAAATAAACTGATTACTAGTCTTAAGTATGGTACACATTATCTTTGTTCCCTTGTAAGCTGCTCTCTCTCTCTCTCTCTCTCTCTCTCTCTCAAATGAGAAAGAAAAGAATTGCTTGAAAGGGATAAAGTGATTATTGTCATGGCTCGCACCAAACAGACTGCAAGCAAATCAACGGTTGGGAGAAATTACCATGGTGTGATGTAAATGCGGCCTGTTTTGGAACGAGAAATCAAAATAGATGACTACTACAATGAACTAAAACAATGAATTAAAAGAAGAAGGAAAGGAAAGACGAATAGAAGAATAACTAAATGAAAGAAGAAGAAAAAAATCAAGGAGAATAGTGAGTTGAGCTCAGACGGGAACAAACGGACAGTACGGGAAAAAATGGCGTCGGCAAGAAGAACTATGACAGAACTCCAAAAATATTTTAGAACAACGAGAGTGACACTAGATGATGGGGATTACATAGAGTGCAAATACAAAGAAGGTACACAGCAAATAATATTTCCGGATTTAAACAACAGAGAAATACCAGGTACAACATCAGTATTGATACATTTTAAAATCACAGACGAAGAATTTCTATCCAAAATTTACTCCATAAATTATGCAGCAAACGGATACAACATCAGATATAGAGGAAATATACCAGTACTGAAATACGGAGAAACTACAATATGCGGACAAAGAGCTATAATTCAAAGTCCAAAACCAATCGTGCGGAAAATAAAGAAACAAACAGGTGAATTGCACGTAAACGGCATACCTATAGAAATTCCAACTGAAATTGTAGCAATATGGGCAGAGGAAAAATTTGGCATTAAGGTGGACAAGTTTCGCTTAGGGAAAATACCGGGGTTTGAAATTTTTACCGAAACAAAGATATTTGAAGTTGAAAGAACAAAACTAAGGACAATAAAAAGAAGGTGCTTCCTAAGGGGATTCATGATCACAACTTGGTACAAAGGATGTATTTATCATAGAAAATGCAGCAAGTGCGGGGAAACAGGGCATACACCAAGAAATTGCAAGATAGAAATAGAACAAATAACAACCGAAAAGAGAAACCTAGAAGTACAGCAACTCATCTTGAACAAAGATACTACAAATCCTCAAGTAACAACCAATCAGACAAGAAATGAAAATGAAAAAGAAAAACAAGATCAGGAATATATGAAAAAACAAACGTCTAACAAACCACAACCAAAACCCCGAAGATCACAATTAAGGCAAACCATAGCCCAGGATAACGACGAGAAAGAACAACAAGGACAACAAAAACAACAAGAAATAATACAATCGGATGAACAATCAAAGCAACAAACACCAAAACAAGAACAACAACAACCACTAACAACAAAACAATTGAAAAAGAGACGGAAACTGGATAGGAAAAGAAACAGCTCAGAAAACTCTAATAAACCACAAGAAAAAGAGCAACAGAAAATAGCTGCAATAGAACAACCAGATATAATCACAGAAGATGAAATTGTGGAACAAATGGAAATATTTGCAAGGGAAAGAAAAAGAGAAGAACAAGAAAAATGGGATTTTTTTTATAATGATGAAATGACAGCGGAGGAACAACAAACAGCACAACAAACGGAAAAAGAACAACCTTTAAGAGTCATAGAAAATAAAGTAGTTGACACGACATCAAGCGAAAGAGAAAGGGATAAGTCAGCAGAAGAAATCTTTCTAGAAGGGAGGAAGCAAAGAAGGAGAGAAAAAAGAAGAAGAGGAAGAAAAGACCAAATCGAAAGACAAAAAGATTTGTATTTCGATGAATGCCTATTATAAATCTCTGAAAAAAAAAAATAAAAAAAAAATAATAAATAAAAAAAAAATTTATATTACAAAAATGAATAATAAAGAAAAAAATAATATAGCACACACTGAAAACAAAAAAGGGGAGAGCCTTTCCTTTAAATGGACTGCGAAGATCAGAGGAAAGAGACCTCTCCCAAAACAAAAAAAAAAAAAAAGAAAGGGATAAAGTGAAACAAAGCAAAATACATCAGACTCACAAGCTGAAATGCACATACATATCAACACACACACACACACACACACACACACACATACACACACACATACACATACATACAGATATATATATATGTATATATATATATATATATATATATATATATATATATATATATATATATATATTTTCATACATCACATATTAGAATATATTTCCCTAGTCTTGACAATCATTTACTGAAGATGTGGGCAGATTGGAGAAACACGTTAAAATTGAAGCTTTTGACACCCAAATTCACTAATGAGGCACAAATCATTGTCGCTGACACATTATCACTAAAAGTAACAAAGGAAAATGTTTTCAGATGATCAAGCGTAGGGTTCTTGTGCGTGCGTACAAAAATATAGGTATTCTGAAATTTGACGTTTTAAACTTGAGACGTAAGATAAAGACAAAAAATACTAAATTTGAGCGACTAAGTAAAATACTTTGACTATTGCCAGAACCTAAGGAACTAAGTACAAGTAAAAGAGCCGATGCCGAGGTGTACAAATTTATATCTGATCACAAGAAGACGGAATGTTGTTAGACGAAAACTCATTGTATGCAATGCAGTTTTGTCTGAAACAAAGGCGTTAAAGCAGTCACATTCTATGGAATGACGGCGTGTTCTATATTAGATTATTTATGGGTTGAATATTCAAAATGTCTGATGTCGAAATGGAATTAATTAACAATGCATTTGCTTTACGTTAGTGAAATACACCTAAACAGTACACGTGAGCGGACTCCTCGCTTTCATCGGCTAAAAATATTGTTTTCTATATGTGAGACTGTATATAAGTTCAGGCCATTTTAATTGCACACAAAAGTGTACATTTAAGTTGTTTGAACTTTAAAATATATCCGTGTTTTACACTACGACACATACGTTACCATTCTACGTTACAAAACATTTTTAAAAATACATGTTATTTTTCTTTTTAAATTTCGTGAATGCACTTAATTAAGTATAAGAATGTTATTCACTTCATCTTCTTATAAAATATAAAATAAGTCATAATGATTATATCAGAAATGATCATGTGAATAATAATTTTCAGCTGTGACATACAGGAGAAATAACTACAATGACAAATGTACGTGTTTAATATGGTTAATCAAACATATTTGTAATAATTTCATGCTATATTTTCATAATCAAAATTGAACGAAGAAAACTGAGTGAAAACGATTACAAATTTAATGAACAGTCTCTTATCATATGCATCTGATATATACGTTATATGTTTGGAGAGACTAAAAAGGCATACACATTGTGAACGTTTGCGTTAATACTGTGAACCGGGAATTGTTATAATTAGAACGGTATTAATTTGATAACTTAAAATGTTTTTGGTGTTTTGAATATTCATTATGAATTTAAATGAAATTTAAAATACAAGAAATTTTGGTAAAGATGCATCTTTCGTTGTGTACATTTATCTGTCTTTTTCGTAACTTATAACAGCAAAACGCAATAATGTTCTGAATTCAATTTATGTCAAATTATCGCAAAATACATAATTATGCAATTTTCAACCATTCTCGCTGTATACCTTTATTTGTAACAAATACGTTCAAATATGAGAAGACCTCTTGTAACGTATGTATTTTTCTTGAGAATTAAGCTTTTGAGACCATGTTGGCAAGTGCCTAACAAAATCGACCTTCTTCCACAGTAGATATGATGCATCTCATTATTGTCTACGTAACTCCCAAAGCACTGTGTCCATCTCTACTATACAACTTTTTTTCTTCACAGTAAAAGTTATCTTGTTCACCAAATGTTTCAAATTTTATTCTAAAACATATTCTAAAACATATTATATAAGAATTGTCAAAATATGTTAAAAATAAATACTTGTTAAAACTATTGTTAGTTGTATTTTAAAATTGGGCCGAATTGTCTTCAAAGTTGTGCCGCATTGTCTTATTTTCGGTCCAAGTTGGGCCGAATTGTCTTTGGGCCGAATTGTCCAATAGCCAGTGGAACGTTTGACAAAGTGTCCTTCGCTTGTTGTAAAGATGTGTTGTTAATATAGATTTCCACAATCCTCTAGTTTAAGGATACTAGCAGGCAAAGAGCTCGATATATCAAGTAACAAATTTGAATCAAATACTGCAAGTTCAAAATATGGATAACGTTGAGCTACTTTTGATGATCATGGTGCAGCATTTTTCAAATTACGTCCCCTTATTACAGGTTCATAAATTTAGGTGTTACAGCGCAGCGTAGATCTCCTTAACAGACACCATATTATTTCAATTGTATGTCCGTAATTGACTTCAAGAGGGTGCTGAAGTCATTCCCTCGTTTTCTGCAGCCATCAGTTCGGCAAACATAGAGAAGATGTAATCCGTATTTAATCAGGTCACAATGCAACAACACATGTTTGATAAACACCAACAACCAATACCAAACGCCTCTAGAAAACAGTGACAGTGAATACAAGATTAGTACTAAACATTTTATGTTTAAATTACAACATGTACAAAGTAAATTATATTTGAAAATTTAGTTAATTAAATATGATATAGGCAGAATAAATGAGCGTTGTGTTATATATGTAGAACTCTATGCACGTAAATGAGGAAGCATAAATAACAGATCACTATAGTTTGTTAAAGAAACGTATAGACGTATCTCTAAACATGAATAATGAGAAAAGCTATATAAATCCATTTTTGGAGAATATTTAATTTAAAACTAGCATTTTGTTGCTCTAATTAAACGTGTAAAACTGCACGTGGATTAAATATGTAGCTGATAGCGTTTAAAGAAATACACGAATTGATATTTACATTATAGTTTATATAGTCTCCAGCATGTTTAAAACGTGGAGGAATATGTGTATTGATGTATTGTGTAATTTATTGATTTATTGATTAATTAATTGATGTATTGGGTAATTTATTTATTGATTAATTAATTGATGTATTGGGTATTTTATATGGATAAATTAATTTTCGAATAAATTATCTTAGAGTATCTTTATACACCATTTAGACTAGAAAGTCAGATGCACGTCTTTTCAGATATAGTCGTAGCAGGTTTCCTATACATGTTAGAAAATATGCGTACCAATTCTTCAAATATATCAGACCTGACCACAATGGAACGTATTTAAAATGCGATAATACATTACAACAAATTACTTATGAGTAGTGATAGTGGATAATCAACACATTGTAATAGAACTGATAAATAATACACATACACATGTTATTAATATAAAAATGGAGACAAAAGTAATAAAGTCTTATCAGATCAAGTCATACAAATATAAATATTGTTTTTTTGTCTGATTTTTGTTTATTTGATGGAAAAATTCTCGTCACAGCAGTATCAAAACAGTAGCTGAAACTGGCAGCCATTATTTGAAAGAAGATGTATAATATACGTGCTATACTTAATCATAATATACAACATACCAACATATTTGTCACTTGTTTACTTATGACGAATGCTCCACGCCATCTCTCTCATTTAACGAGTACGTTCAACCGCGGTACATGGTAAAAAATATTCCGCACTGGCCATGTTAATAATTTTGTTAAAAGTTTCGATTTTCAGGTAGAAAAATAAACATCAAAGAGTGCATCGTTACATTAGCTAACATTTCTGTCAAAATGTCATACGTGGGAAATGGAATACTGAAATTTTATATTTTCAAAATCAATATGAATATGTTATCATTACATTCTCCGTTGTTTCATTTCATTTCCTCTTTGATATGTCATTTATATTTATTTTTATTTTTAATTGTTTGTTAGATTTAAATGTGGAATTTTAAGTTTTAAGATTCATTCATCGAAGAGGTGGGGGGGGGTGACCTGTACTTTACAGAGTAAACACCAGATGTTGACCTCATTTCTGACCTGGTTTCAGAGTTGTAAACAAGCTTTTAAAATGATTAGTTGGTTCCAAGGACATAATGGAGCTTTGTATAAACATCTTTCTATTTTAGTTGTGTCATACGCTGGGTACGTGAGTTTTTAAACGTAAATTTGTTCTGATAGTTTCTAGAAGATCACGTGACCCCTTGTTTACGTAAACATAGATATATAAACTATGTTTTGGGAGCGAGCTATTCAGTAGAAGTTGGTCTTTTAGAATATTAAGTTGTGTCTTTTTGAGCTATTACAAATTACCTTGTACTGGAAATTATGTCAGTTCGTTTGGATCAAGAGGAATGATTTTGTTATTTATCTGGAAAAGAATTGTGGTCATAGAAATATTATTAACAAAAACTGACTTCATCAAGTGACATCGTCTTCCATATTGGATACTTCGCTGGAATTCGAACTTAGAATTATTTGGACATTTTATTACCAGGACTTTTGCAATTTTTCTAGTGGATAATATTTTGAATTATATTTGGATTAATTGTGGAATTAATTCTCAAAACCGTAAGATTATTTTGTCTTTTCTGGAAAATATTTGTGCTCAATATATTGTTTATTAAGTGTTTACAAGCTTGTTATTTTCACTCTTTCTATGTTACGGTTTATTCGAGCCTAAGCACGTAACATAGAAATAGGGGGCTCGTCCGGGATTGAGATCGATTGGAATTTGGCTAGAATGTTTTTCAGAAAACTTTTGTTTTAAATTTGAATACCCCTAGTTTTTGAATTTTTAAAAAAAATCTTTAGTGAGATTGACAGGCTTGTATTAAAATGACATCTAAAGTAGAAATATTTCTTTCTAATCCTACTCAGGAGCAATTAGATCTTTTCAAAAAAGATGAGTTGATTCAATTTGCCAGAAAATATGATCTTTCTGGAGTAAAGGCTTCTTTAAGGAAACAAGAAATCAAAAAGATTTTGGTCTAATGTTTGGTAGAAGAGAATAATTTGGAAAAAAGTGTTTTGATTTCGGTCACTAAGTCAGCATCAGACTCTGACATAAAAATGAAGAAATTAGAATTAAAATTCAAGATGGAATTAGAGTTGAAGAAGCTTTAATTTCAGGAAAGGGAGAAAGAAAGACAATTACAATATGACAAAGAGAAGGAAGAAAGGGAATACAATATAGAATGAAAGAATTAGAGCTGGCAAGTGAAAAACACCTTCATACATCAAATCCAAATTTAAGTTTTGATTTAGCAGGGAATATTAGATTAGTGCTTCCTTTCAGAGAAAAAGAAGTAGACAAATATTTCATTCATTTTGAAAAATTTAAAGTGGCCAAGGGAGCATTGGACTCAGTTATTGCAATGTGTACTCACTGGTAAGGCTAGTGAGATTTACACTTCACTGTCTGTTCACCAAAGTGGTGACTATGATGTGGTTACAGAATGCATTCTAAAGGGTTATGAGTTAGTCCCTGAAGCTTATTGACAAAAACTCAGAAATTACAGAAAAGAAGCTGGACAAACTCATGTCAAATTTGCTAGAGAAAAATAGCAGTTGTTTGATAGATGGTGCTTAACCAAGAAAGTCGAACAAGATTATCAAAATCTCAAGCAAATTATATTAATTGAAGAGTTCAAAAATTGTGTCCATAGTGACGTTAAAAATAATCTCGATGAGCATAGAATTGAAACCTTGGAGAATGCTTCTCGAGCTGCTGACGAATATTCTTTGACACATAAAGTTAATTTTGTTAACAAGACTTCTACTCAACAGTCTTCTGATAGAAAAGTATTTCAGCCTAATACCAGCCCTTTTAAACTCAAACTAGCACAACTTGTTTTCAGAGAAGCTTGATTCTAGATCCTTGTCTCTTCCGACATGTACCTATTGCAAGAAAAAGGACACGTTATTTCTGATTGCTACAAATTGAAAAATAATTATCAGAATCAAAACGGACCTGGTCCAAATGCTCTTATTTCTAGGAGGTCAAGGTCACGGTCATGTATTGAAAGCAATACATGTGTTGGGTCTAATAAACCCCAGTCTGATTTTATTATGGAGAATTAGGAACCATTCATATCGAAGGGTTCTGTATCACTCTGGGTGATTCAGCCAATCCCACCCCTATTAAAAGTTTAAGGGACACAGTAGCTTCTTAGAGTCTTTTATTGTCAGGTACTTTGTCTTTTTCTGAAAAGTCTTCTTCTAATGAAAGTGTTCTTATTCAAGGAGTGGAGTGCGGCTTTGTTAATGTTCCTCTCCATTGTGTAAATTTGTCATCAGACTTAGTGTCAGGACCTGTGACAGTCGGAACAGTCTCGGTTTTACCCGTTGAGGGCATTCATTTATTGCTAGGCAACGACTTAGCTAGAGACAAGGTTATGGTTAATCCACTTGTAACTGATAAGCCTGATTTGGATCATAAAGTTGATCCAATTGAAACAGAATTCTTTGATATATTTCAAGCTTGTGCAGTTACCAGAGCTATGGCAAAGAAAGCTCTTGAAAATGATGTTGATGAAGCCAGTATTCCTTTAGCTGACACGTGTATATATCATACTTTTGATGATGTCACTTTTACTCCTTGTTTGGATCAAGCAGAAGGTTTTGATCATAATGATCCTCTTTTAACAACTCATTCTCTTTATTCTAATCAGGGTGATAAAAGACAGTCACTTGTCGTCGAACAGGAAAAAGATCCTGCGATCTCCTGTTTGTTTCAAAGGGCCATAAGTGAGACTGAAGCCATTGAAGATCCTGTTATTTCATTAAAAATGGAATTCTTATGAGAAAATGGAAACCTCCCGAGTGTACCTACTGGTTATGAGTGGTCGGTGAGCTATCAAATAGTAGTTCCAAAACCTTACAGACAGGAAATACTTAATTTGGCCCATGAAATTTATTTGGCTGGTCATTTAGGGATTAATAAAACTTATCACAATATCGCGACTCACTTCTATTGGCCAAAAATCAAATGTGATGTTGCCAAATACTGTAGATCTTGTCATACTTGTCAAATGGTAGGAAAACTCAATCAGAAGATACCAAAGGCTCATCTACATCCTCTTTCTGCCTTTGACGAACCATTTAGTAAAATTATTTTAGATTGTGCAGGTCCCTTACCCAAGACCAAGTCAGGTAACCAATACCTGTTGACCATTATGTGTTCGTCAAGAAGGTTTCCAGAGGCAATTCCCTTGAGGAATATAAAATCCAAAACAATAGTAAAAGCTTTGATAAAGTTTTATTACTCAGTATGGCCTTCGCAAATCTGTTCAGTCTGATCAAGGTTCAAACTTCATGTCTGGAATTTTCCAACAAGTTATGTATGAATTGGGCATTCAGCAATTCAAATCTTCTGTTTATCACCCTGAGAGCCAAGCGGCATTAGAAAGATTCCATGAGACTTTGAAAAATATGATCCGATCATATTGCTTTGATACGAATAAAGATTGGAATGAAGGCATTCATTTACTATTGTTTGCTGTTAGAGAATCAGTTCAAGAATCTTTAGGCTTCAGCCCCGTTGAACTGGCTTTTGGACCCACTGTGCGTGGATCAATGAAGTTATTGAAAGAAAAACTTCTTTCTAATGAAGATGCAGAGATCAATCTTCTTGATTATGTTTCTGATTTTAGATACATGTTGTCAAAGGCATGTGAGGTCGCAAGAGCTAATCTGCACTCTGCTCAATATAAAATGAAATCAAGATATGATAAAAAATTGAAGGAAAGGAGTTTTCAGCCTGGTGATAGAGTTCTGGCTCTCTTACCAATGCCACAAAATCCTCTTCAGGCCAAATATTATGGTCCCTACACGGTTGACAGGAAAATTAATGACTTAAATTACATCATAAATACTCCTGGGAGGAGCAAACAAAATCAACTCTGCCATATAAACATGTTAAAAGAGTATATTGAAAGAGATAGCCATGTTAAACCTGTAATTAATTTAGTTGTACCTGTCCCACTCAGTGAAGGAATATCATCAGATTCTATTGATATTGAAATGACGAATCTTTGTAATTCAGAAATTATGAAAGCTCTAGACCAGAAACTTTCACAATTACAAATGCAAGAAAGAAATGAACTGAAACAGTTATTATCTGAATATGAGCACTTATTACCAGATGTTCCTACAGGAACAACCAAAGTTTTCATGACGATGAAATTATAAATTCAAAACCTGTCAAACAACATCCATACAGGATGAATCCACTCAAACAGGAATACTTAAAAAAGGAAATTCAATATTTGTTGGAGAATGATTTTATTGAACCCAGTAAAAGTGATTGGAGTTCACCATGCATACTTGTTCCAAAACCAGATAAAACTTTCCGTATGTGCACTGATTATAGGCAGGTGAACAGTGTGACAAAAACAGATTCATTCCTTTTACCAAGAATTGACGATTGTATTGAAAAAATCGGCAATGCCAAGTATGTCACCAAATTTGACCTTCTGAACGGATTTTGGCAGATTCCACTAACGGAAAGAGCAAAGGAAATCTCGGCATTTGCGACTCCAGATGGAATTTACCAATATAAAGTAATGCCATTCGGGATGAAAGGGTTACCAAGTACATTTCAACGTCTCATGAATATGATCACCTCTAGTCTAGAAAATTGTGATGCCTATATAGATGACGTCATCATCTACAACGACACCTGGATAGAACATCTAGCAACAATTCGAAACTTGTTTGACAGACTCACTGATGCATGTCTGACAGTTAATTTATCTAAAAGTGAGTTCTGCCGTGCTAGTCTGACTTTCTTTTGACATATTGTGGGACATGCACAAGTTAAACCAATAGATGCTAAAGTTGAGGCTGTTTCTAAATTCCCTGTGCCTGAAAATAGAAAGCAACTGATGCAGTTTTTTGGTATGGCCGGATACTATCGGAAATTTTGTTCCAGTTTTACTATAATTGCAGAACCCCTGACAAATTTATTAAAGAAGAAGAACAAGTTCTTTTGGACTGAAAAATGTCATGAGGCTTTTGACAAGTTAAAATCATTACTTGAAACAGCACCAGTTCTTGCAGCTCCAAATTTCAGTCAGTCTTTCAAATTATCTGTCGATGCAAGTGATGTTGGTGTTGGAGCAGTTTTAATTCAAGAAGACAAAAATGGTATTGAACATCCAGAGTGCTATTTTCAAAGAAATTAAATCAACACCAGAGAAATTATTCAACTATCGAGACGGAATCTTTGGCATTTTTTTTTCTTTACAACATTTTGAAGTTTATCTAAGTTCAACTTCTTCTTCGATTATAGTTTTTAGTATCCACAACCCTCTTACTTTCACCGGCAAGATGAAAACAAAAAATCAATGATTACTAAGGTAGAGTTTGTTATTGCAGGAATATAATCTTGACATCTGGCACATCAAAGGAAAATATAATATAATAGCAGACTCTCTTTCCCGTGTATAACAATATCTTATATACACTGTAATTTATACGAGTTTTTTTAACCTATTGGTTTGAGGTAAAAAGAAAGTTTTATCATAAAAAACTTTCTTTTTATTTTATGGGGCAAGGTGTTACGTATATTTGATATAAGTCATTTATATTTATTTTTTATTGTTTGTTTGTTAGATTTAAATTTGGCATTTTAAGTTTCAAGATTCGTTCATGGGGGGGGGGTGACCTGTACTTTACAGAATAAACACCAGGTGTTGACCTCATTTCTGATCTGGTTTCAGAGTTGTAAACAAGCTTTTAAAATGATTGGTTGGTTCCAAGGACATTATGGAGCTTTGTATCAACATCTTTCTATTTTCGTTGGGTCATACGGTGGATTAGCAATATGCAATGGCTGGCAGTACTGCGTATTATGCCAACAATAAACGAACAATTGTCAAGAATTTGCTGCATAACATTACGTAATAAACCAAAGTCTGCCAGTAGATGGCAGTGTTTAGCAGATTCAAAATTAAATAAAGAATTTTCGGTGTTTTGCAGCATTTTTTTGTGACAGAATTATATCGACGAGGATATTAACATTGCTTGAATGTTTGGTCTTGTCTAATATACAAAAATAAAGCAGTGTTATCATTATATATTTTAGCAACTGAATACATTCACATAATAGAGAATTCTTCGCCGAGAAAAATGTTTGCAGGTGAGTCTGCAATAAACAAGTGAAAAACAGCTAAAATTAATAAAGCTTTTTAATACAGATAGAGATTTAATTACTTTGAATTAATTATATTTTAAAGAATGATTAGCTCGTAGATTGAATATACTGTTGGCAACATATTACAGTGTGAAGTCTTGTATGTAACACAAATGTTACCGTCGTGCATAACTGGCGTTACAGTGTCTCCATTCATTTCGCAGATCAATTGTACCATTTAATAGATCTTCTGGAAAGCAGATACAACACATCTCATCATTGATGGTTTTATTGCGCTTCATAAATTGGTAGAATTCAGATTATCAGGGTGGGTCACTAGCCGATCGACATAGATTTTTATAGGTGTAGATATATAATGGTCATTTTTGGCCAAATTTAGTCATAAGTCTACGATGTCGCCTAGTAATATTAAAACGATATTAAACATTTTACAATTGTACTGTGTCACCGTTTTCTTTTACTGATAATTATCATTACTTGACCACATTGACCTTGCGTACAAAACTATAGACCTATAGCTATTATGGCTATTACTTCACAAATCTTTGAATGCATGATGCTAGACAAATATGACGTCACAATGTCCCATAATCAGTTTGGTGTTAAAAGAGTAATATTCAACAACTGATGTATATATGCATTTATACTTGGTAGGGGTATCATGTGTGAGGATATATCAGCGCATGGATATGTTGATATCTCTGTACATTTTGTAGAAGTGTAATGTACAGAAATGCGTCTGATTATGTGATATTATTCTGTATAATAAGACTGAGAATCTCTCTCTCTCTCTCTCTCTCTCTCTCTCTCTCTCTCTCTCTCTCTCTCTCTCTCTCTCTCTCTATATATATATATATATATATATATATATATATATATATATATATATATATATATATTTATTTATTTATTTATTTATTTATTTATATATAGCGTGTACACATATCAGGGAGTATATGTATTTCGATGGACATGAATGCGTGACCGGTATTGGCTTATCTGATCATATTAATGTTTAGTGGGAGTTTACATAGCTAGGGGAATATGCTATCCTAATGTCATTGTGTGCTAATACAAAAAGCTTTCAGAGACCAGAAGGAATTACTCCAGTGCAGTTGGTCCGAGTCTTTGGGTGACAAAAGAGAAGGAAGAGCGTAGGCAGAAGTTAGAAAATCTGTAGGGAATCCGATTTCTAGTCCAGAAAGATCATAAAGTTGAGCAGCAGGGGGCGCGAATCGGAAACTTTTTCCGACAAAATTGATTGAAGCCTCAAAACGGCAAATAGAACCTTCCTACGAAATCTAATATTTTAACCCAAAAAAAAAAAAATAAGTCTCCATTTAGCAAACGGAGACTTTGCGATTTTTCAATCATCGGGGTCGCAACGATGTTGTCATCGCCCCCCCCCCCCCCCCCCTGCTGCTATAGGTTAACAAAAGTCATAAATGATTTTTCACAAGGTGTTTTCACGATTTCAACCAAATATTTGATCAAGTCCTAAGACTTTACAAACAGACTAATCGCTAACACCTCCTCTTGTAGATCAATTAAATTATTTGACTCGTCAGTGAGTCTAAAATTAATTCTCGTTAGCGAATTATTATGGCATCGCATATAGACAGGATTAATTGGGTTTTCAGTAATTAGGAATCCTTGAGGAGCTGTTGGTGCAAACGA
The DNA here is from genome assembly GCA_030141615.1 of Unio pictorum. Classification (NCBI taxonomy): domain Eukaryota; kingdom Metazoa; phylum Mollusca; class Bivalvia; order Unionida; family Unionidae; genus Unio; species Unio pictorum. Next base: position 4,791,128 of record JARLTB010000065.1, on the reverse strand, counting down.
ATAAAGAATATATCCTTGCTGAGCTTGATTTGATTGCTCTAGATTAATTTGATAGCTTCCTTCAATTGCATCACATACTAAATTGAGTGCAATCACCGATGAAATATTTACATTGTGCGGCGCCATATGCCTACCACCGCCATCTGGATCATTATTGTGAGTCAGGATTAATAAATCTTCCACTAGATTTCTTTTCCATGCGTCATAGATTATTTTAAAACCAATATCGATGATGTAGTCAAGTTGTTTCTTTAGTTTTGATACGTTATATCCGGGTAGTTTAAATGTTGATATATCTTCAACGCGGATATTATATTTTTTGAAAATGTTGTTCTCGATGTGGGGGTTTTATCATCGAGTATAACTTGAATAATTCGTAAATTAAATTTTTCCATATCGTCGATGATTTTGTTACATGTTTCTACAATGCTGATAAATTCATCTCGAGTGAGAGTACCAGATTTAAGAGATATTAATAACAGTGAAAAATAATTATTCATCGCTGTGAAATTTTTAATAATGTTAGGTTCGTTAACAAAATGATACCCCTGCAATTGTTCCCCTCCCACCCTAGGTTCGGATACGAACCCAAAAAACTCTATAGGTACACTGTACTCTTTATAACTTTTTATTGGATTATCAGGTTTTATTTTGTCTGTGACATAATCAGATTTTTTAGGTTCTGGTGGTATAACAACGGTTTCCCGAGGTGGGTTTTCAGGCCATCCTAACACGGTTCTGATTGAGCTGTTATAGATATCTACGGCGTATCCCTCTGTGCTTATTTCAATCGCGGATGATAACGTCGGTTGATGAACTTTAATAGCTATTTTTGATTCTTTTCCAGTTATTGATTTTATTCTACGTTGTAATTCAGCATCAATTTGTTCAATTTGGTATGACCCGGTTGGCAACGAAACAACGTTCCAGTCTGGAGTCCCGTCTTCTTTATTCTTATTCGCAAACACCAATAAGTTATTGGGTCTCTGCCCACCAAATGCTACCGATCTGATATTAGGCCAACTATGGTATACACGTAATTTTGCTAGCGCTATCTCCTTCACGGGAACCGGAGAAGGGAGGTTTACACTAAACTCGGATTTCGTTGATGATATTGAGATCATGATTGTTTTCACCGGGTTGGTATTTTCTGCTATTCGTTGAAGCAGTTGAAACTCTTCGAGTTTTAGTGACATTATTATTATCATTGTCTACAATTTCTAATTTCGATATCGCAGAATTATAAATACGTATCATCGCTGAGAACTCTTCATCGGTAGTTACTGTATCATCAATCGATGATGATATCAACGAGGATAATTGCGAGTACGCGTTGGATGCTATTTGATGTTTTACTGTATACTCGTTGAGTTTTCCCTGAGAACACGATGATAGTTTTTTAGTAATTGTATTAGCAACCCCAGCAATTGTTGTCGCCGCGGATATACAAATTGTCACTGAAGACAGTATAATACCAGCTCCTGCCATTACACCAGATACCGAATACACTGTAACGTCAATGGCTGTAATTCTCCTGCGGTATTTTTTTATTTTTATTGTATACTCCTCAGCGAGTGTTTTGAGTTTCGTTGATAATTCTTTGATTGTATCATAGCGATATTGTGACGGCGTTGATGTCGTTTTTATTTTAAAAACACTAGCGTTTTCAATTACGAATCTAATTGTAAATTTATTTCAATTCATATATTTGCTCAAATCTGCTACGAATTCCACATACCATGTTACTAATACCTTAGCCAAACTTTTATCATCGGTTTTTATCGTTAACCGTTCAGTTGTATTCTTGTCGATGATCGTTGATATCACATTATTGACCCCGGATGAACTCGGCGATGATATATTAAATTGAACTGGTGCTACCAGCGTTAATCGATAAATACCCTTGACAGTAGCTGTGATGAGTAAAGCGTTAGATGTTGGTGACCACTCAAATGTTCCAGATCGAAATGTGTATACGTTATTGCTGAAGCTATCATGAGGAATTTTTAATTTTCAAGCATCTGGATTTTGATTATAGCAACATCAGAGTTGGTTATTCCCAATAGCCTACCAAACCGAGTTATTTCATCGAATTTTGCAGTGATGTTATCTAGAGTTGTTTTAACATCTTCAGGTCTAATATCTTGTTTACCAAAGAATTTATCAATGACGTCATCGGTCCTGTCGATGCCTCTTCGTAGCACGCCAAAAGCATTTATATGAGCATCATACTCAGATCGTAGCTTTGATAAATTGTCGATTGCGGTTTTTATCGTTTTAATATTCGGTGTGGTCACTGGTGGAACACCAAGAAATTCTCGTAGCAGTAGATCGAATTTATCAACGATGTTATTGGTTTGGCCGAAGCCTCCTTCTAGTGTGTCAAAAGCAACTATATGATTATTATACTTAGATCGTAGCTGTTCTAAATCGTCGATTGCGGTTTTTATCGTTTTAATATTCGATGTGGTCACTGGTGGAACACCAAGAAATTCTTGTACAACGATGTTATTGGTTTGGCCGAAGCCTCCTACTAGTGTGTCAAATGCAACTATATGATTATTATACTTAGATCGTAGCTGTTCTAAATCGTCGATTGCGGTTTTTATCGTTTAATATTCGGTGTGGTCACTGGTGGAACACCAAGAAATTCTTGTAGCGGTTTATTGAATTTAACAATGGAGTAATCGGTTCTGTGGAAGTTTTCTCGTAGTTCGTTAAAAGCATCTATATGAGCATCATATTTAGATAGTAGCTGTTCTAAATTGTCGATTGCGGTTTTTATCGTTTTAATATTCGGTGTGGTCACTGGTGGAACGCCAAGAAATTCTTGTAGCGGTTGATTGAATCTAACAATGGCGTCATCGGTTCTGCTGAAGTTTTCTCGTAGTGCGACAAAAGCAGCTATATGAGCATCATACTCAGATGGTAGCTTTGCTAAATTGTCGATTGCGGTTTTTATCGTTTCAATATTTGGTGTGGTCACTGGTGGAACACCAAGAAATTCTTGTAGCGGTTGATTGAATTTAACAATGGCTTCATTGTTTCTGCTGAAGCCTCTTCGTAGTGCGTTAAAAGCATCTATATGAGCATTATAATCAGATCGTAGCTTTGCTAAATTGTCGATTGCGGTTTTTATCGTTTCAATATTCGGTGTGGTCACTGGTGGAACACCAATAAAATCTTGTAGCGGTTGATTGAATTTAACAAATTCATCGTTGAGTGATTTTAATGAGTTTGCTGTGTTATCTACTGTTGTTAGTTTCTCTGTTACCGTCGAAACAAGTACGTCTGGCTTGAGTTTACCATCCTGAAACAACGCAATAGCGTCATCGGCGGCGTCATGTCTTCATGTTAAAATGTCATCCAACGACACATTACTGGATTTCAATTTACCCTGGCGATCTTGAAATACAACTATTTCGTTCGGGTCAACACTTACTAAATTCAACGTCTCAGCGATTTCATCTTCAATTATTTTTTTACATCCTGTGTTTCCGTGGTTGGTTTTTCTAACGCTGATAGAGGTCGCCCCCAAATATCAATCATTATTGTTAGCGCAACTTGGGTTTTCAATTTATTAGTTTTCTAAAAACCTCCCACTGGTATATTCGTTTACAACCAGATGAGGTGGTTTCCTCGGAAATCTAGATATCTCCGAGAGAACATTTAATACTTCACGGCCGCATATCGGTGGATCATTGAATTGTTGTGTTGGCAGCGTGGAATAAAAAATCGGAATTGATTGATTCTTTGAATTTATATACCGCATAAACTCGCTCGGTGGGGCTAGCCCATATGAATCAAAATAGACAATCTCACGTGGATCAATCGCGTATGCAACCCAGTGAGTTCCCGATCCGTTACTGTTATCAAGATTGATGATACCGGTTTCAACGCGTTTAGGTTTTCTCGGCAACTGATCTTTCATAAAAACCCCTCTGAAGTTTTTTATCGCTAGTTTTTTAGCAGCATCAATTAAATCAAAATTGGACATGGGAAGAATTGGGCTTTCAACTAATAAACCGTTCCTGGGATTCTCAGACCTGATCCGTGAACGGATCTCCCGCTGTACCATGAATACGGGGTTCCTAGTAGTCTTAGACCCTTTCTCTTTTCTTATATCCTTTCCCAGTTGCCTTTTTCAACGCCATCCCTGCCGCGAAACCAACGGCTCCTAACTCCGCTGCTTTCGCCACCGCTGGGTCAGCCGTTGCAATCAATGCTGGTATTGCAGCTAACAATGGAAATATACCGCCTGATTTTATCATGTTGGCGATTGCAGCCTTCGAAAATTCAATTTGAACCCCTCGCTGTTTCTTTAGCGCATCATTGAAATATTTTATTTGACGATCCGTCAATGATATTTTATGTGTACCGCCGGACATCTGCGCTGGTTTCAACGTTATTGTTGTTCCACATTCTTTAGCGGATTTTGATCGTAATTTCTTGACCTGACCATCAGTCAGCTTGACACTAACAACACTATATGGCATTTTATTGTAAAACACATTTATGCTTTCAATTGATCTAATTGTGAATCGTTTACATATTTTCCACTGGTGCATCAACGATTCTCATTCGTCCGCCAGCCCCTTCAAGTAGCATTGATTTGTCGCTGAGAATGACAGCAACCGCTCTATAATTAGCAATAGCGCCACGAAGAACATTAGCTCTGAAGTGTATATCAACGACGGATTGCCTTGTTAAATCAAAATGCTCCAGCGAAAAGTAATAAATCGGATATAGGTTTTGAAAATCAAGTTGCGATATTTGTAAACCAGTATCAACATTTTGATCACGGCCCATATATGACAGCATACGATGGTACACGCGCACAATATAGTTTTGACCGTAATTAAGTTGTATGTCTTCGGATGATTCCTGCTGGCCATTTATTCTCAACGAGACGTCAGTAACTCCTAATTGATCAAATATCATATGACTGTGCAATTGTGAATTCACTCTTGTCATATCTTGCAACGCAATAAATATATGACGTGGAGCTGAAACGCCTTGTTGTGATGCCAAGTTCCATGTAAATGTACCATTCATATTTGATTGCTTAACATCTGTTGTTGTTGTTAGCCAACTTAGCAATGATTTGCCACCCGCACCCATAAATGATAGTAGTCGCTGTTCTGTGGTAATTGATGGGGTCATTACTGGCATCCACAAGTCCAATTTAGTTAAAACGACTTTACCAGCGTCAGCATCTGGATTTGCAAGATTCGCTGGAATTCTCCAGATTGCATCATCGTCACTACCCTTTCGTACGAGTACTACTGTATGCTTCGCTCCATAAATAACTTTTCGTACATTTCTGCAGAATCCAAATATATGATGCAACGGAATCGCAAATGAAAACGATCTACGTTGTCCTGCCAACATTGCTATTCGTGTTGCAGCTCCTAGATTGTACTGGTGATCAGTAGTTATAATCATATTATCGACATCAACAACAGCAGTGCCAGCATTATTATTTGGTCGTCGTACAATAAATTGAGTGGATCCAGCAGTGTTTTTATTATCTTTTGCAAACATCATAGACGGACCTGCTGATCTTGTATAATCGTCAGAATATCTTGCTAGCCCAATTATTGTTGTAGCCATATCAACATCACGTTCTATAGACTCAATCTCTTTTCCGTCAATGAGATATCTTGCACTCTCAAATAGCGACATGATACCATTATTGACTAAGCCGACTTTGGCACCATCTGGATACGGTGCTGGTACAGCAGGAATATCAGTAAGTTGTACAGGTTCTCCTTCTACTTCGATAAACGCTTCACACGGCAAAAAGTATTTACTGGTATCATGGACATGAAGTTCAACTCGCGATCGTAGGTCGGGTTGTATTGCATGATAGGAATAAAATTGATAATCGCGGACGGAATCGTCTTTGCGCACTGGGGCTTCCATATCAAGCGCGGGATCTGTTGTTCGTTTAAACATTATATTATTTACTAGTGTTTTCAATTGTGAAACTCTTTGTAATCATCGTCGTTTTTGTTTTCGTTTCAAACCACTTCCTGCTATCGCGTTCATGATATCGCTATCTGTTTCCAGCTCGTTTTCCTCCGATAAGTACTTCCAGCCGTGATATATCCGAGAGAATATTACCAGGGCATGTCACGGTTGCGTTGAAATCCAAAGGATTTCCAATCGAATATCCTTTTCCGCTTGTTTTCTTTGAACCGGCTTCTGTTCTTATGTCTATTTGTTCCGGGATTGGATCCTCCGTATAAGGTGGTGGTTGTGGACCGCCTTTAACCGCAGCTAGAAAGCTATTAAAACCCGGGTTCTGCAATGCTCTGATTTTATCCCCGCCGTGTTTCGCTAAATATATTTTTGATGCCCAAACTTCTTTGTCTTATAAAATCTTTAAACCAGTCTTTTAATAAATTCTCTCTTATACCCTTTGGAAAATTGTTTCTAGTAAAATTAGCTAATTCGGAATCCGTACCGAATCCTTTAATTTTATTTAATACTGAGGCTGTAAATATATTTTCAGGTGAATAGTCTTTTCCTTCAGCTGCACCTTCTTGTTCTTCTTCGCGTTCTTCAATATCAGCTAATCGTTCATATTCGCGCTGAGTTTTTATATAACTGGATAGCTGTTGTATCCCTGCGCTTGTTTGTCCGGTCTCTGCTGCTATCTTTTCAAGCGTATCAAGCAGCGGCGCCTTCTTTGCTCGTTCTCGTTCAGGAATATCTCCGTATATCGCTGCTTCAGTTAACTTTTTCACGTCTTTGGTCGCACTTGTTATCGGAGTAAACAGTTGTTCACTCGACACAGAAAAATCAGTCTGCGCTTGTTGCCGTTGTTGAAGTTTCTCGCGAAGTCTGTCTCGAACCGGTATAAACTTTTTAATTGCTGCTAGCCGCTCTCGGGCTAATCTAGTTGTAAGCGATTCACCTACCATATATTGTTTGTGAACTGAGTTTTCAAATGTGAAACCCGGAGGGTTTCAACGTGAAGACGTTATCACAATTAAAAGCCGAGTTATCAAATAATGTACCATCAAGTTAGAGTATTCGTCTCCGACAAGGTTAAACTAAAAACGCTAAATTTTTTTTACTAAAAGCCTATTTTGTATAGTAACGCTCTCGTGGTTAGGATACTGGTTTTTCCTCGTTTAATATTTTTCTAAGATCACGAATTTTGGAACTAATTTCAGTTCGTTTTTGATACTCTTGGCCGAGCTTTTGACGTATTGCGTCAACGGTGCTAAATAGCGTTATAAATGCATTAATGTCGTTACCGTACAAACAAGCATTGATGGACTTTTGAATTCTTTTCACGAGCATGTACATCTTAGGTAATACATAACGACCCTTACTAGACTGATACTCAATGTCTTCATATTCTGAGGTAATCCTGTCGCAGTCGAGATCTTCAGATAATAATATCCCTCGATTCTTCAAATTTGATATTTCAGCGATTATAGCATTTACATCTTTGATATCCATTTTTATAAAAATATAATAATATATTTTACCTCTAATTATTAAAAAAATTGGGTCATTTTTGACTCCGTTTTTTATATTTACAGGTTACTTAATTAACTTAATTAAGGACAGTAACAGTTTTCATCGTAACGGATAATTAATTAATTAATCGTAATAGACAGTAATTAGACTACATTTCAATCACTGGAGGATTTATCTTCCTTGATGTATACAAATTGTATCCTGTGTTTTTTTTCTTTGAGAGACCTGATCTAGTTATTTGTTCTGCTACTTTTCGTACCGAGGGCTCACAAATATCAAAATGTTTTCCAGCAGCATTCATTGATGGAAATATGTTTTCTTCGTTATTTTCTAAATCAAATGATTTCACACTCTTTGCTTGTTTTGGATACATACCTGTTTTTCCTACTTTAGTATTTTCACTCTGTGTAACAACTCGTAATTTATCCAATTTGTTATTTTGAGGGGATCCATCAATGTGATCAATCACAAAGCCATCTTTGATCAATCCGTTATGACATTCAAAAATAATTATGTGACAATAATATTTCTTCTTCCCAGCACCAAACATCAAATACCCCATATTGTTTACACATCCAACAGGTTTCTTTATGTCTGCGATTTCTAACAACACCGTCACTGGTTGCTTCATAATTAACAAGCACGGGGTGCGGTCTGAATACTTGGTTCATTTTGTATAATAATACTATTTTTCTAATTTATTATTTGCTTTAATTATAAACCTCTGGATATAATCTTGAGGGGTCTTTATGATTTTGTCATCGTTAGGGTCAATGACGGTATTTTTTTTATTCGTTTGTCATAATAGAGTTTTAGTTCCCTGTATCGTTTGCCGCCACAACTGAGACATAATTATGATTTTCCCTTACCCCCTACCCACATCGGAGGCACGGGATGGGGCCAAGGGAAGCGTTGCGAACGCTCTGTAAATGATACACACAGAATTCGCTTCTGCATGATTTGTTACACGGGGTTGTTGATCCAATCATAAGCCATTTGCAGTGATTCATTATATATAAATTCTCTATTTAAATACTTGTTTTAATTATATGACTGAGGAATTCGAGAGATTATCAGCAATTAAGCCCTACAAAAATATTAAATTTAATGTTGATAGAACCCTCAAAGATGTGCCAGAACGGGCAATAACGGATAGGGCCCTGATAAAAAAATTCGCGAATGCGCTGTTGAATTCAAGCACGACGGTGCATCTCATAGCTGGTCAACATTTCGAATTGATGGTATTGTTGATGCCATCATGAACGACGAAAACGCAACTACGATAATATTACAACTTGACAACAAAAAGTATTTTTTCAGAGTGAAATTCATTGTCAATTTAGAATCAGGTGATTGGATTATACGAGATAAATTTGAGCCAATTCTCAAAGACAAGAAAACAGTCGTTGTTAGCCGTGATTCTAAGCCGGGTCTGTTAACGGGAATTGACAAACCATACTATGAACGAGCATATCCTCAAACAGCAGTTGTTTATGGGATATATCCGTTAAATGAAAAATCTGATATAGGAAAACTTAAACCAATGAAACAGTCGTCGCCGGCGACTTCGTCAGTGGCTTTGCCACTCAATTGTGTAGCAGCACGAGTAACAGAACATTTTACAAATGCATCCCGAGGGAACAAACTTACCGATCAACGGCGTAGCAAAATAACTCAATGGAGTTTAACAGTCAAAGAGCGCGGAGCAACTATTAGCGATATAGCAAAAATAGAAACGTCGTTGAGATTTCCAATAACCGTTATGACGATAACTGGAGCAGTTTTATACGAATCAAAATATAAATCAATGGGAGCTCCAATCAAAATTATTGATCATAACGAACATGCATGGACGTCCGCGGTCACAATATTTCCACGAAACAGAACAATAAAGCATATAACCGACGAATTGTTACAAGAAGATTTCTCCAGGGATGGTTTTCTCGTTGAAGAGAAACTATTCGATGCTATTGCGTATTTGAGTAAAAACGACCCCGTGTCGGTGTGGTTACTTCGCAGCACTGAAAACGACACGGATACGTTTGATTAGTTTGTAAGACCAAACGGTGAATTATACCGCACTGAAGCATTTCACAACAAAATGAATAAAACAGCTAGTGGATTTTTAACGGCGTGTGGCGAAGCCACCAGTGGCGAAGCCATAAATAATGAAATTATCAACGACGAACAATTATTGACAAACCGTTTTACAATCCCGTCGGTTGCAGCTCATTTTGCGAGAATCAAAAACGCATGGAAACCAACACGTGTAGAATTCTTGCCAGACATTGAGGATTGTTGCCTCGAATTTTATCATGGCGGTTTATACAATAACAAATACGACCGTGATAATATCATTTCGGTTGATATGGTTGCTTGTTATCCAGCGAGTTTTCTTGGGTATGGAGAGTGTACTGAGTATTTTAAACGATTTGGACACCCCGTACATGAAATGACTCGTGTTGCAATTAATGGGTCGCTGCCTGATTTTGATTTAACTGGATTCGCTCGTGTAGTATCATTTGAATTCGCAGCAGGACTTCATCGCGCTTGTTATATTTGGATTGGTAGACACATGTCTGAAAAGAAGTGGCTGCCAATAGCGTTATTACGGTTCATGATTGACACAAAAATGTTAATTTCGCTGACGGTCAGTGAAGCAATTATATCATATCGGAAACAAACCAATGTCTGGTTACCAAAACCGGAACGTCTTGATAGTATAATTGACGAATCTAGAAAACATATTGATGCCGACGAAGAATATATCATTGAGTGGTCCAAACGGGTATTTAATCAACGAAACATCGAAGCAAAAGATCTCGGCAGTAGAATAATTGGTAAATTCACTCAGGGAGGAATAAAATGTGACTATAAACGATATTGTTCACGGCTGATTATGGATAACACCGAATACAACTTCGTAATCGCGGATGCAGTATCCAAAAACATATATGTGGATCGTAAGGACGCTTTTTTGTCCGATGGATCAAAATTGGGCACAGTTGTTACTTACAGCGACGGTTATAGATCCCCGTATACACATTTGAGGTCATCGATGCTGGGTTATGCTTGTATCAATTTATTTTCAATGATAAATAGATTTCCTGACACTGTGGTTAGAGTTGCCGCTGATTCATTTTACATTGACAGCAAGTACAGTGGAGCAGTTGCTGAATTCACTAATCCGAATGAAAGTTGGGGATCATGGAGAATTAAAAAAGAAATGCTGCGTGATTATTCTGAATCAGCAGATGTTGCAATTGAAAACAATTACCTGAAAAATGATAAACTATCAGAGCGGTCTAATGCACCACCGATATATGATCCAATTTGTAGATATAAAAAAGTTTATTTAAACGGTTGCGGCGGGTCAGGAAAGACAACACGTGCGATAGAATTATATCAAGGGCGGGCAAATATGATTGTGCTTACACCAACCCACAGACTAGCGAGAGAGATAAAACAACGAAATGTTGAAGCTTGTACTTATCACAGCTTTTTTCGATGGAAGGGTGATGAATGGACCTCTGAAAGAATGGGTGAGAAATTCATTCCTGAAATCATTATTTGGGATGAAGCGTGTACGGTTTCGGAGGATGTATTAGAAATGTTTCTTGATTGGTTGTTGCGCGCGAATACAAAAGTTATAATGTGCGGCGATCATGGTCAGCCACCACAATTAATCATTAATAAAAAACTCTCCGGTTACAAACAACAGGATAAAGAAAACAACGACAATTTGATATTGATGCCGAATTAATTATTGCGTTAAAGCAACAACAGAATAATCACTGCGCGAGTTGCAATTGTATAATGCGTTGGCAGTATTCGGATAAAGATCCTCGACAATTTACCGTAGACAGAAAAAATAACAATCTCGGTCATGTCAGAAACAATGTGATGTTGACTTGTCTTGAGTGTAATAGACGCTACGGTGCTAGTTAAGACCATGCGGTGGCAACTGAGTATCGTCAGGAATCACTTGTAGTTGTTCGCGTGTAAAACCCCGCTGAGGGGCAGTTGAATCCAATTTATAGATTGGAGGTCTACCAGTTGATCGTGTTATAGTAGATATGCTATGCGTAGTGACACTCCAAATAGGATCAGTAGCCCTTTTTTACCACCTTCAAGCTCTCCTGGTTTATATAAATATATCACGGTAACATTGCCGAGAATTGGCTGAGAAACGTTTTCTTTTTGTGGTTGTGATATATACTTCCTTTTTATTGCGTTGTTAGGTTTCATATTGATTGCTCTGGTAATCTCGTTATTTAGCGCTGCAACTACCCCTGGTAACCTTTTGACCCATTCACGGGATCGCTTTTCTTGGATGAATTCTTTTGGGTATTGATATCCAAATAACCGCTCAGCAAGAGTCCGATTAAATCGTTCTACAATTGCCTGATCGCGATGTAACGCAGTATACCCCCGTCTGATGGTGACATTGTGATATTTCATTGTAGATGCAGCCACACCATGAAATTCCTTGCCAGGATCAACTTGTAATAGATTTGGCCAGCGTAGTGGGCCTCGTCGATAAATCCTTTCAAATGCAGAAGCAACTTCAGGTGATGATTTTGTTTTTAGCGGTTCTGCTTGTTTGTATCGACTTGCAACGTCAACTACGGTTAGCGCGTATTTGTAACCGTTGTCATGTGGTAAAAACAATAAATCAGCTTGATGAACTTCATTGGGCCCGGTAACATCAAAATGCGAAAAGTTAACTTGGCTAGGACGCGAAAAATAGATTTGCCATATAGCTTGTTTGGATAACCAATTAGCCGCAGTAGCATTTTTCACTTTTGCGGCGCTGGCGAGTTTACTGATTGCAGCGTTACCCCTCCAGTATCCCCTCGGAGAATAATAAATAGATTCCATATTATTAATTACCAGCACCTAACATCAATTTGCTTTTCATAGCTGATTTTACCAACCACGAAGCCAACTTTTCTTTGAAGGATTTATCAGGAATAGCATTTAACGCATGAATTAATTTCACATCCGCGAGATGCCTGTGTTGCAAATTGCTGCTTTTATATGCAACATCATGAGCATGACACGCCTTATCAATAGCGTTTATCGGATACTCGCCGGGTCGGGGCTGATTTTGATCATCAAGTCTGATATCTAATCGTGTTCCCGGGCCACAGTAGCTATATCCTGGAAGATGCTTTTCTCCTGGATACTTTGTCCACGGCGTTCCAGGGAGTTTTACTAACTTGGCTGCGATATCACCTCCTCCTTTTTTTTAAAAACATCTCCGGATTTCATAGAAACAAATCTAAACTTTTTTATACCACATGTTGCACATCTACCAGTAAGTGCTGATCTGTTATTTTTAGTTGTAATCGTCGTCACATCATTTGTGCTAGTACGCGTTTTACACTTCACACAATATAGATCCATAATTTATGTATAGAGATATGAATATAATTGATTTTTCAGCGACTAAAACAAGAGAACCAGTTAAGCATCATGCAGCGCTACCAAACTCTATCCGCGCAATTATAATCGGGCCATATGGATCCGGCAAGACGCAATTGTTGTTCAATTTAATAATGAGATGGATGAAGTGGGATAAGTTGTATTTAGTTGCTCCTAGCGTAGATGATAAACGATGCTATGAAGTGTTAAAGGATTTTAACTAGAATGCATCAAAAATTAAGAGTGAGAACGTCATTGATTTTATAACTGATATTGACGAGGGACCATCCGTGGATGACCTTGATGGGAGCATTAACAATTTGGTCGTATACGACGATGTGATGTTAGACAATCAAAAAAAAACAGCTAGAATATTTTCCCGAGGGCGTCACAAAAACACTGACGTGATATATGTCACTCAACGCTATACTCAAATACCAAAAATGATCAGAGATAACTGTAATATTCTTGCTGTGTTTAACGGCGTTGATACACATACGCTACGAAATATTTGGCAGACATGGTGTTCCGATATGGACTTCAATCAATTTAGAAATTTCTTTAGTAACGCTCAGTCGGTCCCACACGGATTTATAACAATAAATTTACATGATCCTCGGACACGATATCGTATCGGACTTGATCAAATATTTGGTTGAAATCGTAAAAACGCTCGTGAAAAATCATTTATGATTTTTGTTAAACTGTAGCAGCAGGTGGGGGGGGGGGGGGCGATGACAACATCGTTGCGACCCCGATGATTGAAAAATCGCAAAGTCTCCGTTTGCTAAATGGAGACTTATTTTTTTTTTGGTTAAAATATGAGATTTCGTAGGAAGGCTCTATTTGCCGTTTTGAGGCTTCAATGAATTTTGTCGGAAAAAGTTGTCCGATTCGCCCCCCCCCCCCCCCGCTGCTAGTTGAGTAGGAGCAGCAGCAGAGAGGGTGGACAGACCAACTTTTACAAGCGTCAATTTAGCAAACTGAGACTTTCCCGAGTTGCTGATATAAGCTTCAATTTAGTAAACTGAGGCCTCCTTGAAAATATTTTTAAAAAAATTTTTTGATTTCTTGGCATTTTTTAGTAAAAAAATGTTTTGATTTTTTAGTAAAAAAAAAAGACTCCATATAGTTGGCGTTCACCCTCTCTGCTGCTATACGTTAACTAAATATTTGGTCAAGTCCGACACGATATCTTGTCCGAGGGTCTGATAAATTTATCGTCACAAATCCGTGTGGGATTGACTGAGCGCGGCTAAAGAAATTTTTAAATTGATTATGATCCATATCGCCACCGCACCAAGTTTGCCAAATATTTCTTAACGTGTGAGTATCAACTCCGTTAAACACGCATAACAAATTGCAGTTATCCCTGATTACTTTTGGTATTTGTGTATAACGTTGAGCTACATATATCACGTCTGTGTTTTTATGTCTGCCTCGGGAAAATATTCTAGCAGGATTTTTTTGATTATCTAACATGATATCATTATATACGACTAAATTGTTAATACTTCCGTCGATGGAGTCAATGCTAGGTGCCTCTTCGATATCGGTTATAAACTCAATAACATCATCGCCATTAATTTCTAGCGCGGCTTTGTTAAAATCCTTTAACACTTCATAACATCGCTGATCATCTACACTTGGAGCAATCATATACAACTTATCCCACTTCATCCATCTCGTTATCAAATTAAGTAGCAATTGTGTTTTACCACATCCAGATGGTCCGATGATAATCGCGCGAATAGAATTTGGTAACATTGCATGGTGTTTAATAGGTTCCCGTCGTCTTGTAGCTGAATAATCAATTACATTCATGCCGTTATATATAAATTATGGATCTATATTGTGTGAAATGTAAGACGCGTACTGGCACAAATGACTTGACGATTACAACGAAAAATAATCGATCAGCGCTTTCTGGTAAATGCGTACAATGTAGTACAAAGAAATTTAGATTTGTTTCCCTTGGTGAAACCAAAAGTGGTAAACCCAAGGAATCTTTAAAAAAAAACGAGGAGGTGATATTGCAGCCAAGTTAGTGAAACTCCCAGGAACACCGTGGGAAAAGTATCCAGGAGAAAAGCACCTTCCAGGATATAGCTACTGTGGACCGGGAACACGATTAGATATCAGACTTGATGATCAAAACCATCCCCGACCGGGTGAATATCCAATAAACGCTATTGATAAGGCATGTCATGCTCATGATGTTGCTTATAAAAGCAGCAATCTGCAAAACAGGCATCTCGCAGATGTGAAATTAATTCATGCGTTAAATGCTATTCCTGATAAATCCTTCAAAGAAAAATTGGCTTCGTGGTTAGTAAAATCAGCTATGAAAGGTAAATTGATGTTAGGTGCTGGTAATTAAAAATATGGAATCTATTTATTATTCTCCGAGAGGATACTGGAGAGGCAAGGCAGCAATAAGTAAACTCGCTAGTGCAGCAGCGGTGAAAAAAACCACTGCAGCGAACTGGTTATCTAAACAGGCGATATGGCAAATTTATCTACCAGCGCCTAAACAAATTAACTTCTCGCATTTTGATGTGACCGTTCCTAATGAAGTTCATCAAGCTGATATACTATTTCTGCCGCATGATCGCGGTTACAAATACGCGTTAACCGTAGTTGATATTGCGAGTCGATACAAACAAGCAGAACCGCTAAGGACAAAATCATCTACTGAAGTGGCTTCTGCATTTGAAAGGATTTATCGACGAGGTCCTCTGCGTTGGCCAAATCTATTACAAGTTGATCCTGGCAAGGAATTTCAGGGCGCTGTTTTAACAACGATGAAACATCATAATGTCACCATCAGACGAGGGCATACTGCGCTACATCGCGATCAGGCAATTGTTGAACGATTTAATCGGACTCTTGCAGAGCGGTTATTTGGATATCAATACGCAAAGGAATTTATTCAACATAAACGATCCCTTGAATGGGTTAAGAGATTACCAGCTGTGATTACCGCGCTCAATAAGGAGATTACTCGAACAATTAACATGAAACCTGTCAACGCGATTAAGAAAGCGTCTATACCAAAAATGGAAATCCAAGGAATTTCACAAAAAGATTTTTCAAAAGAACCAATTCTTGGTAGTAATGTCACTGTTAGGTATTTATACGAACCAGGAGAGCTTGAAGGTGGTAAAAAAAGAGCTACTGATCCTATTTGGAGTGTCACCGTACATAAGATATCCGGTATAACACGATCAACTGGTAGACCAGCAATCTATAAACTGGATTCAACTGCTCCTCAGCGAGGATTTACTCGACAACAACTACAGGTAATTCCCGAGGATACTCAATTACCACCGCGTGGTCTTAACTAGCACCGTTGCGTCTGTTGCACTCAAGACAAGTCAGCATAACGTTATCGTTGGTATGACCTACGCTGCTATTCTTTCTGTCTACGGTAAATTGGGGAGGATCTTTATCCGAATACTGCCGACGCATTATACAATTACAACTCGCGCAGTGATTATTCTGTTGTTGCTTCAGTGAAATTATTAATTCAGCATCAATGTTAAATTCTCTATTATTTTTTTTATCCTGTTGTTTATAACTATAGAGTTTTTTTCTGATTATATCCTTGATGATATCATCGGCGCTGACAATATCGTCACCAATGATTTCATCATCGAAAACAATTCTTCGAAGTTGATTTATTCTCCGTGCTCGAGACACTGCAAGATAAACTAAATTCGACCACTCAATGCGATTATCTACTATCCAAATAATTGTGTCTGTGATAGTTAATCCCTGTGAAGAGTGTATTGTCGTTACGTAACCTAACGTCCATGGTGATTTATCAGCGCGTAATGCATCTTCAACGACGCTGATATCAACCAGCACAATATCATTTAATACTAAATTCTGTTTTTGTTGTTGTCCAGGAATGTCAACGTCAATATTTTGTCGTCGGGTATCTTTTGGTCTATAACAGAGTGGTACTGGAAGTGTTGCAAATTTACACTTATGCAATTCAAATAACTTCATCTGAAATGCGTCTCTGACTATTTTTCTACTTGCGAATATCAAATCATCTGGCTTCCATGTTTCCCAAAAATCATTCATTGGAGTTTCTGAAATTATTTCACGCGCTATTTCACATTGGATTTTATCCGGTTGTAATCTAACTAATTTCTTAAATTCTCGTAATTTTTCATCAAGTGATCTATAGTCGGTATTAATTTCTTCATAATAATCTACAAAACCCTTTAGCCACTCATGTGGAGATCCACCAACAAATGGTGGTGGTTGGCCGTGATCACCGCACATGACGACTTTTGTGTTTTTATTTAACAACCATTCAAGAAATGTCTGTAATACTCTCAACGATACATTGCATATTTCATCCCAGATTATGATTTCAGGAATGAATTTATCGCCCATTCGATCAGGAGTCCATTCATCACCTTTCCATCGAAAGAAGCTGTGATAAGTACAGGCTTTTACCCCCCGCGTTATCATCTCTCTGGCGAGTCTGTGAGTTGGTGTTAACACAATCATGGTTGACCGACGAAATAATTCAATTGCACGAGTTGTCTTTCCTGACCCACCACAACCGTTTAAATAAACTGTCTTGTATCTACATATCGGATCAGATATGGGTGGTGCATTAGAAAATTCTGATTGAATTTCAATACGGTTGCAACAAAGATATCTATCGTCGTTGGCAACATCTGCGGATTTACAATACTCATGTAGTGTTTCCTTTTTAAATCGCCAACGCCCCCAATTTTCCTCGGGATCTGTGAATGCCGCTACATCCGATTTGTATTTGTTGTGTATATACATCGAATCAGTAGCTACTCTAACCGCGGTATTAGGAAATCTATTTATCATCGAAAATAGATTAATACAAGCATAGGCTAGCATAGAACTTCTCAAATGCGTGTACTGGGAATTATATCCATCACAGTAGGTAACAACTGTACCCAATTTCTCACCATTGGATAGAAAAGCATCCTTACGGGTTACAAGTTTTCCTGTTTCGTTAAATCCGCTACAATAAAATCGTATTCAGCGACGTCTATGATCAACATCGAAGAGTATTTTGTATTGTCAAATCTTCCACCTTGAGTGAATTTACCAATTATTTTTCGTCCGAAATCTTTGGCTTCTTTGTTTTTAATTTCAAATAACTGTCTAGATAGTTTCATGATTTCTTCTTCATTTAAAATCTTCGATTTTCCATCTGAAAATTGTTTTCGTATTTCATCAATTATACGATCTAGATCGGGTTGTGGTAACCAAACATCCTTCTGCGCGTGATAGCATATAATAGCTTCACCGATGATCAACGATTGTAACATCTCACAATCAATCATATACCGCAATAACACAATTGGCATCCAATGTTTCACAGACATATGTCTACCAAGCCAAAGATAACTACACGGATGTAACCCTGCAGCGAGTTCAAATGATATCACACGAGTGAATCCGGTTAAATCAAAATCAGGCAAACAACCATTAATCGCAACACGAGTCATTTCATGCGTGGGGTGTCCAAATCGTTTAAAATACTCAGATCATTCTCCATACCCGAGAAAACTTCCAGGATAACACGCGGATATATCAATTGAAATCATACCATCACGTGAGTATTTTGTATTCCACAATCCTCCATGACTAAATTCGACGCAACTCAATTTGACATCCTCGAGAAAATCACTTCGTGTTGGACGCCATGATTTCTTTTATCTTGCGAAGTGAGCTACCACTGATGGAATAGTAAAGCTATCCATGAGTAGTTTTTCATGGATACTCTCCGGTGAAAATTCATTAGCGATTTTTCTCATTCTGTTATCTAATTCTTCAACGCGATATAATTCTCCATTCGGTCTTACAAACTGATCAAATCCTGATTCAGAATCTTTAGCGCTGCGAAGTAACCACACCGACACGGGATCATCTTTACACAACGCAACAATAGCATCGAATAACCTCTCTTCGTGGAAAACATCCTTACAAAATTCCCCGGGGATATATCTCACGATTCGTTCTCGTGGAAATGTATTCACTGCAGCCGTCCACGCGTGTTTGTTATGATCAATAATTTCAATTGGATCTCCTCGCGATTGATATTTCGGTTCGTATAATACTTCTCCGGTTATCGTCGCTACCGATATTGGAAATTTTAATGATGCTTCTAATTTGTTTATATCTTGAATTGTTGCCCCGCGCTGTTTCACTGTCAGTTCCCATTCGGTTATTTTTTTTCGTCGCAGATCAGTTAATTTGTTTCCTCGGGATGCATTTGTGAAGTGTTCCATTACCCGTGTTGCTACACAATTGAGCCTTGACGATGTTTTCATAGGTGCTAGTTTTGCGATACTTGGCTTATCATTTAGCGGATATATTCCGTAAACAACTGCTGTTACA
Source organism: Unio pictorum (assembly GCA_030141615.1). Lineage (NCBI taxonomy): Eukaryota > Metazoa > Mollusca > Bivalvia > Unionida > Unionidae > Unio > Unio pictorum. The sequence continues at coordinate 4,771,799 of JARLTB010000065.1, read as the reverse complement.
GGGTAAGATCTCTCGTAGTATGGTTTGTCAATTCCAGTTAAAATTCCTGGTTTGGAATCTCTACTCACAATGACAGTTTTTTTTATCCTTGAGAATTGGATCAAATTTATCTCTGATAACCCATTCACCTTCGTCTTCGATAATGAATTTTATTCTAAAAAAATACTTCTGTTGGGAATTGCTTTGTTTGAAATCCTTTGGATTTCCATCTTTGATTGGAAATTGCTTGGATGAAAATCCTTGGATTTTCCATCTTCGATTTTTAATTTCACCTTTGGATTTCCCACCAAGATGTGAAATTATCTCAGCTGCTCTTGTATCGTTGATAGTAGCATCGATGTTGGGTACATTGACATCATCATTGATAATTCGAAATGTCGACCAACAGTGTGCTGCACCGTCTCGGTAGAATTCATTAAAACACTCTCTGATTTTACCCAGTATAGTTCTATCGTCTATTAGATGTTTTGGTATATCAGAGATTTTATCGAGATTAAATCTAGCATTTTCCCAAGGCTTAATTTTCGATAATCTCTCGAACTCCTTCATATCAGAGATTTTATCGAGATTAAATCTAGCATTTTCCCAAGGCTTAATTTTCGATAATCTCTTGAACTCCTTCATACTTCCGTCTATTAAACGTTTCGGTTTAACAGATACTCTATCGAGATTAAATCGGGGGTTAATTTTCGATAATCTCTTGAACTCCTTCATGCTATCGTCGTTGTTACGTTTCGGTTTAACAGATACTCTATCGAGATTAAATCGGGGGTTAATTTTCGATAATCTCTTGAATTCTTTCAGGCTATCGTCGTTGTTACGTTTCGGTTTAACAGATACTCTATCGAGATTAAATTTAGGCTTAATTTTCGATAATCTCTTGAATTCTTTCATATTATAATTAAAACAAGTATTTAAATAAAAAGTTTTTTGTATAATGAATCATTGCAAATGGCTTATGATTGGATCAAAGACTCCGTGTAACAAATCATGCAGAAATGAATTCTGTGGGTATCATATGCAAAGTTTTCGTCGGGGGAGCAATGGTCCTCTTCCGTGCCTGTATTGTGGGGTAGGTGTTAGAGGCAAATCGCAGTTATGCATTAATTGCGGGGGTAAGCGTTATAGAGAGTTGAAGCGTTATTATGACAAGCGAAGAATCAAAACTCCTGACGCTGTCAACGACAACGTCAACGACAACGTCATAAAAACTGCTCAGGACTACATAGACAGATTTTCAAATAATATATCTAAACCAAATAATGATTTAGACAAATAAAATATTATGTATATAATGAACCAAGAATTTCAAAGACATCCAGTGATTACCAACTACGAAGCTTCTCGTGATGGTGTTGTTAGACACTGTAAAAATAAGAAATCTGTTGGGTGGGATAATAATATGGGATATTTGATTTTTACTGCTGGAGGGAAGAGGTATCTTAATCACCGTTTCGTTTATGAAGTGTTTAATGGATTGATCAAGGATGGTTTTGTTATTGATCATATTGATTCCGATCCTAGGAATAACAAATTGAACAACCTTCAATCTATTTCACAACGTGATAATTCAAAACGAGGTGAGACTGGAAAATACTCGAAAAATGCTAGACGGATAATGTCAATTAATACTGACAACGAGGAAATAATATTTCAGTCAATAACCGCAGCTGGTAGATATTTCGATATTTGTCCCTCCTCGGTACGATTTGTTGCAGAGGGAATTTATAAGACCGCTTTTTCAAAACGCTTCAAAAATAGTATTCGATTTGTTTATGTGAATTAGCGGAGATAACTCCGTTAGGTAACGCGCGTGCGATAAATCACCAATGACAGAGTTACCGTTGGTGAACGTGGAAGTAGTTTTTGATTGGTTGGTTTTGCTATCATGAATCTGAACAACACATAATCAATTTTCGTTTTTTTCAAACATTAACAGAACTATTTTATATACACGTCGTATTTAATTCTTTTTTTTAGTGTCTGTTTCAAATATTATGTGTTACTTTAACGTTATCAATGATCACTATTAAACACAACAAAAAAATAAAATCACCACACCGCGCTGTGCTGTTAGTCTCTAACAGCGGCTTATATACGTTAAAACCATCTTATACTATTGGGGTTTTCGCGTTCGAAAATCATACATGTGATCATTATACAACCTATACTCGCCTGGTGTATGGGTATCTTTTTGGTATTCATACAACCTAGGTTTTGTATAGGTTGTATAATGATCACGTATGAATGTAGACCCACCCCGTCATCCATTGTCATTGAATCAATTCATTGTACATATATACCATTGTCATTGTTCATTGTCATTGAATCAATTCATTGTACATATATACCATTGTCATTGTTCATTGTCATTGAATCAATTCATTTGTATTATTGTTGTGCCGTCGTCATTCATTGCATTTGTATATATAACCATTGTCATTGTAAATACCATAATATAATCTATTATTGTACCGTCGTATACAAACGCCTACACACTAGATCATGGGGTTGTAATTGTGCCGTATGTGCCGTCCTATGTGTATATACAACCGCCAATTACACTAGATCATTGGGGTTGATGTGCCGTCGTCATCCATTGTATATAACCATAATCACTTATAATCGCGCTAAGCTTCTGGACATGCTAAGATGACCAACACCTTAGCGGGTCCAGAATTCATTTTGTCCAAAATTCATTTTGTGAAATTGCTTTACAATTTCATTTTGTGGATTTTCAAGCAATTCAACAAATATACTTTTTCATATATATGAATTCTGAAAATATCAGATGTGTTATTGTTGAAATCAACAAACTCAAAACTCAAAATATTAAACTATGTTCAGGGTTAGATTGTGATCAAATCATGACCGATTTTGACGATATACAATTTGCACAAAATAATGGAAAATATGTACTCGCTAAGAAATATTATTTAATTAAGCGCGTACAAAAACTTATCCGTGAAAGTTTAGTTAATACCGAAGACGTTAATGTGTTTGTGCCATTATGTAAGATAGTAGAGGATGTTAAGAAGCAATTAAGTGCAGAATATGAACAAAGAAAACTTATTAATTGTAAGGTGAGACAGATAAAAACGTTAATGGAACAAGAGCCCCACACGTAGAGAGCCTCCTTTGTTGTATATAACTTCCGTGTACACAGGTAACGCGATGAATGGGCCTATTCATGTGAGTTTAGTCAAACAAAACGCGACAATGACACAGTTCACACGGTGGAAAATTCATAGTAATTTTCAACGTAGTATTTTTTTTTTTACTTAGTGAATTGCTTTGCAAGCTATTTGACAATAGTGATACTCTTTCAATAATGGTAGGACAATCATTGACCACACGGAACGCAAAAGAGCGACTTAGTGCTCTTAATAAACTATTACCACTTCGTGATTGTATACGCGAGAAACTTCAACAGCGACAATTACTTCAGACTGATTTTACAGAGGGTTCTGAACAACTTTTTTCTCCTATTACTAAAACAACGAAACAGATAACGTCAACAATCTCTGAACAAGGAAAAGCGCAGGAAGAGTCTTTTCTCCCTGTGTTAGAGAAAATAGCAAAACGAACTAAACAAACAAAAAAATCATTACAAACACTTCCTGGTGATATAATAACTACTGCAAGACGACAAGAACAACAAGAACGAGAACTTCAGGAAGAAGTTGAACGATTAGGTGATATTGATATTTCCTCGCCACCACCCGAACCATTTGAAGAATTTCAAGAAGAAACGGGAGCTGTTTCAAAAGGGGATTATTCTCCTGAAAATATATTTACAGTTGATGCGTTAAATACAATCAGAAATATCAAAACAGACTCTGAATTAGTTAAATTTACCAAAGAAAATTCAAAAATAAATAAGAGAAATATATATTTAAAAGACGACACGTCTAAAGATTTTGTAAAAAATTTAGAAGTTTGGACAAATAAGGTGTTTTTAGCAAAACGCGGGAAAAATAAAATCACAAGAGAAATAAGTCATGATTATAATCAATTTCTAGCTATGGTAAAGGGAGTCACATCAGCACCACCAGTATACACAGCAGACCCAATCCCTGATGAAATACAAATAATGGCAGAGGCTGAGTCTGAAAAAGGTGCAACTGGTACAACTAAAAAAAAGGGTAGTGGCTTAGTTGGAAACTCTAGTGTAACATGTCCTGGCAATATTCTCGGTGATATAGCACGATTAAAAGTACTCGTAGGAGGAAAACGAGCTGGGAATAACTCACCAGAAATAATCAATGAAGCAGCTGATATCTGTAGGAGGTTATTTCAAGGTGGTATCATGGATATTGCAACATATCGAGATTTCATTGAAGAGTTAGTGGAACATGTTGATGGTTACCATAGTGACTGAAAATCCTTTGGATTTTTCATCACCGATGATAAATCATCACGATTAGATAAGTAGCAATTGAATAGAGAATGATCATACACTACAACCATGATAAACCAACTAACGTCTACGTGGTAAACTCACGATTGCCAAAATACCGAGCATACTATGGAGATGGTCTCGGTAATACTATTATGGGATTATTTGCAAGAATGGCTCCAAAAGTAGCGCCGCTAGCAAAACAACTATCAATGAAAGCCATTGATGTTATCAGGGATAAGGGTATTAGCGCTGTTGGTGATCTTGCCGGGAAGGCGTTTTCAGCCGCGAAGGATAAACTAACAGCGCTAGTTCGACGGTGAAATCCAAAGAAACCAGTGATGACTTCGTCATTACCGCTACCATCTACTGCGGTTATGCCTGCAAGTGTTAGTAAAATAAAAAATAACGCAGTAGATGAAAAACTACAGTCGTTGATTTCATCATCGTTGACTAACGCCCAGGATAACATAACAACAAATATGATAGCGGGAAGTGGCCTTGGAAATTCAAAGAATTTCTACAAACGTCAAAGACGTCGATGAAAATCCAAGGGATTTTTGCGGTGAAATCATTGTTGAAATTAAAAATCGAAGATGGAAAATCCAAGGATTTTCATCCAAGCAATTTCAAGGAATTTTCACGATTTCGCCTCCAATTTAAACCATCGGATATATAATAAAAAATGTTCAAACAGAACCCTGATAATGCATTTGACATGGACGCCCCAGTACTTAAAGATGATTCTGTACGCGATTATCAATTTTTTGCCTATCACGCAGTACAACCTGATCTTCGGGGGAGAATCGAACTTCAAGTTCATGATACCAGTAAATACTTTTTACGCGCTGAAGCCTTTATTGAAGTTGAAGGTGAACTCGTAACAAATGTTGCAGCTAATACACCATATGCAAATGACCCAACTATCCGAGTTGGTTTTGTTAACAATGGCATCATGGCGTTATTCGAAAGTGCTAGATATCTCATTGATGGAAGAGAAATCGAATCTATTGAACGCGAGGTTGATATTGCTACCGGAATAATCGGGTTAGCGAGATATTCTGATGACTATACTAGATCGGCAGGTCCGTCTATGATGTTCGCGAAGGATATTACTGATAACGCTGATCACATTCAGCATATTAAAATAGGTACTGCAAGAGCTACTGCAGCTGATCCACAACCTGATACCCCTGAACATAGAGATAGACCAGCTGCTGCCTTTGATATTCTCGGAGGCGTTAATAATAATTTCAATTTAGGATTTGCAACACGCGTATCAACATTACAGGGACAACATCGACGGTTTTCATGCGCGATTCCGTTGCATCACATATTTGGATTTTGTAGAAACGTCAGAAAAGTTATCTATGGAGCAAAGCATACGGTAGCACTAGTGAGAAAGGGTACTGATGATGCTGCAATCTGGCGCACTGGCGGCGCTGCGGGTAAAGTCGTTTTATCAAAACTATCACTGTGGATGCCAGTGTTGACTCCCTCGCTGTCAACAGAACCGCGGTTACTATCATTTATGGATGGGGGGGGGGAAGACATTGTTGAGTTGGTTGTCAACGTCCACAGATACCATGGATTATAATATTGATGGTACACTTACATGGCATCTAGCATCAAAACAGGGTATTTCAGCTCCACGTCACATATTTGTTGCGCTACAAAATACTGCGCGATTAAATAATCAAGAACGTTCCCATATGATATTTGATCAAATTGGGTGTAATGAAGTCTCGCTGAGAATAAACGGACAGCAAGAACCATCAGAGGATATACAACTTAACTATGAAAACAATCATATTGCACGAGTTTATCATCGGTTGTTGTCGTATATGGGGCGCGATCAAAATGTCGATACTGGTCTACAAATATCACAGTTGGATTTTAAAAGTCTGTATCCGATTTATTATTTTTCGTTGGAACATCTTGACTTGATGAGACAATCCGTCGTTGATATACACTTCCGAGCTCGTGTAACCCGTCCGACTGGTCCACCAGTTGGTGGGGTACCCCCTATCCTTATCCCGAATTATAGAGCGGTTGCTGTCATTCTCAGTGATAAATCAATGATACTCGAGGGTGTTGGTGGACGAATGAGAGTGGTAGATGCACCAGTGGAAAATCTTTGATTGCCAAACATGTAACTAATTTTCCATCTCTGTCTGCGATTTGGAATCAATCTGTTTTAGTATAATGTCATATAGTAATATCAATGTCACGTTGACACCTGGTCAGTTAAAAAAATTACAATCCAAATCAGCTAAGCAATGTGGAACCACAATAACGCTGAAACCTAATCAAATGAATGGCGGGGCAAATAAACTGTTGCTGACGAAAACTCAAGTCAATCATTTTAATAAAGCGCTTAAAGAAAAAAAAGAGTTCAGGTTACTCTTTCTACGAGTGCGATTAAAAACATGGAAAAGACTGGTGGTATATTCCCGCTGTTAGGGTTGATTCCAGGGTTGATTGCCGCAGCGGCCCCAGCGGTAGCTAAAGCGGCAGCGTTAGGAGCCGTTGGTACCGCGGCAGGAATGGCACTAAAGAAAGCGACTGGGCAGGGTTATAAAAAACGGGAAAGGGTCTAAGACTACCAGGAACCCCGTATTCATGGTACAGCCGAAAAGGCCTGAGACTAGGACCGATTTACTAGTGGGAAACTCGAAGATGGAAAATCCAAGGATTTTCAATCAAAGATTTTTAGAGGAACCTATTACCCCCATGTCTAATTTTGATTTAATTGATGCCGCTAAAAAACTCGCGATTAAAAACTTCAGAGGTGTTTTTATGAAAGATCAGTTACCGGCACAACCAAATGATGTTGAAACCGGTATTATTAATCTAGATAACAGCTCCGGACCTGGAACACACTGGGTTGCATACGCGATTGATCCACGCGGGGTTATTTATTTTGACTCATATGGACTAGCGCCGCCGAAAGAATTTAACCGCTATATAAGTAAATTAAAAATACCCCGTTGGTATTCCACGTTACCAACACAAACAATGCTTGACCCACCCATATGTGGCAATGAAGTATTAAACGTACTTGATGATATTTCACGGGAATCTTTGATTGTTCAATCAAGAAAACCACCCCATGTAGTAGTGAACGAGTATACTAGCGGTCGTTGGATTGAAAATCTTTTAGATTGAAAATCTTTTAGATTTTAAACAGAGAAAGGATTTTTATGATAACAATGATTGATATTTGGGGACGACCTTTATTAACGCTGAAGAAACCCGATACTGGTGGAGTTGAAATCCTTGATAAAATCAAGGGTGTTAAAAAACTAATCGAAGATGAAATAGCCGAAACGTTGAACCTAGCAAGTGTTGATCCTGGTGAAATAGTTGTATTTCAAGATCGTCAGGGTAAATTGAAAACTAGTAATGTCTCTCTCGATGATATTTTAGTTAAACGACGAGATGCAACAGAGAACACTACCGCGTTATTTTCCGATCAGGGTAAACTCAAACCAGGTGTACTTGTTTCAACAATTACGGATAAATTAGCAACATTCGATAACACGGCGAATTCATTGAAATCACTCAATGATAAGTATGACGATCATATAAATACATTTAATCAGTTTTCTGAATTACAAAGAAATATAATTGACAACATTGATAAACCCATGTTAGAATTTTTTGGAAATCCACCAGTGACCACACCAAAACTCACCTCGATAAAAGATTCTATATTGGAACTAGCAACTCTTCAATCCGAATATGAAAAACACGTGAAACAGTTTTCAACGTTTCGTAAAAACATCATTGATAAATTTATTGGAACCCCATTTGATAAAATTGAAATAACCCTTCCTGATATTAAAAAATCCATCGATGATCTAAAAACATTCAACGATGCAATGAAAGATGATGCAACGAGGATGATAAGCGTCATTGAAAAAACAAAAATTCCTCATAAGAGCACCAACAATATCGTATACACAATCCATTACGGATCATTTGTGTGGACTCCCACAAACAACATTTTACACGTAACCGCAGACGTCAAGGGTATTTATCGATTAACAATAGTATCACCTACTCAATTCAATATATCATCAAGTAGTTCATCTGGAGTCAATAATACGGTATCAACGATCATCGACAAAGATGTATCTGAACAATTCACGATAACGACCACAGATAGAAATCTAGTCAGGGTTTCAGTAACGTGGTACGTAGAATTCGTAGTGGATTTAAGTAAACAATTAAACTGAAAACGCTAGCAATTTGAAATCAATTGAAAATGCTAGCGCCTTTAAAATAAAATGACGATCCCTTCAGTGTATCAGTATCGCTATGATCAGGTCAGAGAATTTCAAACTAAACTCAGCTCTCGCTGTGAGGAGTATCAAATAAAAATCAAAAAATACCAACGAAGAATAACCGCAGTTGATATCACCGTGTACTCGGTGTCGGGAGTAATCACTGCTGCTGGGATAATACTATCTTCAGTTACAATGATTGCTCCGGTCGTAGTTCCACTCGCTATTTCTGCAGTGGCTACAATTGCGGGTATATTAACCGGGATCACAAAAAAACTATCATCGTGCAGCCAGAGTAAACTACACGATTAGATAATTAAATTTCACATTGCATCTGCCTCATACTCGCAATTATCCTCGTTGATATCATCGTCACTTGATGACACAACAATATCAGATAGCGAATTCTCAACGATAGCTCAATTGTATAAATCAACAATGCTAAAATTAGAGCAGAATAATAATAATAATAATAACAATGTCGTCGCAAGAACTACTTCAACAAATAGTAGAAAATACAACACCGGTGAAAACAAGCATGATATCAGTAACCTCAACGAGTCCTGAATTCAGTGTGAATTTCCCGACCCCCGTTCCCGTGAAAGAGATAGCGCTAGCAAAACTACGAGTGTATTATAGCTGGCCTAATATCAGATCGGTAGCATTTGGTGGTCAACAACCAAATAATTCCTTGGTGTTCGCGTGGAAAAATCGTGAAGACGGAACTCCAGACTGGAACGTTGTCTCGTTGCCAACTGGGTCATATCAAATCGAACAAATCAATAACGAATTACAACGAAGAATAAAATCTATCACTGGAAAAGAATCAAAAATCGCTATAACAGTTCATGAGCCGACGTTATCATCTGCGATCGAGATTAATTCCCCTGGGTATGTTGTAGATATTTATCAGAGTTCTATAAGATCAGTGTTAGGATGGCCCGAACTACCACCTCGACAGAAAGAAACCGTTGATATACCAGAACCAAAAAAATCTGATTATGTCACAGATAAGATGAAACCTGATAATCCAGTAAAAAGTTATAAAATTTTTGGCGAGTTGGAACCTTTTAAGATTCGAACAGTGATGGATACTTCTTCAACAGAGGGGTCTTATTGGGTTATGGATAAAGTACTTTATTCATATGGTACAATTGAAACAAATATAGTTATTCAAAATTTTGAAAAAATGAATAACGATTTTTCACTATTATTAATTTCCCTTAAATCCGGTACTCTCACCAGAGATGAATTTATCAGCGTAGTAGAAACATGCAATAAAATCATCGATGACATGGATAAATATAAAATCATCGATGACATCGATAAATATACGAATTATTCAAGCGATATTAAACTCCACACCTGAAACGAGAACTGGAGTTGCATCACAATTCAATATCCGCGTCGAAGATATTCCAACATTCAAACTACCCGGATATAACGTACCAGAACTAAAAAAACTTCTCAGTGAAGCCATCGATATTGGCTTTAAAGAAATTCACGATACGTGGAAAAAACAAAATCATCGGAAATAAAAAACCTTAAACACAATAATGATCCAGAAGGCGGTGGTAGACATATAGCTCCGTTCAATGTGAATATATCCTCGGTGATTGCACTAAATTTAGTGTGTGACGTTATCGAAGGCAGCTATCAAATAAATCTTGAACAATCAAATCAAGCTCAGCAGGGATATATTCTATATTCATTTGCACCAACGGCTCCTCCAGGATTTCTAATTATTGAAGACCCAACTAATCCAGTCTTTATGCGATGTCATAATAATTCTTTAACGAGAATTAATTTCAAACTCACTGACCAATCTAATAATCTGATTGATTTACAAGGTGAGGTTCTACAAATTAGTCTGTTTGTGAAATCCTGAAAGGATTTTCATCGTAAATGATTTTCATCGTAAAAAAAATTGTTAACGTATAGCAGCAGAGAGGGTGAACGCCAACTATATGGCGTCTTTTTTTTTTACTGAAAAATCAAAAAAAAATTTTTACTAAAAAATACCAAGAAATCAAAAAAAAATTTTAAAAATATTTTCAAGGAGGCCTCAGTTTACTAAATTGAAGCTTATATCAGCAATTCGGGAAAGTCTCAGTTTGCTAAATTGACGCTTGTAAAAGTTGGTCTGTCCACCCTCTCTGCTGCTGGAGCACAAGACAGGAGGAAAATCTAACACACTGTCAGATGATGAGATTGGCCGTCACTTGGTAGAGTGAAAGACGACTGATAGGGTTTTTAATTTGAATTTTATTTGAAGGATGACTGTTATTGAATTATAATAAATTGTTGTTATTTGAATTTCACATTTTGTGTACTCATTAATTTAACTGTCGGCACCGCTGACTCGGGGCTCGGAGCTTTGCATCTCTCTATCACTACTTCAATATCTGACAAAAGCCAGCTAATGTGGGTCTTCTGTATTAATTTAAATAATATGAGGAGCACTCCACCCCAACCTAAAAAGGCAAACCTCTACAATAGGTATGGGAGAAAGCTTGCTAGTAGCTTCTCGTGGTTTGGTGTGTTTTTTTTTCCCCCGATCATTTTCTTTGGTTCTTCCTCCACCATTAATACCAACCGCTATGTATAGCCTATCTTGTGGTGAAAACAAAGCTTTAAACCCTATATCAACAACTGCAAGCATGCATGCATGCATGTATCCATACATACATATATGCATGCATGCATGCATACATTCGTACGAACATACTATTCATGTCATCTCTCTCTCTCTCTTTAACACACACACACACACACACACACACACACACACACACACACACACACACACATATATATATATATACTAATTTGACACCTGGCTAGATGCTACAGCTCCATCATCCTGTCCTGACACGAAGTGGACGTGCTCTGTTACATCCCGATCGTCCATGATGACGGTATGATATAGCTGAAATTAAACCGTAAAAAGTTAATCCTTTAGGATGATAATTCTGACATATTTAAGATTGAACCGAAGTCTGTAGGATAGGTTGTGCACATAGTATAAAAATGCAGTCCTTGACTAAGTTTCAGGATCGTAGGTGCAGGAATTGCTTGTAACTGACGGTATTGAAGATCGAGGATCCACCTTCAAAACATGTAAGCAGAATGGAAGTATAAAACGGATTAAGTCAAGAATGTCAATATGCCATATGTTCCAGGCTGAATTACGAATAATTTGTGTTCAGATCACAATGGTGCATATAAAGGGAGTAAATATGGATCAATAGTCGACAGGGATATAACTACAGGTAAGAGTAAGGCTCTATAAGTCTTAAGGGAGTTATCTCCCATAAAGATTTCTGCAAAAATATCAGTTTAGCATTATCATATGTAATTTATAGTTTGCATTAGGAATAATTCATATTAGTCTTAATAACAATTAAGGTATGTAGGCAGTCATACTTAGTAACATACATACATATTATCTGTAGACTTGTTATAATATTTTTCATCCTAAATTTCAGCATTGGTAAAGACCTCCAACACAATGAATTGTCTCTGAACTGTTGGATGAGTGACTTCAAATATGCCGTCATACATTGCCGTCTCCTTCTGTTAGCAAATCAGGGTATAAGAGTTTTCAGTCAAACTCGAATTATATACGAGACGTATTACCGTTTATAAATAATTTATTAAAGGGATGCAGCAACGGGAAAAATACAACTGTGAAATAGAACAACCAGGAACTTTCCACCTGTCAAAAATAAAATGGGACAACTATGGTTCAATCGCAGAAAATGACGAAGATATAGAAGAAATTCTGAGATTTCGATGGGGAAAGAAATGGTGGAAAGAAAATTAAGAGAGAAACTGTTTCAAGCTCATGCTGATGAGTCAGGAGTGACACAAAGAGTATCTCATGAATATTATTTACAACGATCGTCTGATATTATATATATATATATATATATATATATATATATATATATATATATATATATATATATATATATATATATATATATATATAACATACAGTACAAAATACACAGCACTTAAAGATTTAAAGTAATGCTGAAAAAAATTTGTTATACTGGGAAATCAAATAGTGTTCCACCGATGGTGCATTAATGCGCATAATTAAACTTTCTCGCAACCGTTTGCTATTGATTCCAGATCATTAGTGACGTATGAAAATAACGATAAAAAGTGTTAATAATCCGCGTTTTCCACATGAGTTTCAATGACAAGCAATTTCATCGCAATACTTTCTGCTTTTTGTTTCCACCTCCATTATCATGCATGACGGAAAGAAAACAACGCAGTAACCTTGTGTGAGAGAAAAACAAATTAAGGTTGAATGAAAGCCATGGATTTTAACTTACACTAAGTAACCTACACGAATATTGTTCTTCGTAATGGTCTGTATGTACTGCCCTTGAGATTTATTGTCTGTATGCACTGCCCTTGGGATTTATGGTCTGTATGTAATGTCCTTGGGATTTATGATCTGTATGCACCGTCCTTGGGATTTATGATCTGTATGCACCGTCCTTGGGATTTATAGTCTGTATGCACTGTCCTAGGGATTTATGGCCTGTATGCACTGTCCTAGGGATTTATGGCCTGTATGCACTGTCCTTGAGATTTATGGTCTGTATGCACTGACCTTGAGATTTATGGTCTGTATGCACTGTCTTTGGGATTTATGGTCTGTATGCACTGCCCTTGAGATTTATGGTCTGTATGCACTGTCCTTGAGATTTATGGTCTGTATGCACTGTCCTTGAGATTTATGGTCTGTATGCACTGTCCTTGAGATTTATGGTCTGTATGCACTCTCCTTGAGATTTATGGTCTGTATGCATTGTCTTTGAGATTTATGGTCTGTATGCACTGTCCTTGGGATTTATGGTCTGTATGCACTGCCCTTGAGATTTATGGTCTGCATGCACTGTCCTTGAGATGTATGGTCTGTATGCACTGTCCTTGAGATTTATGGTCTGTATGCATTGTCTTTGAGATTTATGCTCTGTATGCAGTGTCTTTGAGATTTATGGTCTGTATGCACTACCCTTGGGATTTTTGGTCTGTATGCACTGACCTTGAGAATTATAGTCTGTATGCATTGTGCTTGAGATTTATGGTCTGTATGCACTGTCCTTGAGATTTATGGTCTCTATGCACTGTCCTTGAGATTTATGGTCTGTATGCACTGTCCTTGAGATTTATGGTCTGTATGCATTGTCTTTGAGATTTATGGTCTGTATGCACTGTCCTTGGGATTTATGGTCTGTATGCACTGCCCTTGAGATTTATGGTCTGTATGCACTGTCCTTGAGATGTATGGTCTGTATGCACTGTCCTTGAGATTTATGGTCTGTATGCATTTTCTTTGAGATTTATGGTCTGTATGCATTGTCTTTGAGATTTATGGTCTGTATGCACTGTCCTTGGGATTTATGGTCTGTATGCACTGCCCTTGAGATTTATGGTCTGCATGCACTGTCCTTGAGATGTATGGTCTGTATGCACTGTCCTTGAGATTTATGGTCTGTATGCATTGTCTTTGAGATTTATGCTCTGTATGCAGTGTCTTTGAGATTTATGGTCTGAATGCACTACCCTTGGGATTTTTGGTCTGTATGCACTGACCTTGAGATTTATAGTCTGTATGCATTGTGCTTGAGATGTATGGTCTGTATGCACTGTCCTTGAGATTTATGGTCTCTATGCACTGTCCTTGAGATTTATGATCTGTATGCACTGCCCTTGAGATTTATGGTCTGTATGCACTGTCCTTGAGATTTATGGTCTGTATGCATTGTCTTTGAGATTTATGGTCTGTATGCACTGTCCTTGGGATTTATGGTCTGTATGCACTGCCCTTGAGATTTATGGTCTGTATGCACTGTCCTTGAGATTTATGGTCTGTATGCATTTTCTTTGAGATTTATGCTCTGTATGCAGTGTCTTTGAGATTTATGGTCTGTATGCACTACCCTTGGGATTTATGGTCTGTATGCACTGACCTTGAGATTTTTAGTCTGTATGCATTGTGCTTGAGATTTATGGTCTGTATGCACTGTCCTTGAGATGTATGGTCTGTATGCACTGTCCTTGAGATTTATGATCTGTATGCACTGTCCTTGAGATTTATGGTCTGTATGCAATGTCCTTGGGATTTATGATCTGTATGCACCGTCCTTGGGATTTATGATCTGTATGCACCGTCCTTGGGATTTATAGTCTGTATGCACTGTCCTAGGGATGTATGGCCTGTATGCACTGTCCTAGGGATTTATGGCCTGTATGCACTGTCCTTGGGATTTATAGTCTGTATGCACTGTCCTAGGGATTTATGGTCTGTAGGCACTGTTTTTGGGATTGATGGTATGTATGCAGTGTCCTTGGGATTTATGGTATGTATGCAGTGTCCTTGGGATTTATCAAGAGTGTTTATATAACCAATGACTCAATATTGTTAATGCTGTATACATTTAATGTTTTGTTCTTATTCTTATTGTTGATCCTTAAACCTATGATAATATTCAAACAAATTATTAACTGTATATGAGCATGTTCACAGATCTCAAAAAGCGTGGCATACCACGATATCTTGGTCATATGAATGATGGTACAAGTTCAATAAAGCATGAGAGAGAGAGAGAGAGAGAGAGAGAGAGAGAGAGAGAGAGAGAGAGAGAGAGAGAGAGAGAGAGAGAGAGAGAGAGAGAGAGAGAGCTTTATGATCTGTAATACTGTTATTAAAGCAGAATGATGACTTAGATCAACTGTAGATATATTACAATATGATAAATTACCTCTTATCGGCTCGTCGTTTCGCTTTGTTTCTATTCGATATTAATGTATATGCGATGGTTTGTGAATGATCGAAAGTTCATGTTAAACGCGTAGCTAACATGCGGTTATGGTGGTCTACTTTCTTCATTACAACCATCTTTTATGTTTAAATCATAAGTGTGTATTGCATTGATTTAAACAATGTCAAGAAAAATAGAAACTCAAGTAAAGAAAGTAACTGACGTATCGATAAAAGTAGCCACAAAATGCATATAACTACATTTTGTAGAGGACATACTCGGCAGTGATGTTAGGTTCACTCGGTCAGTACACACTTGTCAGTAGTATATCTGAACTCGGTTCAAGAGGAACGTTTGTATGTTTCGTATAAATGAAAAAAGTATGCATCTCGTGGATACAATGTACATATTATACATATCTTTCTTCATAGGAGGCAAATCTTTGCGCGAGTTATACCATGGTATACGTTAATTGCTACAGTCTTGATCCCCAAACACTGTCCACTACGCACTTGAGAGACATGTCTCTATATAATATACATTTAGATAACTATTGTTAATTGTCATGCTTCACGTATGGACAGATGTCGGAGATAATGCTGTGTCTGTTAAAATGGGTTACATGGTACTGGTACACATAGAAGACTGTTGTAGGTATGTATTTTGACACGTTTTGCCCCATGATTATACTAATGCGGTCACTGTGACCTGAATGTTATACTTGGAGTCAAATGTTTAAGTTGATTTATCGAGCACTCTCTGTGCTATGATCCTTAAACTAAAAAGATTATCTCAATCTCCATTAGCACCAAAATGTTACAATAACTGAAAGCCACTGTGCCATACATTCCACGTTGTGTTGACTTGGGTTATATTGTCGACTATATATATATATATATATATATATATATATATATATATATATATATATATATATATATATATATATAGTTCTACACTTGACAACGTGGGTTGAAATGTGCATTTGTATCTTTGCAGAACAGATCTAACAATATATTAGCGGCAATGTACATATAAAGGAATATTTTTTTGCCTTGATTTTGTTTGAAAGTTAAAAACCATAACTATCCTTCCTCTAATTTGAAGTATTATATAATGTTTTTATTTTACTAATCTGTTGATGATCAGATATGCTACGATATTCTTTAAAGATTGTAATGAGAACCCCAAATTATTAAATGATGAAGGTGATGATCTTATCAATTTTATGACCGATGTGGATGAAGCGGCCAGTGTTATTGTACATGATGGATTTATTCATAATCTTGTGGTATATGATGATGTAATGCTTGACAAACAATCAATTCCAGCAACAATATTGTCTTAAGGCATATATACAAATACAGATATAATTTATGTTACACAGAGATTCTGAAAGTGATCGCTCATAACTGTAATAATTTAGCTGTATTTAATGTTGATACACATACACTTAGAAATATTCATCAGACCTGGTGTTCAGGAGATATGGATATAATTAAGTTTTATAACTTCGTTTCACGTGCGCAAGCTGCTACACAGTTTTTACCGATACATGTATATGATCCTACGTCAGGATATCGTGTAGGTCTTGATAAAATACTTGGTTGAGAGACTATTATAAATTATAGCTCAGAGAGGTGCGACCTTTATGCGACGTCATATGGTAAAAAAAAATGAGCGACAAAAATAAAATAACAAAAACAATTAAACCAATTAGAGAAACTCTCGCTTAGTTAGAGGCTTTGGTTTGGCTTATTTGACCATGTATTTTTTCATTAATGTAGGAAGCCTTATTTTGAAGCAAATGACGTTTCAGCAGAAGGTAGGTTTACCCTCTCTGGTACTACAAAGAAGAATCGAGACAACAAACTTTGTAAAATTTAACAAATACTTTATTTTTCTGGAGTAATAAGTGAAAAATGAGAAGACAATAAACTTACGATATTGCGAAATAAATCTTAAAATAATCCAAGAATCAATGATACGTGTCTAGGTATTAGTAAATCCTGAATACATTCAGTTCCTGAAGAGTGACAAACTTATAATCGATCAAAGGTATAGTATAGCCTACGTCGTACTGATGTGTAAACAGTCCCTTGTTGAATCACATAAATAGTTCTCAAGTTTGAATTCGGTATAGAGTCCAATGATTTTCTTTATCCAAGGAGTTTGTCAGAGCATGTTTGTATTTCCGGTGATAATAATTACTTGAATTCAATAATTTGAAGAAACTAAAATTGAGCGAAAACAATAGGACACAACATAATCAGAGCTTAATTTGCCAGATATCAAGCACAACTGGTAAAATCATCATAATCACACGATCATATAGTTCCCTCCTTAACCTCAGGTCTCTATAGTATTTTATACAAACAACCATTACCTACTGGAAAATAACAGTCTTGAATGATCTGATGAGACTAGTTTATTTACAGAACACTAACCTACGACGTTTACACGGGGTTTAAAAAAAAACCCGATTCTGATCAGTATACATACCACTTCTTATTTACCTGAATAATAATTTGGTCAATGAGCTCTTACACACAGAGGATCTTTTGGCCAAACATGATCTCAAACGAGGAACTCCGGTACAGAGCGGGTGCAAGCACCATCTCTGAGATAATTGCAACACGTCGATGGAGATGGCTCGGCCACGTCTGTAGAATGCCCCCTGACTCACTATCAAGGGTGGCACTGAGATGGACCCCACAGGGGAAAAGGAACCCTGCAAGACCCAAAGAGGCCTGGCGACGGACCGTGGAGTGAGACCTTAAGACCAGAGGCCTCAACCTGCAGACCCCCCCCCCCTCCGCAGCAGCTGGCGACAGACCGAAATGGTGCTCCCTAGCTGTCGCCTCAAGCACCAGACAGCGCAGTGAGGATTGATGATGATGATGATGATGATGATGATGATGATGATGATGATGATGATGATGATGATGATGATGATGATGATGATGGTGGTGGTGGTGGTGATGATGATGATGATGATGACATAAATGAAAATTTAAATACAGTCAATCAGTTGAAGCTTTATTTTGAACATTGTCATACAAACCATGTCATATTACAATTGCAAATAATGAAAAAGAATCAGAGCTGACAAACATAAAGTTAAATATAATTAATAATATTGTGTAAGATTCGATTGCATATACCAATGTAATTTTTGAGTAAAGAAACCAATTAGAAACCAAAGTTGTCATTAGTCAGTCGGATTATATAAAGATGATTCTGTTTCTCGCTTTTCCAAATCAGTAAGAGAAATAACAAATAGAATGTCTGGTAAATGTAAACCTGATATGATGTTATTGATAATAGGAGTAACAATAATAGGAATAAACAGGATGTAAACCAGATAGGGTTAAACGATGTTACTGCTAATATGAGTGACAATAATAGGCTTAACAGGTTGTAAACCCGATAGGATTAAATGATTTTATTGATAATATGAGTGACACTAATAGGAATAAACAGTTTGTAAAGCCGATAGGGTTCAATGATGTTACTAATAATATGAGTGATAATTATATGTTTAACAGGTTGTAAACCGAATAGGGTTAAATGATTTTGATGATAATAAGAGCGATAATAATAGGATTAAACAGGTTGTAAACCAGATAGGGTTAGATGGTGTCACTAATAATACGAGTAACACTAATAGGAATAAACAAGTTGTAAGGCTGAGAGGGTTAAATGATTGTATTGATAAAAGAAGTGACAATAATATAATATACAGGTTGTATACAAGATAATTGCCAACTAATTAAGTAATTTCGAGCAAGTGCTTGTATGTATGTATGTATGTATGTATGTATGTATGTATGTATGTATGTATGTATGTATGTATGTATGTATGTATGTATGTATGTATGTATGTATGTATGTATGTACGCACGTACGCACGTACGCACGCACTCACGCACGCACGCACGCACTCACGCACGCACGCACGCACGCTTGTATGTATGTATGTATGTATGTATGTATGTATGTATGTATGTATGTATGTATGTATGTATGTATGTATGTATGTATGTATGTATGTACGTACGTATGTACGTACGTACGTATTTACGCATACATGCATGCATGTATGCATGTATGCATGTATATATGTATGTATGTATGTATGTATGTATGTATGTATGTATGTATGTATGTATGTATGTATGCATGTAGGCCATAGGTCTATAATACTACAACAACACAACAAATTTGCAATGAAGTTGATATGCATGTGTTTGTCTAGGTTGGTCAGTGGTTCATAAGTAAACGTCATATTACCTTCCTTCCCTCCTTCGTTACCGTATTAAATATATTTTAAACATTACCTATTTAATTAATATATTCATTATCATTACTGATATATATATATATAAATATCAGTTTAACTCTTGCTAGTCGTTTGAAGGAAGGACGTAGCATTAAATCGTATTACAAAGAAAATAACATGTTAGTGATTTGTACTAAAGGGAACTTATGGTTTTGATATGATTGAAGAATCTTATTATTCTTATTACGATTATATATATATATATATATATATATATATATATATATATATATATATATATATATATATATATATATATATATATATATATATATATATATATATATAATCGTTATCATCATCATCATTATCATCATCATCATCATCATCATCATCACAGGTTTACATGTGGAAATTTGTTTTTGTGTTTCTCTCGTACACATTCGATGTATGTCAAATACTCAAATTAGATTCTTGCCTGCAATTTACTCATACCGGATGTTTAACTATAGGGTCTAATTAGCTTGACAGGTGTTACTCGCTTTAGGGCGAAAATACCTTGAATCATGGTTATTATTCAATTTAGTGTCTAATTGATTTCTTTACTGATAACGACTAATCGTATGCAACAGGAACTTGACCTAATATAAAAGTCATTACAATGTTAGAACTGTATTCGTTCATTCTAGCGATTGACATAGAGAACCTAACACACAAATATGCTTAATGTAAGAAGAAGGAAATATCCTGATGGATGGTATATGATCAAACCAACCCTGGATGAGTTCGATGACAAAATGAGCGTAGCCGAACAAGAGCTACGTGCAGGCAAAAGAAAAGTGGAAGCACTTTGGCCTTTATTTCAGATTCGTCATAAAAAATCCAGATACATTTATGACATGTTCTATACTAGAAAAGCCATTAGTAAAGAATTGTTCGATTACTGCCTACAGAAGGATATTGTAGATAAAAATCTCATCGACGAGTGGAAGAATCAGGGTCACGAAAACCTCTGCTGTCTCCGATGTATTCGGATCCGGGACGCCAAGTTTGATACCAGCTGCATATGTCGTGTCCCGAAATCACAGCTAGAAGCGGGTGTGATAGTAGAGTGTGTTCACTGCGGATGCAGAGGCTGTTCAGTGTAAATTTGGAGAAAATCTGATGTTCGAAAACCTTATGTTTAAAAAAGTGATACAAACCTATTGCAGAACACGTCCAAATTCGTCATAGATTTTTGCTGACTTTTATGATATCTTTGCACTGACTGGGGAGACGCTCAATTCACCTGGGATAACGTTGTTTGAAATTCCAACCAGTCCAGTCCAACACCATTTATTCTTTATTAGTTGTCGTATGTGTTTTGCGAAAATATTCGGAGGCCTGTAAGTATTTCTACGGCGGGAGATTGATAAGCTGATTCAATTAAGAATGAATGCCATAAACGTTTGTATCAATATCAAATCATGTAAATTGATATGTAACTGATAACAATCGGAATACTTCTGATTTAGTTCCACTGTATGTGTAAGAAAATTGATAATGAGAAATGAATAAATGTTATAATCGCATATATCACTATGTTAGTCATTGTTTATTACTTTTATTTTGTTTACCTGACTATATGATCGATATGTAATAAAATATAAACTCAATCTATGCATATATCCATACAAACGGAACAAACCCTTCAAGGGTTACATATTCGTCTGTATTTACAACGTTTAAAATTTACTTAAGTCTTAAGCTACTACCATCTCTCTAGGCGTTAATGCGAGTGTTGTTACGTCTTCATCCGACATGATGGCTGCACGATGCATTTTCAATTATACGGCATTCCTACAATTATAAAGATTGAATTTTCTGGCATAAATAATACTTAAGATTGAAGAAAGTCCGCGATGTATGATATATGCAGTCCATGACCAAGTTTCGGGATTGTAGGTGTAACAATTTGCATTAAAGATACAATATAATTTATACGCCATAAGCTAAATGCGAAACCGTAACCTAAGCCACCACAGAGTGTAACGACTAATAGACAATTCGGCCCAAAGACAATTCGGTCCAACTATGCGATAGTTGTATAAAGATGTTTTTTTTTTAATACAGCAAGTAGATACTATGTAAGATATATATATATATATAGAGGACATTTGCTTGAAACGAGTGAATAACGGATGAAAAACTCAGTATTTTTACGAGTGGCGAAGCCAGGAGTGAAAATACTAGTTTTTTTTATCCAAGATATAAGATATATATATATATATATATATATATATATATATATATATATATATATATATATATATATATATATATAGAGAGAGAGAGAGAGAGAGAGAGAGAGAGAGAGAGAGAGAGAGAGAGAGAGAGAGATGCCGAGCATTTTATTTTGCCAGTTTATTTGCTGCAACATCAACCTCGTACCAGTTAAGTTTATGTTTTATTCAGGATCGTGAATCATAGTTCATCCTTTACTCCAAACAAATTAGAAATAAATAAACTGATTATTCTTAAGTATGGTAGACATTATGTTTGTTCCCTTCTAAGCTGCTCTCTGTCTGTCTGTCTGTCTCTGTCTCTCTCTCTCTCTCTCTCTCTCTCTCTCTCTCTCTCTCTCTCAAATGAGAAAGAAAAGAATTGCCTGAAAGGGATAAAGTGAAACAAAGCAAAATACATCAGATTCACCAGCTTGAATGCACATACATATCAACATACACACATACACATACATACAGATATATATATACATATACACTTTTCATACATCACATATTAGAATATATTTCCCTAGTCTTAACATACCTTTACTGAAGATGTGGGCAGATTGGAGAAACACGTTAAAATTGAAGCTGAATAAATTAATTGCTTCTGACACCCAAATTCACTAATGAGGCACAAAACAATGTCGCTGACACATTATCACTAAAAGTAACAAAGGAAAATGTTTTCAGATGATCAAGCGTAGGGTTCTTGTACGTGCGCACAAAATTATAGGTATTCTGAAATTTGACGTTTTAAACTTCAGACGTAAGATAAAGACAAAAAATACTAGCGGACTCCTCGCTTTCATCGGCTAAAAATATTGTTTTCTATATGTGAGACTATATATAAGTTCAGGCCATTTTAATTGCACACAAAAGTGTACATTTAAGTTGTTTGAACTTTAAAATATATCCGTGTTTTACACTACGACACATACGTTACCATTCTACGATACAAAACATTTTTAAAAATACATGTTATTTTTCTTTTTAAATTTCGTGAATGCACTTAATTAAGTATAAGAATGTTATTCACGTCATCTTCTTATAAAATATAAAATAAGTCATAATGATTATATCAGAAATGATCATGTGAATAATAATGTTCAGCTGTCACATACAGGAAAAATAACTACAATGACAAATGTACGTTTTTAATATGGTTAATCAAACATATTTGTAATAATTTCATGCTATATTTTCATGATCAAAAGGGAATGAAGAAAACTGAGTGAAAACGATTACAAATTTAATGAACAGTCTCTTATCGTATGTATCTGATATATACGTTATATGTTTGGAGAGACTAAAAAGGCATACACATTGTGAACGTTTGCGTTAATACTTTGAACCGGGAACTGTTATGATTAGAATGGTATTAATTTGACAACTTAAAATGTTTTTTGTGTTTTGAATATTCATTATGAATTTAAATGAAATTTAAAATACAAGAAATTTTGGTAAAGATGCATCTTTCGTTGTGTACATTTATCTGTCTTTTTCGTAAGTTATAACTGCAAAACGCAATAATGTTCTGAATTCAATTTATGTCAAATTATCGCAAAATACATAATTATGCAATTTTCAACCATTTTTGCTGTATAATTTTATTTGTAACAAATACGTTCAAATATAAGAATTCTTGAGAATTAAGCTTTTGAGACCAAGTTGGCAAGTGCCTAACAAAATCGACCTTCTTCCACAGGAGATATGATGCATCTCATTATTGTCTACGTAACTCCCAAAGCACTGCGTCCATCTCTACTATACAACTTTTTTTCTCCACAGTAAAAGTTATCTTGTTCACCAAATGTTTCAAATTTTATTCTAAAACATATTCTAAAACATATTATATAAGAATTGTCACAATATGTTAAAAATAAATACTTGTTAAAACTATTGTCAGTTGTATTTTAAAATTGGGCCGAATTGTCTTCAAAGTTGTGCCGCATTGTCTTATTTTCGGTCCAAGTTGGGCCGAATTGTCTTTGGGCCGAATTGTCCAATAGCCAGTGGAACGTTTGACAAAGTGTCCTTCGCTTGTTGTAAAGATGTGTTGTTAATATAGATTTCCATAATCCTCTAGTTTAAGGATACTAGCAGGCAAAGAGCTCGATATATCAAGTAACAAATTTGAATCAAATACTGCAAGTTCAAAATATGGGTAACGTTTAGCTACTTTTGATGATCATGGTGCAGCATTTGTCAAATTACATCCCCTTATTAAAGGTTCATAAATTTAGGTGTTACAGTGCAGCGTAGATCTCCTTAACAGACACCATATTATTTCAATTGTATGTCCGTAATTGACTTCAAGAGGGTGCTGAAGTCATTCCCTCGTTTTCTGCAGCCATCAGTTCGGCAAACATAGAGAAGATGTAATCCGTATTTAATCAGGTCACAATGCAACAACACATGTTTGATAAACACCAACAACCAATACCGAACGCCTCTAGAGAACAAAAATACTAGTGACAATGAATACAAGATTAGTACTAAACATTTTATGTTTAAATTACAACATGTAAAAAGTAAATTAAATTTGAAAATTTAGTTAATCAAATATGATATAGGCAGAATAAATGATCGTTGTGTTATGTATGTAGAACTCTATGTACGTAAATGAGGAAGCGTAAATAACAGATCACTATAGTTTGTTAAAGAAACGTATATACGTATCTCTAAACATGAATAATGAAAAAAGCTATATAAATCCATTGTTGGAGAATATTTAATTTAAAACTATCATTTTGTTGCTCTAAGTAAACGTTTAGAAATACACATGGATTAAATATGTAGCTGATAGCGTTTAAAAAAATTACACGAATTTATCTTTACATTATAATTTATATAGTTTATATATGTTTAAAACGTGGAGAAATATGTGTATTGATGTATTGGGTAATCTATATGGATAAATTCATTCATATTAATTTTCGAATAAATTATCTTAGAGTATCTTTGTACACCATTTAGACTAGAAAGTCAGATGCATGTCTTTTCATACATAGTCGTAGCAGGTTTCGTATACATGTTAGAAAATATGCGTACCAATTCTTCAAATATATCAGACCTGACCACAATGGAACGTATTTAAAATGCGATAATACATTACAACAAATTACTTATGAGCAGTGATAGTGGATAATCAACACATTGTATTAGAACTGATAAATAATAAACATACACATGTTATTAATATAAAAAGGAAACAAAAGTAAAAAAAAAGTCTTATCAGATCAAGTCATAAAAATACAAATATTGTTTTTTGTCTGATTTTTGTTTATTTGATGGAAAAATTCTCGTTACAGCAGTATCAAAACAGTAGCTGAAACTGGCAGCCATTATTTTAAAGAAGATGTATAATATACGTGCTATACTTAATCATAATATACAACATACCAACATATTTGTCACTTGTTTACTTATGACGAATGCTCCACGCCATCTCTCTCATTTAACGAGTACGTTCAACCGCGGTACATGGTAAAAAATATTCCGCACTGGCCATGTTAATAATTTTGTTAAAAGTTTCGATTTTCAGGTAGAAAAATAAACATCAAAGAGTGCATTGTTACATTAGCTAACATTTCTGTCAAAATGTCATACGTGGGATATGGAATACTGCAATTTTATATTTTCAAAATCAATGTGAATATGTTAGTATTACATTGTCCGTTGTTTCATTTCATTTCCTCTTTGCATTCTAACAATCCATTTGATTACGTTTTATTAGCAAAATTCCATATTAGAGAATAAATCACAACGTAGCACATTACCAGTTAGAAGTAACATAATAGAGTTTGGAATATTGTAATAGACATCTGTTTTCATTGTGAGACACTTCTGTAATTGGTTCGTTATGACAACAGGTGGAGCTGTTATATTAATCACTGAAGAATAACAACTGTTCCGGGTCAATTTTATTGCAGCTTCTAAATCTGGTAGAGATACATACATAATCCCTATTTCACAAATAAGCATTATTTAGCACGATGTTGATCTATCGATTAAGAGAAACACTAATTGTTAGCTATATAGACCAACTAGATTTGAATACATTTTCTTCAAAACTTATTTGGTTACTTATTGTTCACTGGTCAGGATTTGTTTACCATAACCAATGTAATCCAAAAGTCTTTTGATATAGAAACTCACCTACATATTCGTGTATGACATAATCTAAAAAACATTTCATTATCAGCAGGTATTAATGATCATCATTAATGTTTGATGGTCATCTATTCAGATGTCAAAACGTATCAATGTCCCATTTCTTAAAATTGTTTGTTATCAAATGATTATTATTTAAGTATGCGAATGAGTAATACCGCAAAAAACGCTAAAACACCAGTATATTTCTAAACAGTGTAAATGTTGCATCACATATTTTACCATATTACTGTCAAACATTTAAATATTTCAGTATTGAAATTACAAAATGAAGATTCTCTCTGTTCTCTGTATATATATATATATATATATATATATATATATATATATATATATATATATATATATATATATATATATATATATATATATATATTTAAGATAATGAAAGAAGAGACGATTGGGAAGGATAGAAATGACAAGACAAAATAAATTGATACTACGACGGGGAAAAAATATGATACGATGAA
Source organism: Unio pictorum (assembly GCA_030141615.1). NCBI lineage: Eukaryota > Metazoa > Mollusca > Bivalvia > Unionida > Unionidae > Unio > Unio pictorum. The sequence goes on along the minus strand of JARLTB010000065.1, from coordinate 4,745,131 downwards.
ACTAGGCAAGGCAAGATACGGGTTAGTTTTAAATATAGAAAGACACAAGATACGGCAAGACCAGGACAATTCAGGTGAACACAAGAAAATATATAATTGGATTATATATAAAAATGATGTAAAGCGACAAAAAACAATATGAGGTTGAAAATTACCAGAAAAGATAACATTATACTAGATTAAATATAATACACTTTATTTGAAATTAATATTTTGCAATTAATTAAAGCTACATGATAAAGAACGTTTCAATCTGATTACATATCTAGATATACGTATCATGGTAAAATACATTATTAACACCATCACAAAAACAAATTTGGAAATATTCAGGAAATTAAACCAAAAACACAATCATTGCCAAATTGAAAATAAAGTATCAACGTATACATTAAGCACACATTACTAAAAATAAGTTTCAACAATTCAGTTGCTTTAATAATATGTTAAGCATACTACGCAAAAGTGATATATATATATATATATATATATATATATATATATATATATATATATATATATATACAATTTAATACCGTAAATTCTCTTTTGTATGAAGAATAAAAAATCTTCGACCTAATTTAAATAAAATTAAAATTGCCAGGAACATAAGGGGTATCATAACATTTAGCGGTTAGTGTATGTGGTAATTTTTACGAAACTATGGAAAAATATATCGGTGATTTCGAAGAAATCACTCCCCTGCGTATTTAAACTTTTTTATTAGAATAATGTAAGTATTTAACTGATTAAATTCAAGACAAATATATTGAAAATATATGATTGGTATCGTCCAGAGCATGATCTGTATTAACGAGCTAATTGTATTCTCTATAACATCTATGATATATCCATTTGTACTACGGATAAGTGACCGTGCTAATACAAAAAATAACCCTTTTCTTAGTTTTCTGCAATACGTTTGGAAAGGTCCTATCTTAATCATCCCACATACCGATACAACCAACGTTCGTGCTCAATTTTAGAGCAGTCTGTTTCAACTATCTCCGCCGAAATTGCAGTCTACAAGTGCACGTCAAAATTATTTGTGATATTTAACATCTTATATACAAATATGTAGCGGAATATAGAGTAGGTGTCGCCCTCTAAAAGTCCCAAGAAATATCTTCATTGGTTTGCTATTTAGTATGATAAGAAAAATTCTGGCTTGACATGGTAAAATATAGAGGAGCAATCCTTTTTTATCCTGTTGAAAATATACTTTTGAAGGAAGATATTATTATTCAACTATTGTTTCCAAACAAATCTTTGCTTTTGAGTCATTATATCTTTATGGCCAAGTGATAACCAGAATGTGAGGTAGAAAGCACGTATTGTAAAATAGGTTCGCATATTTCCTTTAATAGACATTGTCACTTTACAGAAGAATATGTTTATACCTCAAAACATGGTAACATATGTTTTCTTTCGTTTAAATTTTAGAAGTCAAAGCAACAAAAGTAAAAGACGCCATTCGAAGATAAACGATTGAAAGAGATATCAAAACAGTAAAGTGGAACCTAGCTATATGAATAAATCATAAAGCATATTCATATTTCTAAAATAATTGACGTTATTTGAAATGTATACGTTTGTCTGTAAACGTATCATCTTAATCATAATTCCATGCATGCATATATGTATGTATGTATGTATGTATGTATGTATGTATGTATGTATGTATGTATGTATGTATGTATGTATGTATGTATGTATGTATGTATGTATGTATGTATGTATGTATGTATGTATGATTATGAACCTTAAGTCCTGCACAAATATTCAAAGAACTATCTGAAGATTTGATTAACCGAAGCTACAAAAATAAGCTGATATTGGAGAAAACACAAAGGAGAAATAAAAAGACAGCAATCAACTTATAAAATATGGAGATGACGCAACGCTTGAAAGCATAACATGTATCGTAAAATACCATCCAGACAACCAGCAGATAGTTAAAATCATCTCGAACCAATGGTCCATCGTGGAATCTTTTGAAACATTAAAGTTAATTGTCCCGAACAAACCAGTAGTAGTCTACAGGGAATCGAAAGATGTGAAAACCAACATAGTCAGAGCAACGCGACCATCAATTGAAAGCCAAGAAAATTCAAGCAAATCTGGTTTACATCAATTGAGATCCAAGACAACTTAAGCAAATCTGGTCTCTGCACGATAAATGGGACAAAACCTGTTTACACATGATAAGAACCAGCACATTATCTACCACAATGGTGGGCGAAACAATAGACATGTATGGTCCAAACAAAACGTTATAAAGCAGAGAATGTGTTTTAACTCATGAGTGGCTTTGTGTGTGTCGGAGAAACTGAAAAAGTACATACATGGACTAATCAGGTACGATCCCATTGTATGAAAGGAGGCGAATCAGAAGCCCAGTTATAGAGCACTTATTTTCCTGGTCTCACTTTCAGCAATAGATCACTTATTTCAATTGCTCACAACTCGAGATGAGTTTCGAGACCAGGAATAAAAAGGAATCTTACTGGGTTCGACGTCTTTGACCATCTACATTAAAATTATTTAACAAAGAAAACTAGAAAAGGACAATCATGCGTACAAAAACATAAACATTATCTTTTTACAGCCAGAATATATTAATTTAAACATTTCTTTAAGTTTGCTTATTTCTTAACCATTAAAACAACGAAATGTGCGGGATTTAATTTACGGTTACGTCAATTTACATACAAAAAAGACGATATTTCTCATATGTTTGTAGGTCAATATAAACTAGTGAGCAACATCATCAGTCAAGTTAAATCCAACCAGTCGAAATACCAAATATTAGAAAGTTTTTATTCCTGCAAAAAATAGTTCTGTAATTTTTTTAACTTTAACGCGTTTGGTATTTATAGTTTGCGTTTTCTTGGATCTTCAGTACAACATTAAAACTTTCCTCATCGTAAAAAAGAAATTTTTAAAGGAACACGAAGAAACTTTCCTCGCATACATTTTGATCATAAACTAATTTTCCAATAACTGTTCTACGGTGACCGACAAACTCACATAAGGGGACGAAAACACTTACTTTTATATTTAAACATATTGGATACGTATTACAATTTTTTGTTTTAAATTGTTACTATTTGCAAGTTTTATTATAGCTGCAACAATAAGCAATACAAGAATACATGCTAAATGTTAAATATTTCTCATTTTCAAAAACGGGTCATGTCAAAGTGAAAATATTTACCTTACTCTTTTCTATGAATATTAATATATCCTATACAGGTATATGTTCAAAGGAACAATATTCACCAATTATTTTAGGTATGACGTGATAGCTAATATTAGAGATGCAATTATATATAGGGACAGTGATCGATTCTAATATTAACGAATATTCAGATATTGAAATAATTATTGTTTCTCTTACTATTTCGTAGTCATTGTTTCGACTTTGTCATGTAAGACACATTTTAACAGCTACTTGATGGGCATCGTGGACACTTAATTATTGTGAGAGATTCTATCTAACAATCAGTTCAAATGTTAGGAACAGTATTACAAATGTAACAATCATTTTAAACAAGTCAATATACACAGTTACAGGTGGTGTCAAGCACTGCTTTTATTTTACTGCTTAGCTATACTAATAACAATGATGGGTGGTGGGTCGGTAGTGGGCATTGTGCAACGAAAACAAATACTGGATCTTTTGTTGAATTGGTCGCCAAGTTCTGCGTCTGCATTTGACTTTAGGCTGCTTGAGCTATTGTCGAACATACCTTCACCGATTGAGGAAAAAGTTCCCGAATTTATGGCCATGTCCAGTCTGACAAAATGCTGGCAATATGATCGTACTTGTTCATCTTTATACCTTGCTTCCCAGACAAGAACACAGATAAACATGCATAGTCTTGGAAAAATGCCGATGGGAAAACTGAATTGGAAAAGAAATCAATAATGAAATGGTATTTATTATATAGCAGTTTAGACTATCAGAAACAAGGGTTCCAAGAGATGTCATTCGTATTTAACAATGATGTGTTTTGTTAGGCGTATATATATATATATATATATATATATATATATATATATATATATATATATATATATATATATATATATATTTCAAATAAAAAGTGGAATATTGTAAATTTGAAGTCAGTGAAACAACATTCAACATGATATATATATATATATATATATATATATATATATATATATATATATATATATATATATATATATAATCATATAAGAGTGTCCAGCTATTTATCTACTGATACATCATCCTAATATCATTTGTTGGAATCAACGTGGGATGTTAAAAACATGTGTTCTGCTCTGCAGTACATCAAGATATGGACATTACGCTTGTCAAAGTTGAAAGTGTTTCAGTATATTTGCTATTTTCAAACGGATTCATATTCAATGATTTTTCAAGTTTAATTTCATTGTGGCTTAAAATTCACTGAGCAGGCATGCGCACACGAACAGACCATATATTCTTTACTTAAAAAGATTTTTTTGAAACTATTAATGAAATTATATTTCGGTGTTTTAACTACAATTACCATTTGTGTCTGTAGAGCTGTCAGTTACCTTCTTATGAGCACATTCACAAGTCAACTGTTTGTTCATTAATTTGATTTTGGACTTCTACAATTTGTGGCAAAATTTGTTTTCCTAGATAAAATTACTTGAATACGCTAGCGGATTTCATGTCTTCTTAATAAAGCATTGCATTGCTATTTTATATATTGTCTTTATTTATACATTTACACCAAAGGTGTAATTAAATACAATCAAATAGTACATGTATAAGTTGTTTACTGCATTGTTAACTTATATTTTGTACTTAAAATTCCTTTAAAAAGCAAAACAAAATCCAGAAGGAAAACAATATCTCAAGAGGTAAATTGTAATCCCTCGTGATCTCACTGCTGCTCAAAATATAGACATAGATCAGAAAGCAAAAGGTTATTGAATGAATATTGCAAATTATTGGACCTATGCACATAGTGGCACAGAATGACGCTCTAGCTGGCAAAATATGCCAACTGAACAAGGTCACCAACTTGTCAAACCACAGACAATAATCTTTGTATTACATACTAAATGGCAAGCATATTCATCGTTTTATTACATTAAAGAAATACTATAATTGAAACACTACAATAATTTGCTTTTAGTTCACATGTAATATGTTCAATTCATAATTGAAACATAAACACCGCACAGTGTTCAGTATTATACAATATTTTACTACAAAGAAAGTGCGTGTCGCCAGTAAGCAAAACTTAGCTTACAAATAATAACAGAAGGTTATATAGCCGGATAATAAAAAAACACCTACTATTTTATAAAATAATCATATGGTTGGAAGGTGAAGCAATATGAAGCCAGACGCGTGAAAAAATTCTCTAAAATATGGTCTATGTGAACAAAGTATCGTTGTTAAACACTTCAGTCATGGCGGAATAGGTGCCTGTTATGGCAATTTGGAACAATATTATGTATCAGGATAGAACATTACTGATTCTTCTCCTTTACGTTATGTTTAGAATCGTACGCCATTATTGATGAAATAGATTTGTGCCCTCTGCTCTGCATAGTGTATATCTTGGTGGCACTCCTGCTTTCGATAGTATGGCATCTATTGTGTTCCTGACAGAGTAATTCGCAATTGTATTCAGAAGTCCCTCAATTTTGGCAGCAATGCTTATATACGTCCCCAATGTATTTTCTTCCATATGTCTCGCGTAAAGCATTTAAAAAAGGAATGATATTGTAAAATCGCGTGTTTCACGAGATTCCATGTAATGGGTATAACATGTTCTTCTGGGTGAATAAAATCCACTGTTAACTTGAAAAAGAACATGTCCATGAACCTGTTGATTGATACATCGTATCCAAGGTAAGTATTATGTACCCATATGGCCTGGTTAGACCCCCATACATTGTAGTATTATTAAGGTGTCGTGTTTTGCGCGCCATGGTATCTTTGTAAATATACTTTTCTTCGCATCGCGTGACGCCTTCACTGCTTGTTCGGCACGTGCGTGGTACTTGTCAACGCGCACGTCCGCATATATACTACATAGAAATCTTAACTAGGGCAGCCATTGGAGAGAGGTTCTTGGTGTATTTAGCTGTCAGGGCGGGGTGGACATTATGTTCATTTAGTTTCAGCCAAAGAGTTGGATGAGTTGTATGCTTGCTAATGAACTCTTTTTCAACAAAAACAAATATTCAGTTTCGTAAAACACGTTCAATGTTGTATTATATATTTGCGTTATTTTATCGTACTTGTACTTTAATTCATCAAGAGTGTATGACTTATGTATTAGAGTTTTAGCATATCAGATGTCTATTTTAATGGCACGTCATTCCTATATCACATTCGTACATGAGGAATATTTTAGGCGGTTTACATTAATTAATCCATTGGTAACCATCAGCTATTTTTACATTTAAAGCAGATTATTTGGAATGTTGTTTCTTTTCCATATTCAACTCACTAGGTGTGGATAACCAGATGAGTGAATGCACATGGAGATATCTGGTACACAATTTTGACGTTAGACCGCCAGGAAAGTGTCCATGTGTAGGTGCCTGAAATTCTGGAGGGTGGAAGCGACCGTGCCGGAAAGGGGGTCGAGGACGTACCAGTCGAGGACGTACCAGATGTTAAGTCAACATTGGATACGCATATGATGATGTCTTAGTGTTTCATTGTAGTGTTTGACTACATAAACTCAACAGAGTAAACTTTGGCAACATGAGTACAGTAGTGTTTGACTACGTGAGTTTGGTATAGTATTTTTTGAGTCCAATTATTTATCTGTTTTATATCCATATTATGTACCTTTGTATTTATGTTAATCTCGTCTTTCTTTCTCATTAGTGTGAGAGTGTAATACATTTTCATTGTTACTCGCATACGTGTTCGTTATTTCTTAAAACCCGGTTCAGTCTCAAAGGGTGTCAGCTCGATTACGTTACAGTCTCAGACAACGAATTCTCTGACATTGATGCCAGGTTTTTAGGGCTATTGTAACTGTTAGTCTTGGGTTGACGTCTGCAGTCGAACTCGTTGAAAATGGAGAGATACTTATCCGTCAATATTCCCGTTGAAAATACGTTCAGTAATGTAGCTCTTAAGAAATTTCGTTTGATTCCATCCATAACTTTGAGATCTCATTCAGGATTCACCAGGTGATTTTATCCACCATGCATTATCTTCAATTGTAAAATGCAGTTTGCGATGCTCATGTCTACCGTATAATCCAAACAGTTTTCCGAAGACGGAAACTTCTGCATATTGCAGTACTTTGGGGATTTCAAAACTTATTTGGATGGCTTCAAAGGGCTTATCGTCAGCTTATTTAGAATTAGTCAGTCTGCCTTTCCCTGACCTTTTCAAGGTCAATGTTTTGGTTTCAGTGGTTGTGCTCCTCTGCAAAAGTCTCCGTCGTAATGTTAATGTACATATCTCGTATCATTTAAATGTATTTCATCGGAATTATTGGAGAAGAATTATATTTAGAGACGTAGCAATTGCTTAAGAAACTAAACGGTTTCTACAATCGTCATCCATTGAATGTGGGTGGGTGTATTTTAGTGTCATTTGCTCCCTCTTCATATCGCTGTACGTGTTCACATATTGCGTTGCCATTTTGATATTGTGCTTTATCTGATTTTCAGCAAAAGTTTCCACGTGACCTGGATTTGTGTAGATCTCTTTTCTCCAAAGATGTGAAGTTCTCTTCTGGACTCGTCTTGAGCAATACGTTTTTACGTAACTCCAGTGAACACCGCTGAAACAATGTGAAATTAATCCGGCTATTTATAAAGCATATAACATGTTAACAAAGGGCAACAAGATAGTATGGTTTCCATATTATCAGGTGTACATATATGGGAAAGGTGTACCCCACGAAGATAACGTCTATAAGCGAACCATAACACAGAACTACACCTATAGAAAAACTGTTTTCTGTTAAACGCCTCATATATTTCTCTTCTCTTCTTTGAAGTCAGATAGAGTAACATTTATAATAACACCTTCTCTTAACTTAAAATAACATTTGAACGTACCTCAGAAACTGAAATCCTCATGGTTGAAGGTCTGCTTGTCTGACAAAAAACGAAGAAGGCATTGCCAGCCACTAAGCATATACATCCGAATAACGCTACCGCTATTGTGGCCTTCAACCAAGCTGGAAAACAGGATATGCTCATATCAGCAGTTTGCGTAAAGTTAATGTATAGCGATGTAGAGATAGGAAAACACATAACTAATTATCTGGGTTGATTCGTAAAACGTTTTACTCAATCAATATAAACGGGGGCATGTGATGCAATAATCTTCAGAATGGAATTAATAACCGCATTTGTAGATCTCTACAGTTCAGTGGCAAGAATTAGTTTGTCAATGTCTATGCATACAACGGATAACTTCAGATCCTAAACTGAATAGGAATCGATTGCATCAGTTGCAAAACTATTAGATTTTAATCATTCCACGTTATTGTTTCCCTAATGCAAGATTATGTTTCCCGTTAAGCTGATCCAAAGGTTCCTGTCAAGAAATAACCAGAACCCAAGATTTATTGGAATGCTTCCAATTAATTTAAATATTTTCACAATTCAGCATATCATGCATATATGCAAATAATCTATTACGATACGATCTATCAAGTGTTAAATTGGACCTCAATGATTGACTCTTTTGGACTGGTTCGGAAGCGGGAGGTCGTGGTTTTGATTCCCGGCCGAGTAATACCAAAGACTAACAAAAATTGTGCTAACAGCTGCCTCGCTTGACGCTCAGCGTTAAGAGGTTAGTGTTAGGACTGTTCGGCCTGGTGTCAGGATAATGTGACTGGGTGGGACATCATGCTACATGTCTGCGGCATGATGTTCCAATGCTAGACGTCACTATAAACTGCCTTATTGCAGATACCGTCGCGATATGACTGAAAATGTGTTAAAGGTACGTTAAAAATAACAATCAAACAAACAAACATTTGGACGAGTTCAATCAGTCACATTATAAACATACAGCCAAGCAAACGCCTGAATTTGATATTTGTGATGAACATACATTAATTTGAGACATGCACTTTTGAAACTACCATTCGACTCATTTGTTACACACTTATTTAGGAGAAATGTCCGGATATTTCCAAAATTCCTGCTGATCGTACTATGAGCTAGTGTCTGTAAAACTTCATTTCCAAATTGAAATGCCAAACAAACGACTTAGAGCAAATACATTAAGACAATGAAGAAACCTTTTGTTCTCTGGGAAAATGGGAAATGCCAAATACCAGTTACTTTTCATCTTTTACAATAAGAAAATAGTTTGATTTTATGTACAAGTCATTTAGGTGATACAAGTTGCTAACAATGTGCATGAACTGTCATATTGTCATATTGATGGTAATAAAAATGACACTTAATACAAGTAACAGCTACTATATTTAAATTCCTCAAAATTCATTTTCAGTGATATTTATTTTAATTTAAAATATATTGGTTTCAGCACTTACTCCAGAACGCGATACGGTCTTACGATTTGGACAACAAGGCCAATTCAATTCACATATCTAAGGAGAGTGTTCATGCAGTCCAAAGCACACACACACACATTATCATTATATATATATATATATATATATATATATATATATATATATATATATATATATATATATATATATATATATATATATATATATATATAATTTAAAAACAGAGCGTGCCAACTGGTTATATTAATAGATCAGGATTCTCTTACCCGGCTTTATATCAAACGATTCAAACTTTACTTCACTCGTCGCATTCCTCGCAGTAGTAGCATTGTTTCCATTGCTTGCAAACCTGATACCACCTTGCCACAGTCCGAATCTTAAATTCGGCTGACGCGTATTCTGCGGCGCCAAGTTTGAATCGAATGCAGCTACAATGCATACACCAAGTGCATTTGCTACACTCAAAGCGCAAAGAATCTGAGATATTTTCATATTCCACGGTTTCTTTACCTGCAATCGAAAACAAAATAGCGCTTAATGAAATTCAGACATTACGAACATAAGACGCTAACCAATGTGTTGTAAAATCGGTTTAAGAACAGTTTATGGTTTAGTTTAGAGCCGTCTACAATACATATGTTAATGTACTACAAACAATATGTTTCAAAAAGGATTCGTGCGTTTTCAGCTTAGAACATATACAGATACTTTAAGAATTACCCCACTTTTCGCTGTAACAAAAGCGACGAGTTCTTGATTTGGGACAAGCAGAAACCACACATATATATTCCAGTTTTGTTTTGCATTCGTTACCATTTCGTTTCCAATACAGTCCAGTTTATTAATGCTTCTACGAGTTTCCAAACAAACAGTCCATTCTACTGACCAATGCTTTATAACATCTTTTGTTTCAATGTAACAGAAAAAAATTATAAGGTAAAACTCAGCCTTTGGTGTTCTGCTGCAGCGTCGTATAACGGAAGGAACAGCAACAACACAAATCCATCATATTTGAAAACCTTTCCTAGCAAGAAAATACCAAATATAGCCTTACTTGACATATTTAGCCCCTTTCAAATTTTAATACAAAGGATAGAGTAGCTGTATTGTATTTTCTCTTTTGAAACTATTGATAATGTTACTCAGAATATAGTTATTGGAAATATTATCGTTTCTGACAGATTATGTAATGCTTTTCTTTAATGCAAACACTTAAGACTATAAAAGAAATATTATATGCTAAATTATTTCAGAAGTAACAAATATACAATTTTAATAATACAAAATATATTTTAAAAATGTATTTGCACAAATCCGCAAATTTTCAAAAATCTGGTTTACTTGGGGACTCATTGCAACATTTTGATTTTTGGTTTTCTCTGTTCTATATCAAGGATTTTTAACTTGCAGTTTACAGAATTTGAACAACTTTATTTTTAAAGTATTTTCAATGAATTCCATATTTACGTTTATTTGGAAGTGTTCATCTTCATAAAGCAATGTGCAATCTACTTGTTATATGTTTGGAATGTTAATTTTAGTTGGGATAATATAACAGTATTGTGATGTGGTGCTATGAAGCAGCACTCACGCACATACACACATACATATGTACACACACACACACACACACACACATACATACACACACACACACACATACATACATACATACATACATACATACATACATACATACATACATACATACATACATACATACATACATACATACATACATACATACATACATACATACATACGAACATACATACATACATACATACATACATACATACATACATACATACATACATACGTACGTACGTACGTGCGTGCGTGCGTGCGTGCGTGCGTGCGTGCGTACGTACATACCATATGTCTATTGATTGAATGTTGGTTCTATTCTTCATGTGGTTTTTTTTTTGTCCCGGTCATTCAACATCGCATTGCCTAACTCATTATCTTTATATTTACAACAAGTATTGGGGCCCCAAGTGGCCGAGTGGTCTAAAGCGCTGTCCGTTATTGGTCACTGCCATTTCACCTTTGTCTGTATGGGTTCGAGTCTAAGATTCGGCTTATGTAGTTATGTGAGAAAGCTTGCCAGTAGCTTTAATTTGGGTCGGTGGTTGTTTCCTTGGGGTTTTTCGGGTTCTTCCTCCACCATTAATACTGGCCGCCATGTATAGCCTATATTGTGCTGAAAAATGGCGTTAAACCAGAGAAAACAAAACAAAACAACAAGTATTGTTTAGATAAAGTCATAAGGAATGAAAATGTTATCAACCCAATTTGAAAGTTGTTAAAACTTTGTCTTTAAATACGGGCAGATTGGAAGATAAGCAAACTGAAAGAACATTTGTTTAAAATTTGCACGAACGAAAGATTGTTCCATACTTTGTTTACGATATCCTCATTGCACAGAAGCCGCATGATTATACATTGCACCTCTGTTATTTTTTTCCTGATTGTCATACAGATTTATATTGCTATGCAACAATACTTAATCGCAAACACAAAAGACAGAGCACCAGATTTAAATAAACCCATTAAACAAGAAACTGTATCTCAATGATATGGGGTAATGTAAAGCTCGATTAGTAATAATTATTTAAATTAGTATTGTTTAAAATGTCATTTCATAATGGCATATTTTTCTCGATACAAAGACAGTGTAAGTTTTATTAACAGGGAAAGTGCTAGAACGTATTCTAACTATAATCTAAACCATTATCTAATTACTCATCTTTAAATTTGTATAATTTATTGAAGGATCATACATCTGGATATTTATATAATTCATCGTTACAGAAGGCAAATCAAATAAATATATTTACTGCACAAGAAGGGTTATTATATATATATATATATATATATATATATATATATATATATATATATATATATATATATATATATATATATAGAGAGAGAGAGAGAGAGAGAGAGAGAGAGAGCAGTGGTAGCTGTGGTAGTAGATCCCATGTTCATTTTACGAAGACTTACTAACAGAAATCCACGCATGCACTCTCAAAAGTTTGCTAGATAAAAAGATAAAAAAGAAAGGGAATAAAAACATAAATAAATAAGTAATGTCGTATCAGAAAAGTAGGAGAAATGTGTTAATTGTTTAAGTTGTTTGTGTAATGCGTTTGATTATGTTTTATTATGACATGTATAGAGAAGTGCTTTCATAGATACAAACATGTCTAGGCAAATTTAATACTGGGCATGTATTCACACAAAGAGAAGTTATTTGGACGAAGTTGTCGTTATGTAGACTATCTATTTATGTCTCTGTCCCTCTGTCGCCCATTGCTATTTTAAGCAGCACGAAGTTTATGAATAAATATAGAAACAACGATTTTATATATCGATCAGGCAACCCTTTGTAGAAACATCATAATTACTTGGACCAATGAGTAATTTATAGTTCAATAGCTACAAGTATCAATTGGCGATAAACATAAACATGAATCATCTATCATCTGTGACAAAATAAAGCAAACATATTAAGTAAAGCGTCGGTCGATTAATCATACTGAATATACAGTTTTTTGTTCAAATATTAGAAATATTAAAATACTTGTTCTAAAATTTGCTCATTTCGGACTGTTGTATTCAGTTGTTACGTACCAGCTTGTGCAAGTTGTGGCTGTCAACGGATGTAAGATTTTATTGAAATACGTCAGAGGTATTGTTCATATTTATAAAATGTCTTGTCCGCAATGAGGTTTATATGTAACCAGGTTTTGTGCGTTATAATTTTTTTTGTGAGTTTTACGGTTTTTCACCCTAAATAATACAGTTGTACGGTAATTTGTGTGGGTGCATGCGCACTTTATATAAACCTATTCAGTTTTGCAACAGTATGACAGAAGATGCGTAATTATCTTACAATGGATATTTAACATCATTTTGACATCGATGGGAATGTAGTAAATACCGTTTCTTCCTGCAGTTTCCAAATGTTTAAGTAGTTTTCTATTTACATTTCAAATGTAAATAAAAACAAATTGGTATAGACTCAATACCATACAAATTACTTGGGTACAAAAAAGTAACGTGGCTCCAATTTTTAATTAAAAACACATACCGACTATATATAATTTTCTAAATATTGCATACTATATAAAATAATTAAGTTTCAGCACATTTTATGAAAGTAGTGTTCTTGTAAAAAGACAATGTTCTGATTCATAAATTATTGTCAAATATTAAGTTATACATAGTTAATCAAGTCTATATACGGTTTGTGTAATTGTGAGAAGGGGAGATAAACACTTTTGTCAGTCACTTATTGCCCTTGTTGAGATGAAGCAGCTCAGTCATTGAGCGAATTCTGCATACCTGCTCTTCTAGACGATTAGTATTTGTCTCGAAGATATCCATTGTCATGCATAAATCTAGTATGAACCACACATATTATATACTAATCAAAATTCAAATTTCAGGAAAAACGTTGGATCTTACCCCACATATGCATCTGAGGACTTTACTTAAAATGTTATATTTTATTGCAGTATTATTGTTGTCATTAAGTATGGGTCTGCATATATAGAGAATTGAAATATGTATGACAAAAATTAGTGCCCGTCCATGTCAAGAGTGATGCAAATATTTTGAACAGAGACACGCCATAATCAGGGGACACAGACGATGTTGGGAATGTGATCATCTACCTACAATGACAGTATATAACATAACTAATTTAGCACATTTCCGAGGATATTGTTCACTGTTGGTGGTGTCAGAATGATATCAACCCGTATACAAGGTCGCTGCTGTATATACCACTACACACATATCATACTTGATTCAGGAACATAAAGGAATGTATAGTTTTGGCTCTCATCTTGTTACCGTGAGACGATTTATCCCCAACATGACACCAATTTAACCTATTTGGAAGAAAACCCACCAAATCCAGGCATACATCTAAACGCCATCGTCTTCAGAAAGGTGCCACCCAAGTCAGCGTTGCTATAGATTGAAACCGTTGCTAGTAAATAAGATCTTGTGTCTGTTAATACAGGTGTGCAGTCTAATCTTTTGAACCCCATTATTGTCTGCGCCACCATGCAGAACCAGTTGATAGTCCGTATTACCACTGGGCCATTCCATCCCCGCACTGGGTTTACAATTGCATTTGGTAGTGCATTTGTGTGAACCATATCAACTGGTGCTCGAGCATTATGTCCAAAGAGCTGCAGGTGTCTGGATTTGTTGGTATTAAGTGTCTGAGATTGCTTCGTTCTGTGTCTGATAGTTTTACGTTCGTTGAATGTCTCTATCGTGTGATGTGGAGGATGCTGCATTCAAACCATCCACGTCAAAATAATTAATAACACTTGGACCAGAACATTTGCCGTTTAATAAACCAGCCAAACTGGATGATGTAGCACAAGTTTGGGAGTAATTGTTAAGCAATACATATAATAAGATTAGGATGCAATACAGCATTAAGAATGAAACATCCAATGGAGTTTTTATTTATATATAAGATATTACATTTAGTTTTAGCCAAAGGTATCCCATATTATGCTGACATGCCCAAGCATGATGCAATTTATAAATAAGGTTACACAATTAAATTGTGAAAACAATTGTCAAAGCGTACCTTTTTCCTCGTGTGTCATGAATGTAGTTCGTAATTACATATCCGAGGAAAATTTACAATATTGTTGATGTTGTTAAGAAACAGATAAATAATATATAATAGCTTACAATAATTTACAGCAAGTATTCTACATCATGTAATGTTTAGGTTTTACGTATTTTCCAGAAACGGTAACTTCGCGAAACACACTACCCTAGACAGGCACGTACACGTTATATATATTTAAGAATATATTGCATTTTAAACGAAAACATTGTGTCTAATGAAAGTGTTACTGTTACACTTTCGATCTCATGCATACTATGTCCAAACTTTAATTATATGAAATACCTCGTTTGTATTGTATTTCAAACGAGATAAACAAATCTATTTTGCACTGCTAGGTTTTAAGCTTTTGTTTCACATGTATCCTGTTCAGTCAATGGCATACCATGAGATGCATATCTGTTCATTCTGAGGTAAGGCATCCTTCTAATTTTAAAGTTTGCAACTCTTGGCATACCAAAACATACAATTCATAGGCTATTTATGCTGTATGAAGATGCACATACTTGCCTTTTCAGCGGATTTAGGTCTGATTACTGGAAACTGAATGAAATCTTGATATCCATGTCCAGAAGGTAGTTCTCCAGCTATTCGCGATCCTTACATAAAATTGTTTAGATGCTTTTCCTGGGATTATATCATTGCTATGGCTTAACTAACGCAAAGGCATACTCATGCGTTAAAAATGAAGTCGATTTAAAATGGAGAAATATTAATATCCAATGGCAAACATCTGGAAAGGTGAACGCGCGGACATTCAGTCATCAGCGAGATTTAGTGAAGTGGTTGTCTCTGTTTCTGTTCATTGATAAGTCCGTCAGTTTTATCATTAGAGACCGATCTATATCTGGATTTACTGAGGTAGAAATGGCATAATTACTAATATTCAGCAATGTGAGAGAGAAAGAGAGAAGGGTGCCCTTCACACGTTTTCATATTACAAAAGGTCAGTTTTAAAACCTCATTATAGGAAAATAGTACTAAAAAAAGGAAAGCAATAAAAAGATTACGGGATGCGTATCCCGCCTATGAAACGAATTTATAGGACAATCTTCCTGGCCTCAATAGTCGATAGACTATTGCAAATTTGTGTAATTGGTATAAGGTAAACGTGAAATATATGACAGAGCGAGTACAACTTCCTTCTTAACTCATCGACGATACTTAGCTTAGTTCAGATTATTCATCTTGGATTAATATTATTATCCAATTTAGGCCGTTACTCCACATATTTAAACGTACATTGTTTCTGTATGGCAAGAGAAAGAATGGAAAAGGGCATAATTTCTAATTTCTGTAGAAATATGGGTTACTAATAATTCCCTGGATGGTTTTCATTAATTGTAATAATGATGAATGCAATAATTGGCGATTTGTATGGATTCAAGGGGAAGTTCTGGTCCCAATTAATAATTTGGATCTAAAAAATAAAAGGATTACTTATGAAAACACACGGAAGATAAGCCAATACACATTTAAATAAATAAATAGTCCTTCAAGCAAAAAGATGCAAATCGTAAAAAACAAAATAACAGATTATAAACTTTACAAGTTTTTAGGTACAATAGTGACACAACACATTCCCAAAAAATATACTTCGAAGATTAAAATGTTAGCCAATGACGATCGTCTTGACTGATAATCTCTCTCTCTCTCTCTCTCTCTCTCTCTCTCTCTCTCTCTCTCTCTCTCTCTCTATATATATATATATATATATATATATATATATATATATATATATATATAACACATATACATACATAAAGTGAAATATAAAAACGAAAAGGTTAAAACGCAATAGTTTATAAATTGTTTTTATGTAAAACAACTATACCAATCAGTATCCTGAATAAGTGATACTGTCATGCCTTTATATACATCCAGATAGCAACATACAGTGCAGCTTCGGTTCCTCCCATTATAACAATAGTTTGGTTGAATCGGTGCGGGTCATTTTCGTCTTAATTTCCTTGCGCTTTCTAAGCAAACTTGTTTTCACTGCAAATAGTGCGCAACGATTAATGAATTGTACATGTTCATCGTATTGTCTACAAGTCTGGATAATTCAACGCATGATTATTCTTAACACTCTTATCGAGGAAGGGCTGCTTGCTAATACGAGATGGCATTGTCATCTCTCCTAGCCACCGTAGTGACAATATCAACTTGACATTACTTGATTTTATCTGGACATTTTGTTCTGAAACATGACAAGTGCATTTAGATCCTCAACCAGTGAGTCCATTAACACCGCTAAATGGTCCCAGGTAGCACATTTTGAATAGTCAACGGCAGCACTTTAATAGTCACTTTGGCATCGAGATCGCCGATAGATGTTGACGGTAATATAAAATGATCATCCACGCAATGAAGTGGAGAGATTCAATTTATTGCGGCATAGGATTATCAGACAATTTATATTGGCCATCCATCACATCATCGCCTCTGGTCCACATATTTATGGATCCATGCTGAAGATAATAGGCTGAATATTCTAACGATCTTGGATATATTAGTAACAGCAACTTCGCTCCCCTCTGTTAGTAATTTTTTAAAATGAATCATCTACTGCTTGGTTGGCGGTAGTTTGTTTGGTCCAACATTGATTCTATCCCAGATTGAACCATGTATGCTGGGATATTGTCAACTCCTGCTGACTTCATCTTTTTCAATGGTCTCACTGTGACTTCTACTTCTTCACATAAGACAGGGTAGCTGGCGTGGTTTGGTAGAAGAGTAACGTTCCGTACCGCTGAATCTATTGTTCCCCAATGGCTGTAAAGTTGTGCTCAGTACATTGTCCATCTTTTCAGAATGTCTTATTTTACTTAAGGCAGTTTCCGGCTTTTGACCTATAAGGAGGTAACTAGCATTAGTTGTGTACCTATTTTATTATGGACCAATTGTTATGATTTATTGCTGTCGTTCCTTTTCAAGTTTTCCTCAGGATTTGTAGACTGTTCTTCTATCTAGTTCGGGTTTGCTTTTTAATGTCTTTCTTGACTTTCATGTTGAGTGCCTTGTATAGCTATGCTCCCTATGTATCGTTCTTTGATGCGATATTTGCTATTTGTGATGTTATTTGTCTAGGACAGCTGCCACCTGGTAGAGCCCAACCATCTTCACGCCCGACCACAACCGATTTTGCCCAACATCTTGGCTCACTTTGGTCACAAACACGTAGTCTTTGAGCTAGCTGTTTGATAGCATTTCCGCTTTGCCGTTTACTTCCTCTCTGAAGTTTTTCGGCTCAGCGATGCCGTGTTAACATCACATTAGTAATTCAGAGCTGGAGGACTCGTGGGGGCGGGACCGTCTACCTTCCCTTTCAAGTTATGAGGACCTTCCCATCGCCCATATTACGCTCGTAATATTCCTAAAAAGACTCGAGTCACGAAGGCAACATTTAATAAGTTAATGATTAGAATTCAAATCCATGTTTACAATTTACAGAAATTAGATAAAATCTTTTGCCAAGAGCTTAAAATATTGATACTAATAGCAGTTTAATCGATTATTAACCACAACATAACAAATAAAGACACCAAATATTAAACTGAATCTGTAGCCATTGACCGCAATAAGAATCTAGAGCGACCACCGCCTTGCTTCACACCAATAATTCGCTATTCATCTGCGAGCGATGGTGTCATCAAAAGCGACAATTTTAACAATTTAACTTATCCATATAGGACAGCTGATCACTGCTATAATTTCATTTGCATCTGCTTCAATACCTAAACAATGCCAAATATCTTCTTAGTCAGTGTTGTTTCATGCCAAAACAAATGTGTGTTTGGATCAGATCAAGCTATTACCTTACTTACAAGTCTACAAAACTCAAAGATGTTTTGAATGGACATTCACATATAAATTGAAACGGCCGTTAATCTGGGAGGGAAAGAAACTGCAAAACAGTTAGTTGGATTCTATATTTTTCCGTTACCTTACCATAATTAGGGGTGCAAGAAGCGGCAGGAATGTTATCGCCGATTTAAATGGTATATCATAAACCATATTTGTAATTATATCGCGAACATCAATGAGGGTCCTTCACTGTGATTCATCGGAGTATAGTATAAATCGATGTATTATCACTGCAACGTCAATGTTGTTCGTATTTCCTTTGATTTCCTTGCCGTTGGCGCTGGATCGGTCGTTGTTAAAATAGCCGCTATTGCGTTATTAACAAATCCATGGCATTCCCTAGTTTTGTTAACAAGAAGGCCTCAGCCTACCAAATTTAGCATGGGTCTTAAACATTGATGCGCCAGTAGAAAATTTATAATATTTTCCAAATTAGATTACTGTAGATTTTATAAAAGTCTTATCATCATGTAAATGTTACTCTGACTCCGAATCAGAATCAAATACTACAAACCGAGTCCGTGAAAAAATAACCACAGAACCACAATGACATTACAACAGTCAGATTACAGGTGGTCAGAATAAGCCGTCACTGACAGAACGCCAGCGTAACATAATTCAATGAATAAATGATGCTAAAACTGTCAAGACTGTAAAAAAAAATTACTCTATCCACGGGTGCTATTTCCGATACAACTAAATCAGTTTATGAAATCCAGATTAGTCGTCTTACAAATGAATTAATAATTGTTTGTTTGTTTGTTCTTCACAAGATAACTATAATCTAACGTTATCAAGTACGTTAGATAGAGACGATTTTTCTTAACTCTATCTCATCTAAAAGTAATGAAACAAACACAGTTTATTGAATTTTATTTTATAAATGTATATTCTGATGATAGTGTATATATATTTCCGGGTTTAAACTAGCAAATATTCAAAATCGGAAATAAGTTTGTTTTCAGGATTAATTTTATCAGATATTTCTATATATTAGGACAGAATTTTAGTGAAAGTAAAAGGATTGAAATGTTTTCTAAATCGTATTAAAGTAATTTTTCCCTAATATATATTGAAGTAAGTTTCTATTAATATATATTATGATTAATTTGATTTATTTCTATATTAGAACTATATACTATTTTAATAAAGTTGCGCTCTTTCGAGCAAAGGAAAAATTCTCTTGCATTTGTACATTTATCTTGTATTGCAAAGTCAGCAATAAAAATAATCTCGGAAAGCTACTTAGGCTACAAACTTCATATTTATTAGAATTCTAATTTAGTGAGTAGATTGTTAATGCATCGAACTTTCTGTCGAATGACGTAAAATCAACATTGACGGTCCTGTGTATTGGATAGCCTCTTTCTGGCTAGAATGAAGAGAACACTCACAAGAATCCATATTTGGTGCTGTGCTTACGTCCGGATTATACATGACATACAGATCGAGCACCATCAGTTCATTCATTCTGAAGTCAGGAAAGACTCGCCTCTCTAATTACAAGTAAGAACAGTCTATGTTCGCAAACTTCTTTAAGGAATAGACACCGTTTAATGTTGAGATTTTAACGGTAAAGTTCATATGTTTGCAACATCAAATACGGAGTTATTTCATTTCATTATGTAATGGAATGTTTAATTGTTTTGAAGAATTCATATTCATTAATATTTATGGTAATGTGTACTGTAAAAGTCGAATTCCCTACTAACTTCATGTTTCAATGTTGAAATAAAGTATTCTTTAAGTAACAAAAAATAATATTTAGTAAACATATTTCAAATTAGTATTTTATTTTAAAATGACTAAAATACGTTCCGTCAAATTGATTGTTGCATTAATAGCAGCATAAATTACATTTGGTACTATTTGGCTATCGTGAAATTAATAAAGATTAAACTATTTGTATTATTTTCTAAATTGCAGAAATTATACAAATGAATGAAGTTGGCAAGCTTGAAAGGAAAGTGTAATTTATTATATATTTTCATGTATTTTAAATATAAAATTGTATAGATGTATCTCTATAATGGAGTAATATATGTATCTTAATTAATTAAATAAACTGAATTCATTATGGAGTCAGAAAGACTCTCCTCTCTAATTACATTATCACTGGACATCTCGCTCGCACTGCCAGTTTTCCCAAGTTGTAGCCTTATCACCGTTATGAGTGACGATCTCTCTCTCTCTCTCTCTCTCTCTCTCTCTCTCTCTCTCTCTCTCTCTCTCTCTCTCTCTCTCTCTCTCTCTCTCTCACGTATGAGTAATTCCTACTCAAAGCAAAAATGAGAAGAAGGTAATGATAAGGCATGCAAACTTACATAACATATACCTTCATTTATAAATTTGTAATTGCAGAAATAATATTATTACTTATTTTCCTATTTCATATTATATTAAATATATCTTTAAAGATAATTAACATACGATAAACAGTAGCAACGATGAGAGGTTATTATCCAGTCTGGATCCTTCATACTTTTCTTAATGCCCGGCATTCCTTGAATGCGAAATGGGGCATCTTTCTCTGGGGTCCTTCACATAATTTCTTTCTTCCCTACATTCATTGTTATATATATATATATATATATATATATATATATATATATATATATATATATATATATATATATATATATATATATATATATATGGGTTCCGAAATAAATCCATAAAATAATTCTGCTATTTACATGTTTATTGCAATATACACTATATACACTCCTTTAGCATTGTGTTGCATTACACAAGAAAACCGCTACTTTCTGTAGAGTTACCATCTAACTATACGTTAGAATCGAGAGAGAGAGAGAGAGAGAGAGAGAAAACCTAATTGATCCTTTCACACTGAAAGCAACAAAACCTCTTCTCCTCTTAAGTCTGTGAATCTTGTTAAAACCACACTAAATATATACTATATATATTATTATTATATATATATATATATATATATATATATATATATATATATATATATATATATATATATATTATTAAATAAATATAGAGATACATCTATGCAATTATATATATGTATGTATATATATATATATATATATATATATATTTTATATATATATATATATATATATATATATATATATATATATATATATATATATATATATATATATATGTATATATATATATATATATATAGTGTGATGAAATTAGCTACCTGGGGAGAGTGCTACTACAATGAAAGGGGCATTTATGTTTTCCCTATAGCACTAGTTAAAACATTTAGAACTGGGGGAGGGGGGTTGTTGAACCTCGTTACTCTCCCCAGCACAAGCTGGTTCAAGTTGATTGAGGTACACCGTCTGTTAGCCAATAGTGTCTTACGATGGTGTATTGTTATCCTTGTCCACCCATGAGTGTATTAAGTGATGTATATATTGTTGTATATTTTCATTTATTACTTTTGAATGATAATTTTGATGACGGTTAATCTTTGGTTTGTTCATCAAATATAAGAAAAGTTTTGTTAACCCACTAAGGAAGTCAGACTGATAATACTCTCTATCACAAATCGGAGCTGACTTATGACTTATATTCTCCACTGGAGCTGTGGAGAGTATTGATTTCTTTACAATCTGATTCCGGAACTTAGGATCGTACTCTCGTCCCGTAAAACTATTAAGGTCCAGGGCCAATTTCCTTTCCTTTCCTAATATTATTAAATATTTCTTATTTCCCAGTTGACTTTGCCAAAGTCATATGTCCATTATGTGTGTATTTTGTATTTTTATTCTGTTTGATGTACAGTGTTGTTGTATGGACGGCACTATCTAAGACCATATCTTTTGAGTTGTAAAACTATATAAAAATTTTGGTGAAATTTTGAAAATTTATTTTACCCTTATTAGAAAAAAGAAATTAAATTAATTTTTTTATATACAAATAGTGCAAATTTATTTAAATAGATTATGTGTTAGTGTTATCTAATAATTTCATTTATATGCTGTGGCATGACCAAAAAGGTTTGTGTCTAGTAGTGTTGTGTTTTAACGTTGTTCTTTGAGGCTGTCCAGTTCCATTGCAGTTGTTTCCCTTTAATCAGTTAGTCTAACTTAGACTGTTTTTTTTTGAGTAATATAATACTCAGTTGAACAATGGGATTTAAAAAGTAATTAGATTTGTCAAATCAGAGCCAAATTATTATAAAGTTATTTATTGAAATAAATTTTGAATTAGTTTAAAGTAAACTAATGAGTGATTTCATATATCTGATTGATTTTTATAAATGTTAGTATAAATGAGAGAAAGAAGAAGGAATGAAAGATAAAGTTTTCCACAGCTCCACATCTATCCCCCCCCCAAGAGGGCAGCATAAGTGCTGTGCATATTAGGGAGGTACATAGTTCAGTATCAGTTTACATCTGTTGTTAATTGGTCACAGTGTAGTTGTTTTTGGGTTCTGGTGTTTCTGTGTGTTATTATGGAATTCCTGGAGCCAAAATCAGCAATTTCGTTGATGTTTTTTTTTGCCGAGTTCGGTGGGTTAACAGTGAATTATTTCAATATGCCTAGAGTGCACTTGGTGGGGAGTCAAGGGTTCCACAGAACTTTCCTTCACCCAGACGGAGTACATCTCAGCTGGAGGAGAAGGAGATGGTTGATACGACAAGTTTTAAATTAATTACAGTGGTCACGTGATAGACATCAGTGTGTAGTTATTTTTATTGATAGTATTAGATCACGTGGTTTCTCTACTACGTGAGAGGCATTCAGTCACGTGGTAGTTCTATAGCTCCAGGCGTGTTAGTAGTGTCATATACAGGTCAAATCTGGTTATGGTTTTAGCCATGTATAGCATATAGATTTGGGTTAAGCTGTACAACTCCAAATAGCACTACGCAAGTATCATTTGTGGAGCTTGGATGGAAGGAAGAAAGTAGTACATTAGAACATTGTCACTCGCGCTTGAAAAAATAATATATAATTTGATATGCTATTCAATAATATCATTAGAACATTATCACTCGCGCTTGAAATAAAATATAATTGATATGATATTTAATAGTATTTTAGAAACGAAATTTAAAAAGTACTTGATGGGGATAAGAGATCCCACACCAAAGTCACAATCCTCAACTGGTGTCATACAACTAGCCAATTGGCTATCCAGTGTATTATGTATCCGCACTGCGTAATCCCCACCCACCTCCAAAACCCCTTCAATTTAAAAGTAAACAAAAATATTTATAAAGTAATATAATATAGTTATAAGGTTCCTAGAGTTTTATGTTTCTTTACTATTATTTGTACTACTTAACTTATAACTTCTTGATAAAGTTTCTTATCAATTATGTTATTTGTATATAGTAAGTCATTATTTTCAAATTTTCCATTTTTACTTTTTATTTTAGTTATGTTTTGCTCTCTTTCATTCTTAAATATATCACACTGTAATATTAAATGGAATTTACTATCTTGAAAGTGTTTACATAGAATACATTTTGGAATTTTAGGAATAAGTTTTCTTTTGAATGCTACTTCACCTGTCCACCAATTATCATGTAGGTAGTTAAATATTGAGGTAAATTGATAAAACATTTTTATTTGCTACCAATTTCTCCAAATTATTTGCCAATTCAAATTAGGTATTTTGATTTCAATTTTGTGTTTAGGTAAGATAAGCTGTTTGAGTATCTCATATATTTCTGAACGTTTTGAAGATTTCCATATCAACTCAGAAAATTTATATTTTTTTAAAGTCGTTGTTTGTCTACTAAATGTGTTGGGGGATTTAAAGTTTTCAAAATTTTGTTATTATGATAAATCTTTTTGTTATGTGGTAGAGACAAACCAAACCAATAAACATATACTCCTTGCCATGGATATTGTGGTGGATAATCAAGCAAAGTTAATCGATATAAGTAATTTGTAGATTGTTTTAGTTTTAAATTAGGGAGGTTTATTCCTCCCAATTCTTTAATATATTGTAAAGAAGTTTTACATATCTTAGGTATTTTTGGCCATAGAAAATTGTAGATTGATTGTTTTATCTTTTTTATATGATATATATCAAAATCTATTATGTTGAATTAATGCCAAATTGAATTAAATAAATAGTTTTTAGTAATATGAGCTTTTTCCATGAAGGTAAAGTCCCTCATGTTCCATGTGTTTTTACGATTTTGAATTTTATTAAGAATTTGCTGTAAGTTTTTTATTTTATTATATTTGCCTAAATATACTCCTAAGACTTGTACCTGTTCTTTAATTTTTTTGTGGTACTTTTATGTATTTTTCTTTTGACCAACTTCCAATCATTAATATCTCTGTTTTTTCCTGATTTAGTTCAGATCCAGAGGCATTACTAAAGTTTCTAAATTGTTTAATTAGGTTTTCATAAGAGTTATGTGTTGTTATAAAGTTTGTAATATCATCAGCATGTAGGATGGTCCTGGTTTGTTTATCCATATTAGGAAGTGTGATTCCTTTGATCAAATTATCATTTTGGATAGAAACATTAAGTGTTTCTATTCCAATAACATATAGTAACATTGATATTGGGCATCCCTGTCGCACTGATCTTGTGACAGGGAAAGTGGGAGTTTGTGCCCCATTAATTTCTATTTTTGATTTAATTTGGTTGTATAGTATTCTAATCCATGTAATAAAATTTGGGCCAAATCCATGTTTTCCAAAGTTTTAATTATAAAGTTTATTTCAATCTTATCAAATGCTTTTTCTTGATCAAATTGTATCAAAGCGCCACCAAATTTGTTGTTATCCATATATTCAATAATTGTTTTGATAGATAGAATATTGTCAGATATTTGCCTTCCTGGCGCTCCACAGGTTTGATTGTTCATAGTGATTTCACTGAGTGTGTTTTTAAGTCTACTTGCCAAAATTTTACTTTTATAGTCGATGTTGAGTAGAGATATAGGTCTCCAATTTTTTAAATCAGTAGTCTCTCCTTTTTTATATAGGAGAGTAAGTATACCTGTCCTCATTGAGTTACTCATTATTTCACAGTGAAAAATATAATTATATAAGTTTTGTAGGACTGGTAGAAGTTGAATTTTAAATGTTTTGTAAAATTCTGCGGTTAATCCATCTAATCCAGGTGATTTGTTTTTTGAGAGGTTGTCAATTGCTTTATCTATCTCTAATATTCCTATAGGATTATCACACATTTCTTTATCTTCTTCATTAATAATAGGGAGTTTTACATCATCTAAATATTTGTCTATTTTATCTTCAGATATGTTCTTACTTTGGTACAATTTTTTTTATAAAAGTCTTTAATATTATCCATAATCTCTTGTTTATCTTCAGTAATTTGATTATTTATTTTTAATTTAGTTATTAATTTTTCATTTCCTTTCTTAAGTTCTTCTCTTCTATTAATATCTCTTCCCAAATCATAAACATCATGGTAAAATCTAGCTCTTTGTTTTTCTCCAGTATTTTTATATTTCTTTAAATTATCTAAGATTTCGTTGCTTTTAGTTTTCTTTTCTACAGTAGTATTTGCATTTTCTATGATTATTTTGCAATCTTTCTCTAAAATTTGGTTATTTTTGCTTTGAAGTCTAGAATATTTTTGACAAATTAGTTTAAATTTTTCTTTTAATTCATCCCATGATTTTAAATTTTTAAAATATAAAGAATCTATCTCATTTTTAATTTCAAATTGTAATTCCGGGAGTTTAAGTACACTAGAATTTAATTTCCAGTATCCCTTTCCCCATGTTTTGAAAAATTGTGTTTTGTATTCTATATATATTGTTTTATTGTCTGCAACAAGATGATCAAGCAAGAATTTCACATTTTACTACATTTTCTTTATTTCTTTGCGAAACATAAAAGTGATCTATTCGTGATTTAAAGTTTTTTAATTTAAAAGTATATTTAATATCATTTTTGTGTAACAATCTAAAGGCATCTATTAGATTATTAGTATTAATAAAATGATTTAAGAGTAATGCTTGTTGGTTATTAATTTTTAATATTGATCTGTCAATTTCGTTCATGCACGCATTAAAATCGCCATATATTACTATGTCTTCCTGAGCATATATGGATACATAGCTAGTGAGTTAACCGCTCCGGTGGCCTAGTGGTTAGAGCGTCCGCCCGGAAGCGGGAGGTCGTAGGTTCGATCCCCGGCCGAGTCATACCAAAGACTTACAAAAATGGTACTAACAGCTGCCTCGCTTGACGATCAGCATTATGAGGTTAGTGTTAGGACTGGTCGGCCTGGTGTCAGGATAATGTGACTGGGTGAGACATCATGCTACATGTCTGCGGCATGATGTCTCAGTGCTAGACATCACTATAAACTGCCTCACTGCAGACATCGTAGCCATATGACTGAAAAATTGTTAAAGCTACGTTAAAAATCCTAATCAAAATAAAAAAGCTAGTGAGTTTGTTATAAAAATCATTTTTAAAGTTTGACTTTGATGGGGCATATATATTTATCAAATTTGTATTGTTTAATAGAATGTGAATCATTCTACCCTTTAAATTATGGGGAGTTGGGATTAATTTCCAGTTTTTTTTGTAATATTTTGTTTAAAATTATAAAACCTACTCCTGAGTAAGGTTCAGAAGGGTTAATTTGTGTCAAAAATAAAGCATCTAATGTATCTTCAATATAATGAATAGTTTTTGTATGGATGTTATGTAACTCTTGTAAAGCTACAATATCAAAATCAGGTAAAAGTTGTATTAAATTTTTTGCTTTATCCAAAAATAAGCCTCTAACATTTATAGAGGCAAGTTTTAGAATTTGACTCTCAGCCATATATGCTCAAAAAAAGAAAGTAAATAAATAAAGAAAATGACATCTGCAGTTTGGGGTACAGTGTGTGTGTAAAACAGTGTATTTGTTGTTGTTGTTAATACTATTGTGTCGAGAGTATTGAATGTTGTATTATTTCTTCTTGTTTTTCAGTCTGTTTCATCCTTCTAGGTTTGGGGAGGGGTGCTGTGTTTGTATCTGAATTGTTTGGTAGATTTCTAACACCAGCCTCATTCAGGATTTTCTTTATGGAGGCTGTTGTTGGAGTGTCTATCTGTATTTGAGCAGCTTTTTTTTTCGGATGGTTGGGGACACCGAAAGTGTCGATTTCCTTTTGAATTTCATCTTCATTTTTGTCATAGACACTCCACTTTTTTCTAAAGTTTCTTTCTCAGACATTTTACTCTCATCATTCACATCACTAAATTCTGAGTCATTGTTTTTTTCACACATCTCTTCATCTTTTTCATTTGAAATATCTTCATTATTGTTTCCTTCATTTTGAATGGTGGTTTCGTCAATCTCACTTTCTTTGATGCTTTCATTATCTTTTTTCTTATCCACGAATTCCAGTATGAAACACTCGATTCCCATAGATCCATCCTCTTCATCCTCGTCCGTTATTACGAAATTTTCAATTTCTTCATTTTCTTCATTAATTCTGATATTCTCGTTTTCCTCTTTTTCTTGTTCTTTCTCTTGGGTTTCATTTCTCTTTCTTCGGTTTTGTTATCTTATCCTTTTTCCTCATCTTCTTTTTGGTCTTCCTCTTTTCTTGTATTTTCTCTCTATCCTCAGATGATGTATCAACTACCATTCTTGTTCTTTTAATTCCTCTGTTGATGTTTTTTTGTTTTCTTTTTTCTGGGTGTCTCCCATACACCTTGCTTATCTGGGATTAGATCATCATCGGACACTCTCAAATCCTTCTCTAAGGTATAATCCTCATCTTCATTCTCGTCTTCACTCTCCTTTCTATCTGTTGTTTTGCTTTCTGCAATCCCTGAAGCTGTTACATTTGATTACGCTTTTTTTGGGTGATCTATCTACCAAATTCTTAGTGAAGCTAGTGTTATTGGTGTTATTTGTATTTTTTGATTGTCCAATCTGGGGTGGCTGCCCTCCCACGACAGTGGAAGCACCTCCAACAGGTTGTTGGGGGCACTTCCACTTATCGTGGTCAGTTTTACTGCAGATGTCACACTTCCTCACGTGTATGCAACCTGCATACCACGTGTTGACAATGAAACCAAACACTGAAAAACTGAGGTATCCCACCTACATCACGGGAGTCCACCTTCACCACAATCTTCCCCGTGTTTATGTTCGGACACGCCTTGTAAGTTTCCCGACGGAAGTTTAGCACATTTATGCGCAAGCGCTGCTTGAATCCTTCTCTAAAAACTGAGAGAGGGATTTCATAAGGGAATTGTGATACAAAAACGTCAACTGTCTTTCTTTCGAATAGGTGGCTTATTGGGGGGGGGGGGGGGCCGGTACTACCTTCGCTACAAACGAATCAATGTCTACTTCTCCCATTGGGAGAACAAATCCCGTTTCCTTGGGGTATAGTAAGAAAATCCCCCTCCCATTATAGGTGAGAGATTCCACCGTACTTGCATTAACCCCCCTGGCTCCAAGTTGGGCCAGGAGGGTCGGAGCATTTGGTCTAAGATTGGCCTGCACGTGTGACAGATCTATCGCCTGGACCCATTGACACCTATGGGCCTTCAAAAGCCTCCCCGCCGCTTTCTCCTCCACGTCACATCGAAAATGTTTTCGGTAAATTAGTTCAAGATTAGACACACTTGGTCCAGACATTTTAATTGAGACTACAGGAATAAAGAAAAACGCAAATACAAGTTTTAATTCAGAACGCAAGCGACACTGAAAAATAAAAAGAAAAATGACAATGTTAAAATGAAAATAAAAAAAAATGTAAAGCAAGAAAATGACTAGAGAAAAGCAACAGATTAGTACAGAATTATACCAACACGATGAATCAAATTCAAAATCTCTCAAGATAAATCTGTGTAACCAGTGGTCGGTCCTCCAAAGATATCACAATCTACGTTAGTCATTCGCACACGAAGTCCATAGTTTATTTCTCCAGAGTAAGGAATTAACACGTGGTTGCCAGAGTAAGGAATTAACACGTGGTTGATATATATGTTCCTTTCATATATATGAGGCGCCGTAGCGGACAAAAACTGGTCCAATCAGAACTTTGCCGTTGAAATTTCGATGTCGTATGTCGAGATATCCAATTTCACGTGTTGAATCATAAATCGTTGTCCTTTAAAGTTCCATTGTGTGGGTCGAGATTTTATTTTTGTCCTTAAAGTTCCATTTCGTAGGCCGAGATTTTAAATTGTATCTGTTGAATCAAACAGTAGTGGTTGAAAGTTATATTTTATATGTTGAGATTTCAAATTGTGGTGTTTGAAATACATAGCGGTAGTTGAATGATCCATTTCATATGTTGAGTTTTTAGATTGTACCTGTCGAGAAATCCAATTTCACGTTTTACAATGTATATTTTGAATTACATAGCGGTGGTTGGAATGTGAATATCATATGTCGAGAATCCTTAATTCTCACGTTGTATGCAGCTGTTTGCGACGAAAGATCCATTTCATTAAGAGTGTTAAGATGTATCGTTTGTGTATTCAGTCTATGCATTTACAGCTTGAAACTTTTCATTCGTGGTTCGAGAATTACCAAGGACGTCTTTGCTAGAGGTCGCTCTGGCTATGACAACCTCGCTATTTTAACTTAGGAACATTCCGGATTTAGACGAGCGAAAATACCATGCAATATATACTTTTATTAGTGATTTTACTGCTCTTTATTCAAGAAACTTTAACTAGTGAGCTACATTTTAAGTATATATAATGCTGAGGATGATCTTAATATCCTCGAGTTCTTGGAACGGAGGTTTGAGGACCATGCAAAGTTGATAGCAACCATCGTTGGAATAATGCACGAGAGCAATACTCAGGTTATTATTATTATTATTATTATTATTATTATTATTATTATTATTTAAATTTGGTGCAGTATGTGTGAATGTATTTAAAATTGACAAGATGCATATAAACAACACTGATACGGCCTTCATCGGTAAATCTGAGACCAAAAATGTGTTTCCTGTTGTAGTTTTAATTAAAATAACTAATAGTTAACTTATTAATTTTGAATAGAATGTGGGTAAAGAAATACAAAATTATTATTATTATTATTATTATTATTATTATTATTATTATTATTATTATTATTATTGAAATAGGAGTGATTTCAAGAAGGTTTAACAGTTATTGTATGCCCTGTATATGTACAATAATTATGATCATAAGCAACATTTTATAAATTTTTGTCCAATTCGCTACCATATATATTTGGATCCTTATTTGCTACAGCTTTACATTTATAAACAATCACTAGATGGCATGTCAAAAATTAATCAGAAATTCTAATTTACTGCAACAATAGAGCCCAAAATAATACAGCATTGGAATATACTGGGCTAAACCTGATGAACAAATCAATTTCTGGGTTTGTAAACACAATTAATCTTTTCCCCATCCAACCGAAAAAGAGATTCAAACTAAGGTCAACATAGTCAGCATCCTTCGTCTTACCTGAAAGGTCCATCCCATGATAATACTATTTATGCATGGTGTCCACCTCAACCGACGAGGGAAGAGGTGGTACGTCCGGAAGATTATAGCAGCCCTACGGCAGTTAACCCGGTAGCCAACAGTTTGAGTGACTTTTCGCTGTGACTATGTCCATGTGGGGGTGGGGTGGTTTAAAATTCACGCACTGTATGAGTAGTTTATCTGCAAAAATTCTTGGAAAAGTGATATGAAGAATTATTTCTTGCAATAATTATTGTTTTTAGTAGTATTGGGGCTGGGGGGGGGGGGGGAAGGCTGTTTTAGTGTTTGGATACTACTCTTCGTTTGGACAAGATAAAGAGTTAGTGTGCTTTATCTATGTGTTCAGGTTAAAGTAAGTTATTTTTGTAAGTTTAAATTGATTGAAATGATTGTAGGATGCTTTTTATTTAAATACTTATTACGTTTAAAATCATGTGTTTGTGAGTACTAGATTTGCTTTTGGTTCATGTAATTATTATGACTATTTTCATATATTGTGCAAATTGTTTATCTATGTTTATAATAAGTTCTTATTAGATAATTATTATGTATGAGGGTTCTAATTGATTTTGGAGATTTCACTAGAGAATATAAGATTCTAAGACTGTAATTTGTTTTTGTATTGTATTTCATTTATCAGTGTTTTAAATATCTTGTTTCGTTACTTTTAGTGTGACTTGGATTTAAATGCTTATTATATTTAAAGTCATGTATTGATGAGTATTATGAAGTAATCATTATGTGTAAAGTCGCGTTGGGGTGAGTGGGGGGGGGGTTGTTTTGTTTGTTTTGGAGAGTTTGCCCGAGAATATATCGGTGTTCTAATTTGTGTTGAAAGTATCTTGTTTCGCTAGTTTCTATGTGATGTTTTTTTGTTTTTTTTTGGGGGGGGGGGGAGTCAGTCTAGTCTCGGCTTCAGCCTGTTTAATGGTGAAGCATGCCACGTGTTGTGATAATTGCCATGTGTTAGTGGGGCTATTACGATATTGTTTTCAAACGTGGAAAATAATAATATACGTTCATTCATAAAGTCCAGTACATGGTGGTTTGCCGCGGGCGTAGACGTTATCAGCTCGTGTCGTCTGCTGAGGTATCAAGTTACTAGATTTATGGCGTATTAGTTCAGTGTGGAGAGTATGTATGGTAGTCTTTATTACGGGGTTTTTGAGGTCGAGCAGATAATAACTTAGGATCGGCGTGGGGGGTGGGGTGTACTATGTTGTATTTGGGGGGGGGGTATAATGTAATGGGGGGGGGATTTCCAGTTGAATGGGTTATGTTTTATTTCCGTTTCGTTTTGGGGTGTGTGTATGAGAGTCTGTATTTCAGGGTTTAAAGGCAATTTGGATGTTGGAGATATAATGGCTTAAGATTGGCGTGTAGGGGGTCAGGTGTCTATGGTATTGTGGGGGGTTAGTTTCTGTATTTTATTGTGGGGGGGTAGTATTCTGCTAATTGGGGATATGTTTAGTTTGGGAGTGGTTATAAAAGGGGCCTTAGGATTATGTGTTTATGGTGTGTGGGGGTAATAGGTGGTGTACATGGGTAAGAAGGGGGAGATTGATATAAGATTAATAGTGAAGAAAGGGGAAGGAAAAAAATTTTTTTTTTGTTTGTTTATTATTTTTTATATTATATATATATATATATATATATATATATATATATATATATATATATATATATATATATATATATATATATATATATATATATATATATATATATATTTGTTTATAATGCATGTCGCGTGGTGGCATCTTAAAGTATTTGGGACCGTTGGTTCTATTAGATGTTTTATGCTTTCTGTACGTATAACTGTGGTGGATCCGTGAAGGGCAAACGGCCGATAAAAGTATTGGTCAACCCTAGGTCTTCGGGGAAACTGGGCGGCGATTCAACTGTTGGTGAATCGTACGGTTATACAGGGTCGAGACACGTGTGTGTTGCAATTGTAGTACAATTGAATACATTGTTGTATTTACATAGTTACTTCAAATCACAATAGTATTTCAAGGGATTGCATCAATCTCAATAAAAGCTAGCAACTTGATTAAATTAAATATATGTATATGTTCGTGCTAGTTGTCGCAATCCATTCGTGCGATAGTATAGTTGGATGTTTTTGTATTTGTTATCGTGATTTATACTTGGGGTAATACAACTTTTGCAAAGGTTCCTTGGATCTGTGTATAGCCCAGGAGATTCCTTTGTATTTGTGTTTTATTTTGTATTAATATTTAATTTAATCATGTATTGTGAATGGTTGTGAGTGTAATTGTGGGTTGAACGCATGAGTTATTGAGTTAATAATCATTATTTTTCATTAATAATTTATTTCATAAATTTATATTTTCTTTCACATATTGTGTTTGTGTTGTTCATTTAATCCACCATCCTCTCGGTAACAATTCTGTTACAAACACATTCTATTAAGATCTATAATTTTTTCCTGAAAATAAACTTCTCATAATTGCAGTCTACTATTTATTTCTTTACATATTTAGATCCCGATCTATGTTGAAGCAGTTCTTTAAGAAATACATGGAATGAATACTTGCATTCATATTAAATAACCAAAATTGTGCAATCAAAGGCAACATGGAGCAACACAAGTCTGAACAGGAGCAATACATCCTTTAAAATTACATTTTAAGTGTTGATAATTGACTTTTAAGTAGATGTAATATAAATTTTGTACCAAATTTTGTTTCAATCCATGAAATCTTTCAACTGTTAAAAAAAAATCAGATTAATGACTGGTAATAAATATGAATTTTTGGTACATGACTGCTAGGTATTGACAACTGGAACAGTCTAAAAGCCACAAAAATGTTTTTAGACAAGTGATAATACCTACATGCCTGCTCCCCTTCAATAATGGAGCCAGATTTCACAAATTAATTTGCTTTGCAGGGACTTCTCTGTTTACAGCAGTTTACAATCAAGGTTGGTGTTAAATAAGTCATTAAGCGACCGTTAGGTAGTACACAAAAACCTAAGTAAAACAAAAGAAATTTGTATAACATATACACAATGTAATTTTACCATGTTTTATCAATTAAGTTTTTAAGTGCTAAGTTAGTTTCAATTCATGGAGTACTTCATAAATTAATTGGCTGATATTAATTTGAGATGGGCGAACGTGATGGGAGAGACACTGTCAAACCTGTTGGATACTATTTTCCACCTAAAAATGTATGGGATGGGGGTGGTGTAAACACAAAAAAAAGATTTGGCTTTTGTATTATTTAATATATAACAATAGCTTTCATTTCAAATTATGAAAATAAAAGTCATAGGATGATGACATAACTGACTGTTATGACTTGGTTGTATTAAGCATTTTTAATATTTTTCATAAATAGAACAAATGAAGCTGTAAGAAGATAGCAAAGCTAGTGTACACATAAAGTAGCTTGCATGTCATTGTACCATGTTCATGGAAACATTCATACAGTTTTTTAGCGAGTCAAACTTCAAACATGTTCACTGAACACAAATACCCAGCTACCAACTCAATGCAAAACTCTAAAATGAAAAATGACTTAAGCTAACATAAATGCAAAATGAAATTGATGTCAATGCTGCATAAATCTTACTTGATCTGTTAAATATGTTACATTCATCAACATCCATCCATGTATGATGCATATGATAAATAATCCTTGACAAACTGAACTAAACATGAGAAAAATGTGGCATAACTTTTGAGCACACAACAATGGGTGCACAATATGACCTTAACCTGAAGGTCACCATGCAGGTGCTACTTAATGCTATGTCTTGTTCCTATTAACAATAAAAACTGAGAAGCACTTAGGGAAACCTGAGCACGATGGTTATACATGTTATGTAAGGAACATCACAAAATATAAAAGGTGCAATAGTCAATACAACGGTAAACTAAACAATGTCTTGCTTATGAGAATATTATAAATTTTATTTGTATACAGAAAGAGGGAAGGATAGAGGAAAGAGTCCAAAGGAGAAATAAAGATAACTACAACAGGGGGATACTCTTTTCTTGTACATACATGTGCCCAATTTTCATTTTTGTAGTCATATTTTGGTAAATAATTCATGATTACACGTGTTTTCTTTAAGGTATCCCATATGAAATGTACCTTTCACTTTCATAGTAGTTTTAACAACCTTCTGAGAATATCTCAGTCTTCAGATAATGCATTTAATCTTTCATTCTACAACCATATATAAAAAAATTCCAGAAAGAAAATAAAAATTAGTACCTGAGCAGCTGATTATTTGTTAATAAATCCAAACCTAAAATTTTTATGGAGCTGATTACACTTTAAAATATGATGACACTTGCTCAGCAGCAGAGAGGGTGAACCCTACAACGTTTTCAGACAAACTTTTGATTGAATCCTTAAAACGAACCTTCCTACGATCTCATTTTAACCAAAAGAAATGTCTCAGGGGCAAACCCTACAACGTTTTCAGACAAAAAATTGATTGAAATCTTAACGAGCCTTCCCTACGAAATCTCATTTTAACTAAAAAAATGAAAACGGAGACTTTTACGATTTTTTAATTAATTTTGGTCGCAACTTGTTGTCATCCACCCTCTCTGCTGCTATGGGTTAACAAAAAATAAGAAATGATTTGATCCAGTCTTTATGATGAAAGTCCTTAGGACGAAAATCATTTATGATTTCACAAACAGACTAATCGCTAACACCTCTTCTTGTAAATCAATCAGATTATTTGACTGGTCGGTGAGTTTGAAATTAATTCTGGTTAATGAATTATTATGGCATCGCATGTAGACAGGATTAATTGGGTTTTCAATAATTAGGTATCCTGGAGGAGCTGTTGGTGCAAACGAATAAAGAATATATCCCTGCTGAGCTTGATTTGATTGCTCTAGATTAATTTGATAGCTTCCTTCAATTACATCACATACTAAATTAAGCGCAATCACCGTTGAAATATTCACGTTGAACGGAGCGATATGCCTACCACCACCATCTGGATCATTATTATGTTTGAGGAGGACAGTTGAATCTGATTTTTGTAGCGCTTTGATATCGGTTTTAACAATTCTTGCTAATTCATCAGCGTTGTATTTCGGAAACTTGAAATTACGCAGATTGTCTTCTGTGGTATTGTAATCGGTTAGGAATCGTTGTTTATTGTCGCTGTTGTCATTAATTATTGTTTGAATAATTAGTTCATAGATATATTCCATGTCGGATATAAGTTGATTTATTATTTCAACGTGTTTTTGCGATCTTGTTTTCCGTAGTTGTTCTAGTTGTGTGTCATATAATTGTTTAATCTCATTAAAATAGCCACGGACGTCAGTTAGCGTAAATGAAATAGTAACAGATGAGTCGGTTGTTCTTTTAATGATAAAATCCCATTGCAATGTGTCTTTGTTGGTGAATATAAATCTATCGGCGATTTTTCCTTTTCTTATATCAGATAAATTATCTCGATAACTGGGATTGATTTCATGATATGATTCTACGTCCGTGGTTAAGTCGGTGGTGGATTTTTCCGGTGGTTTTTCAGGCCATCCTAGTACGGTTCTAATAGAACTCTGATAGATATCTACGACGTATCCTTCTGTGCTTATCTTAATTGCGGATGATAGTGTTGGTTCATGAACTGTTATAGCTATTTTTGACTCTACTCCAGTAATCGATTTTATTCTACGCGCGAATTCATTATTGATTTGTTCGATTTGGTATGACCCTGTTGGTATCGAAACAACTTTCCAGTCTGGAGTCCCGTCATCTTTATTCTTATTCGCAAACACTAAAGAATTATTGGGTTGTTGACCACCAAATGATTTTGATCTGATATTAGGCCAACTGTGGTATACTCGTAATTTTGCTAGCGCTATCTCCTTCACGGGGACTGGGCTAGGGAAATTCACACTAAACTCGGGTTCCGTTGATGCTATTGATATCATGCTTGTTTGTACTGGGTTCGTGTTCTCCAAAATTTGTTGAAGTAATTCCATCGGTGTTGTCATCGTTGCTATACTGTTGTTGTCGCTCTAATTTTGACACCGCGGAATCATAAATACTGACCATCACTGAGAACTCACAATTTGGTATGGTTGAGATTATTGAGATCATTTTGGTTTTCGGGTTCGTGTTTTCCAATTCCATCGGTGTTGTCATTGTTATTATATTCATGTTGTCGCTCTAATTTCGATATCGCGGAATCAAAAATACTGACCATCGCTGAGAATTCACTATCTGATATAATCGTATTATCGAGTGACGATGATATCATCAATGATAATTGCGAGTATGCGGTTGATACAATATGAAATTGAAGTAAGTAATTCTGCAGTTTACTCTGGCTGCATGATGATATCTTTTTTATGATCCCGGTTGATATACCCCCGATTATAGCCACCGCAGAAATGCAAATTGGAACTACCACCGGGGCAATCATTGTAACCGATGCAAGTATTATTCCGGCGCCAGCGAGAACGCTTGACACCGAGTACATAGTAACATCAATTGCGGTGATTCTTCGTCGGTATTTTTTTTATTTTTATTTGATACTCCTCGGCGAGGGTTTTGAGTCTATTTTGAAATTCTCTGACCTGATCATAGCGACATTGAGTTGATGAAATCATTGTTATTTTAAAAACGCTAGCGTTTTCAATTGTGAAATCCGAAGGATTTTCCTTTCAATTATCCTATTAACGAAGTGGTTTTAGGATCGGATGAGGGGACACCGGATACAAATTCTATTATCCAGGGTAGTGACTCCCTAATCACATACTCGTCGGAATTGTTTATAGTAATCGTAAGCGGGATTGGTATAGAGGGTGGAGGTGGTGGTACTTTCTCTAGTATATCCATCAATGTGTTAACACCTCTGATACCTGTGTTGCTGAATTCCAAATCAAATTTACGGTGATGTATTATTGTAAGTCGGTAGCAACCTGGTACACCAGTATGTCTGTGGCCAACATAAAGATAATTTCTGTTTCCTCGGATCCAATCAAAAGTTCCACTATCAACCGTGTACACGATGTTATTAACGGCGCTTACACTATGTGGAATTTTTACCTTATTGATAGCCGCGATAATTTCAACGAGAGACATACCCGCGTTGTGTGGAATTCCAAAGAACTTATCAACAATGTCATTGACTGGTTTTTGTACCCGCTCTAAATTCCCCTTTAGTTTAAGAATATCGTCAATGACGTCGGAATAGGTTTTATCGATTTCAGTATATTTCATCAACGTTTTATTGCGGCGTTTAAAAAATGAAGTCAAAAAGAAGCTAAATTCCATATCTACTCGGAGTTTATAATCACTAGCGAGGTCAAAATATGTCGTAGTGGTATCGCAACCTTCAGGTCCTCTAAAGAAATTATTAACCATTTCACTGGCGGATTTTTGTTCGTCAATAGCTTTTTTAACTTCAGCGAGGGTCGGGACTGTCAACGATGTGGTTTCAGACACAGGTGTTCTCCCTAAAAATTTATCCACGATGGTATTAAGTGTTGTTTGTCTCACCATAAACATATTAATATCTTTGAGAGTCATCGTAGATGTAGCCGGGACACCAAAGAAACTATTAGCGATGTAGGCATTGTGAGTGTGCTTGCCGATAAACTCACTGATTTCAGCGAGAGTCATGCCTGCCACAAGCGGGGTTCCAAAAAACTTAACAATGACGTCGTTAGTGGGTTTTTGTACCCGCTCAAAATCTTCTATTAGTTTAGAAATATCGAGATAATTTGCCTTGATTTCATTTTCATTCATCATCCTTCCCGCGTCCTTGTTAAAAAAGAATAGCGATAGATAGTTTTTAATTTCAGTGAGAGTCATGCCAACCACAAGCGGGGTTCCAAAGAATTTATGTACGACATTTTTGCGAAAAGAATTATAACCTCGTATATGATCATCCAGCTCACGGCCGTGGGCGTCAATCTCGTTGTCGTGGGCGGCAATCTTATTGTCATGGGTAGCAATCGCGTCGGTGATTGTAGACACAAGTGCGCCTGGTTTGAGTTTACCCTGATCGGAAAATAACGCGATAGTATCCCCGATTGCGTTTCGTTGTTTAACCAATATATCATCCAACGACACATCACTGGTTTTCAATTTACCCTGTTTGTCTTGAAACACAACTATTTCATTCGGGTCAACACTTGTTAAATTTAACGTCTCAGCTATTTCATCTTTGATTAGTTTTTTTACATCACCGGTTGCAGTGTCATCGGGTTTGGGTTTCAAAGATCTCCCCCAAATATCGATCATATTATTTTATACACTTCTCTCTAAAAAGCGATTACTAGTGTATTCATTTACG
Organism: Unio pictorum; assembly: GCA_030141615.1. Taxonomy (NCBI): domain Eukaryota; kingdom Metazoa; phylum Mollusca; class Bivalvia; order Unionida; family Unionidae; genus Unio; species Unio pictorum. The sequence goes on along the minus strand of JARLTB010000065.1, from coordinate 4,705,345 downwards.
ACAACATGTGGTGGTTTTCCGCTTGGGTTACTCAAGGAGTTAGAAATAGCGTTAAGGACATTTAATACTTCGCTGCCACATATTGGTGGGTCATTCATTTGTTGTGTTGGTAGCGTAGAATACCAAGTCTTCATTGGAAGGGTTTTTATATAACGCATAAACTCTTTTGGTGGGGCTAATCCATATGAATCAGAATAAACAATCCCACGTGGATCAATAGCGTATGCAACCCAGTGAGTTCCGGGTCCGGTGCTGTTATCTAAATTAATGATTCCGGTTTCAACGCTGTTTGGTTGATGTGGTAATTGATCTTTCATAAAGACACCTCTGAAGTTTTTAATCGCGAGTTTTTTAGCAGCATCGAGTAAATCAAAATTGGACATAGGAGTCATAGACTCCTCAGCAATTGGGTTTTTAACTAATAAACCGGTCCTAGTCTTAGACCCTTTCCGCTGTACCACGAATATGGGGTTCCTGGTAGTCTTAGACCCTTTCCCTTTTTTTTATATCCTTTCCCAGTTGCCTTCTTTAGTGCCATTCCTGCTGCAGTACCAACGGCTCCTAACGCCGCTGCTTTAGCCACCGCTGGGGCTGCTGCTGCAATCAATGCTGGAATCGCAGCTAACAACGGAAATATACCGCCTGTTTTAATCATATTTTTGATAGCAGCCGCAGAAAGAGTAATCTGAACACCCTTTTTTGCTACTAGTGCATCATTGAAATGTTTCACCTGACGAGTTGTCAGCGATAGTTTATTTGCACCACCAGTCATTTGGTTGGGTTTCAACGTGATTGTGGTTCCACATTTTTTAGCTGATTCCGATTGCAATTTTTTGATTTGACCAGGAGTTAACGCAACACTAATATTACTATATGACATTATACATAATTGATTGATTCTAAATCGTTTACAATTTCAATTACATGTTTTCCACTGGTGCATCTACCACTCTCATTCTTCCTCCAACACCTTCGAGTAGCATTGATTTGTCGCTGAGAATGACAGCAACCGCTCTATAATCAGCAATAGCACCACGAGTCACAGTGCAAAGACTAAAGTTACAAAGGTTCTCATCCGTGAAAAGCTCTTCGCCGACGATGCAGCCTTGACTTCACACACGGAAGATGGACTGCAGCAGCTAGTATGCCGCCTCTCCCATGCCTGCAAGGAGTTCGGACTGACCATCAGTCTGAAGAAGACGAATGTAATGGTGCAGGACGCAGACTCCTCTCCCACCATCGCCATTGATGGGTACAACCTGGAAGTTGTTGAGGACTACACATACCTTGGGTCCTCCATCTCCAACTCGCTCTCCGTTGATAATGATGTAAATGGCCGGATTGCCAAGGCATCAGCAGTTATGGCGAGACTGAACCAGAGGGTCTGGGACAATCACAACCTCACCGAGAAGACCAAACTGCGCGTCTACCAGGCATGCGTGCTCAGCACACTCCTTTACAGCAGCGAGGCATGGACCACCTACGCGAGTCACGTGAGGAAACTCAACAGCTTCCACATGAGATGCTTGCGTCGCATTCTGCGTATCCAGTGGCAGGACATAGTTCCCAACACAGAGGTTCTGAAATGCACCGGCATGAACAGCATGTTCTCCATTCTCAGCGAGAGGCGCCTTTCCTGGCTAGGCCATGTTAGGAGAATGGACCCAGGCCGCATACCCAAGGACCTGCTGTACAGCGAGCTAGTAGAAGGTGCACGAACGACTGGAAGGCCACGTCTGCGCTACAAAGATGTGTGCAAAAAGGACATGAAGACAGCCAACATCAACATAAACAATTGGGAGAGCTGTGCTGACGACCGCTCCGCGTGGCGTCTTGCTGTCAGACAGGGCACTCAGAAAGCTGAGGAGATGAGAAACACAAACCTCGCTGCAAAGAGAGCCAGGAGGAAGGCGAACCAAAATCATCCTCAGCAAGCATCAGCATACACCTACAGCCAGTGCAACAGAGACTGTTACTCAAGGGTCGGACTCTTCAGCCACTCTCGAAGGTGCAAATAGGACAGCCAAATCGGAAGCTACACCATCGTCTCTCGAAGACGGACGGATGCCGACGATATTTCTGAACTAGATAAAATAAGTTAAAATATTCACGTATCTCTGCCTAACAGATCCATCGGTATTAAACGAAATGTTTTGTTTGTTAGTTAGGAACCATAAATATCCTTCCTCTAATTTGATCTATTATACAATTATGTTACTTCACTGAAATTAAGTATCATACAGTTGGCTAATTAATTAATTATGATGATAAAATGAATTAACGTAGAAAGGTCTATAAAGTAATCTCCCTTCCATCAAATCATAGACAGTAAGAAGGGAGGTAACTACTATATTATTGAATGTAGATGCCTGACACTTGTTATCTCCATTTAATAATGCGGAAATATCAGAAAATATGAAATATCTCTTGTGACGAGGAAAAAGTCCGGAATTACATGTATTATAAGAAACCAGACTTTTTTCTAAGCTTGAGAAGACCTTGCATATTTCGCCAAACAATGTAAGAGGTCCCAAAATAACAGTTTTTAAACAAACAAATAGCTAGTAATATATTACTACCGGAGAGATAGCATAGACTGACAGTTATATCCAGTAGTATTGAAATATTATCTTGTATTCATATCTCTTCGAGAAAGCGGTACAATATAAAAATATCTACCAGCTGTAATCATTGGTTGAAATATTATTTCTTCAGCAGTCTCTGTATTTATTGATTTAATTGGTCTCCTTGTAATTCTTTTTACATCTCCCAATGTTACCAAATGCAGAGTTATGTTTTTGCGTGATAGCTATTAAATTACACAAATGATTATTAGTTTTTCGCCATAGATATAACCGATCACAAGACCGTCTTTGACATAATAACATTCGAATATACATTTGTGACAAAGACACCTTTTATTCCCAATAGTATATCTGATATAACCAGTATGTCTGACAGCACCGACTGCTTTTGTATTAATCGACAAATAATACCATCGCGAGATGCTTTATAATTTTCAATGCTATGATGTCTCCCAAATTCAATTTAAACATAATATTATTTGCCCAAATTGTTATTTTGAAATCTCGCTATATATTTGTCAGGGGTTCTTATAACTGTTTCACTTAACATCGCTCTAGCACTCTGTATCTTGTAACGTCATGTACTTACCACTGTGATTTCCATCTAACTCCAGCACTACATCGCAAACACGGTTTTGGTCCTAGACTTTCATTAGTAACGCTTTGTAAATGCTGTCCGAAGAATTTATTTACACAGTTTTTGTTACAAGGGGTTAATGAGTGGGCTAAATTAGTCAGAAACACAGAAGCTAAAATTAATGATGTACCTAAATTAGAAAAACACTACAATTTCCAATAGTAGTAAAAAAAATATAACAGTGTAGATTGTGCACGAATCAAAACATTATAAAAAAGGAGGAGCTCACATTAGTATCATTGATCATACTGCACACGTGTGGAATAACACAGTAATAATATGTCCACAAGATCGAACCGCAAGATTTTACAAAGAAATATGTTTGTTTTTTTGCGAAATAAATAAAACCAATCCTGTGTCATTCTGGCTATTTAGTGATTCAGATGACGAATACTGTTATCAATATGTAAGATCTAGCAGCTAAATGTCTAGAATTTCTCCACGAAGAAATGAAAAATCGTGCGCAGTAATTTTCAACTGACAATATTGAGCAATTACTAATTGTTTCAATATTCCGTCAGTTGCTGCTCACTTTGCAAGCGAGACAAAATCGTGGAAACCAACACGATTTGAATTTATTGAAGACGTGAAACACAGCCGTGTCAAATATGATCACGGTCGATTGTAAAGTACCAAGTAAAACCACAGTGATGTTATCTCGGTTTACATGGTCGTGTGTTATCCTGGAAGTTATCTTGGTTACGGAGAGTGTTCTGGCTATTTTTAAAGATTTGGATATCCCACACACGAAATGACTAGAGTATCGATAAATGGACCACTACCTGGTTTTGATCTAACTGGATTCACTCGTATTGTATATTTGAGTTTGCTAAAGGGTTCCATCCAATCTGTTATGTTCAGTGTGGCAGACACTTTCAGCGAAAACGTTGGGTGTCAGTAGTTTTATTAAGATATATGCTCGCTTGTAAAATATTGATATCGTTGATTGCAAGTGCGGCAATTATGTCATACAATTCTCAGACCGAAGTTTGGTTACTACAACCTGATGATGATAAAACCACAGAGGATCTCGGTAGAATAATAATCGGTCAATTTGCTCAAAGTGGAGCATATGATTATAAACTACATTATACACGATTCATTTTAGATGACGCTGAATATGATTTTATTATCGCTGATGTAACAAAGAGACATATATTTGTAGGTTAATAAAATGCCTACGTGTCTAACGGAAAAAAACATGAGGTACAATTGTTGATTATATCGATGATATATCGCACCACTTTAAACATCGAAGATCGTCGATGATCGTGTATGTTTCTATAAATTTATTTTTGATCATCAATAGATTCACTACTACTGCAGTCAGATTTTCAACGGATTCATTTTATATCTAAAGAAAATAAAAATAATTACTGACATAATTTACTGCTCATGAAGCATAAAACAAGAAAAGTTATACAATTATTCTGAATCCGCAGATATTGAAATCAAATATGCTTATCGAAAAATTTCATAATTATATTATGCTCCATCTGTATCCGATCGAGTATATAGACATAAGACTTTATCGATACAAGGTAGATAAGTATATTTAGATATATTACAAATGTTTCTTGATTGGTTACTGCTAAAGAATACATCTGTGATAATGTGTGGTGATCAACAAACACCATTTGTTGGATTGTCTCCGCAGCAATTATTTCAGTTACAGAAAGAAACGTTTTCAGAACTGCCAGTACCGTTATGTTTTAGACCAGATGATACTCGACGACATAATATTGAAGTTGATATACCAGGACAAACTGAGAACATAATATCTTATTAAATGATGTCGCAGTTGATATCAGTGTTGTTGAGGATCCGCTGAGTTCGGATAAATCTACGTGGACACTGGGATACGTAATGACGATACTTTCATCTCCTGGGTTAACCTTTTCTGATACATTTGTTTGGATCATTGATGATCGTATCGAGTTGTCCAACTTAGTCTATCTCGCAGTGTCACCCAACTGCGGAGCGTTATTGTAAATTTTACTGACACCAAATAACGAAATTGTTAGTAATGATATAGTACAAATAAATAGGTGGTTATAAACAAGTTGACAAACAAAATAATCGCAGTTTTCATTTTGATGTTCAATGTATCATTGGGCTAAAAGGACAACATAATAATCATTATGCAAGCTGTAACACAGTAATGTTGTGGTTGTATTCAAATAATGATCCAAGACAATATACAGTATGTTAGAAAATATATTAGTCTTGGTCCTACACGCGAAAATACGATGTTGACCTGTCTTGAATGTAATAGACGTCGATGCGCTAATTAAGTAAAGATTGTGGAAATTGTGTATCCTCGGGTATTACTTATAATTGTTCACGAGTAAACGTACGTTGAGGAGCAGTTGAATCTAATCTGTATATCTTACTACATTGGAAAATTTGTGTGTGGTAATACTCCACATAGGATCAGTCGCTCTGCTTTTGCCTCCTTCAAGTTCACCTGGCTCATATAAGTTTCTTACGGTAACATTACCTAATTCTGGTTGATTCGAAAAATCATGTTGTGCAGGTATGTATTATTTTTTTGGGATCACGCTTATATTTTTCATCGCAGTAGTTCGAGTAATTTCATTATTTACTACAGTTATCTCACTTGTTCTTTCATCCTTCTGAATTATTTCCTTTGCATAATGATATCCGAATAACCGTTCAGCAAGGGTTCCATTAAATCACTCAACAATTGCCTGACCACGATGAATTGCGGTTTGTCCTCGTCTGATTTTGACGCGATGTTCCTTCATCATCGAGGATACTGCACCATGAAATCCTTTGCCAGGATCAACCTGTAGTAGCTGTGGCCATAGTAGACTATCACATCGATATAGAGTCCTTGGTGATTTTTCTAATTTTGCTGCACCTATTCGTTTTTTAATTATGTTTTGATTAAAAATAAATTTAATTTTATTTGTACCACATTGTTTACACTTACCTGTAAGTGCCTATCTGTTGTTTTTATTAATTGTACTAGTTTTTCATTCACCCGGACGAGTCCTTCATGTAACTTGATATAGATCCATTTTATTTATTATACATTATGGATGTAATTGATTTTTTAGCCACAGGAAAACGAAATCCGGCTAAACATCAGAATAATTATCATAGGTCCATCTGCAAGTGGTAAAACGTGACTGCTACTTAATTTGATAATGAGGTTGTTAAAATAGGACACGTTGCACCATCTGTAGATGATCATATATGGTATGATGTGCTGCGTACGGCTTTCAATGAAAACGCAAAGACGATAAATGAAGATGGTGATGATATTATTACTTTTATCATTGATATTGACGAATCTCCGAACGTAGATGACCTTGACTGATTTATTAATAATTTAGTGGTGAACTATGATTTATTGCTGAATAAACAGTTCACTATTGCTAGAATATTTTCTCGATGTATTCATTGAAATACGGAGGTGATTTATGTTATTCAGCGGTTTTCACAAATACCAAAAGTGGTTCGAGACAACTGTACTATTTTAGCTGTAATTAACATCCGACTTGGTGAAGCGGAGACACAGATATAATTATATTGACAAATTTCTGCTTGCGCATACAAACTACCACGCGCAGATTTATAACAATAAACTTACATGATCATTAATCACGATATCGAATCGATTTTTATAAATGTTTTGGAGAATTCACAGCAGCAGAGAAGGCGCAACCTCGAGTAAGTGTCATGTCGGGTAAACTCGAGCGTATAGGTTTACAAAAATACCCAGCCAACAGCACAGTAATAAAATTAACTAAGACGTAAGAGTGACACTCTCGGTTATTTAGAGGATTCGGGTTAGCATTATTGAAGTCTTTTTTGTTGTTGTCTTTTTTTGTAAGAAACGTTAGTTTAACAAATATGACCTTATAAAATCGAGGTGGGTCCGCCCTCTTTGCAGCATTCACACACACACACACACACACACACACACACACAAATACACACATACACACACACACACACACACACACATATATATATATATATATATATATATATGTATAAACTCTGACGCATAGCAGAATACATTGACTGTTAATATGTTTGCTATTGTCCTTTGCAATATTCATGTACAGGTTTAGAAAAGTGAAACTCTTTCATCATTAAAGCAGGAAACATTTAATTTATGCTTCCGACTCAAAGGAATGCTTTTTTGAAATATTTCCGTTATATGTATAAGAATTGAACGACAAAAATCAAAGTTAAATTTTCATTTTATATGTCTGGACCTTTATTATGATATCCATATTATGATATAATAGACATTGTTTTCCTTCAGTAAAATATATATAAGGACTGTTGCTGTGCGTATGACGTGTTAGGATTAACAACGCAATTTATCGTCACCCAAGTTCAAATAGCTTGAGAGAAAATCAATGACTTGCACAACGATATTTACTTAGAAAAGGCAATTACTCTTACCGGGTTATCTATAACGTCAAACTGAAAAGCTTTCTTTCAACAAAAACCAAATCGATTTCCTAAGAAACCAGCCCCTATGGCGGTCGGAACAACGGATCCATTGTTATACATGACGGAAAAGGTTCTAAGTGAACTCGTATCGCTTGGCAACGTTTTTTGTTAGTAAAATGACACTGATTATGACCCGTCTTCTGTCAGAGAGACACACGTTTTTTGTTAGTAAAATGACACTGATTATGACCCGTCTTCTGTCAGAGAGACACACGTTTTCGACATTTATCTAAACTTTGAAGGTGAAAATGAACAGGCATATATTAAGTTTGTTAGTCAGACCTCAAAGGTTTATGCATATGTTATCTGGATGAATTAGCTTAGCCATTTATGATACATATATATCTCGTTACGTTTTAATATAGCATAACTGCCCATTTAAATTAGACACAAAGAAAGAGTGGTCCCCTTTAAGAGTGCTCTTAAAACTCACATTTTTCGATTACATAAACAAACTTAGAGACCTAATAATGTTTTTCACCTTTTATGTTTTCATTATGTTTTCATGTTTTCCAATTTCATGTTTTTTTTTTTTTTTCTGTAGTGTAGTCATATCATTATAGATGCTGTAAAGCGCTTAGAGCTTTTAAAGATTAGGCTATACAAAGTCCTCCTCCCTCTCCTCATTATTATTATTATTATTATTATTATTATTATTATTATTATTATTATTATTATTATTATTATTATTATTATTACTATTATCATTATTATTATTATTATTATTATTATTATTATTATTATTATTATTATTATTATTATAACTGTTCTTATGTTCGTTCCATTGCACATAAATAAATGTGTATGCAGAATTCATTGTGAATTACAAAAGATGCAGAGACCATCATTTTCAAAGTTATGAATACAGAGACGAGTACTTCGGTTCTATAGAAATAGCTATCAGTTGTTAATCCAGCATAAAGGGTATAGGAAAGGTTAAGCCTTGGATTGATTCAATTAAATGGCATCGTTTTGGTCATTTAATAGTAAACACGACTGAGATTTTTTTTAACGTTGTACCCTAAGTAATTGAAGTATCCCAAAGTTTTCGCCGAGATAAGAAAATAAAATTGCAAGGAAAAACGAGATTTTGACAATCATAGTAATTAAAAATTAATATGACATAATTTACTAATTTTACATAATATGGCGAAAACATGCCAGTAATAACAAACTTATCATCTGGAACCTAAATACATAGACTAATATACATTTAGTAGCAATGACTTTGGTATTAAAGAAAGGAACTGCCGTTAGAAAACTGCATTAATATAAATAAATAAATATTTAAATGTCTTATATGGCGGCATATTGTCTCTTGGCAGACGACATGAACACGAAACGTACTTCATTAATCTATATTTGACTTATGGAAAACTGCATGCAATATTAAACAATATATAATTGTCGTATATGGCGACATATTGTCTCGTGTCAGACACCACGAACACAAAGTTACTTCCTTAATCTATATTTTACATATACAGTCCAACACTACGTTACGTGTATAAAGGTTACGTGTATAAAGGTTACATGTATAAAGTAACAGTACTAGGAATGGGTATGTGGATGCGTGTGTATATATGTATGTATGTGTGTGAAGAGGTGAAGGTTGCCATCAGGATATTCCCGTTGCTTTTACATCTGCAAAGCAAGTACAGATTCTATAAAAGCAGTACTTACATTATAAAATGTAAATATACCGTCAAAAGTTAAAATATATTATCATGCAAATAAACAATATCTTATATTAGAGTTATTGATTACACTATTCCAGCTGCGTATTCCAATGTATCACAGGTTATTTTAGGACAATTACGTGTTTACATAGAGGTACTAGTCATCGAGAAAAGTGATAACCTAGAAAAAGGAAAGATTATGTCTGTTGCAGCACAATTGACCTCCATTTCATACAAAGGACTGCAAAACTCTAACGGCGTATATACTCCACCCCACCCCATCCATAAACGCAAAATGCTTTGTTAACTTAAAATATAATAAAAAAATCTATGATAAGAAAAGCATACTAAATTTGAAACTATATGCCATTATCTTGCAAATACTTTAGGAAACGGATATATATATATATATATATATATATATATATATATATATATATATATATATATATATATATATATATATATATATATATATATATATATATTAAAGTGTTTTACAGTGCAGGAGAGGGAGGGCGGGATCATAGTTTATGTAAAGCGTGTGCCTGGGGCACAATTAAATCAACTTATTATTTGAGAATTGACACTTTGACAGGAATCATAAACTGACATTTCTCCAGTTTTATGACACAAGACATTCCGGTCAATCAGATCAATTATATTAACAAATGAGATAGATAATAAATGTGTGCAGTTTAAATTTATTGTTATGTATGGTGATCATGATCAGTTCTACCAGGGCCATATAAATATTTATAAGTAAGTTTATCCTAGATGTCTTCAAAGATACTACAAAACTCTGAATTACTTGTAAATAATAAACATAATAATGAAGATATTATTAAATGTACGGATTAAAGGGAAAAATAAACAAAGGCTAAGAAAACGATCAAAAGAAAGAAAAGATAGAAATATTAGGGAAGCTTGCGTAGAATCGGCAAGAGTCAAGTAGTATGTAAACACAAACACTACTGCATGCTTGCTGAGTGAAGGTACACTGAAAAATACTCAATATAGTTATGTAATCGTAAAATTTTGTGTTGTGACATGTACTGTGTAAAAGGATTTACAAAAATTTATTTTCTTCAAATAAGCTCAAGAAAGACTTTTCAGGTTTACTTCAATATACAGTACAGTGGAGAAAACGAGCAATTAATGTTGGTATTAATTACTTGAGTGAGATTGGATAGCTACGTGTATTACATGTTTTACGGTTTCACCTGATACATTACTAGTGAGCACAAGGTCCAAACAAAATAAATGATGCACTTAAAGCTGATAACTGGATATAGGACAATAATATCGTTCGTAAATAGAATCGATACATATATGGACATTCAACAAACATAAAAATTGATCGCCAATAAGAGCGGACATGATCAATATATGAAAAAGCAGCAAAGAGGGTGGACAGACCAAGTTTTCAAGCCGAAATAAGCCTTCCACGGAGACTTAATTTTTCAATTAAAGGGCTGCATGTGGTTTTCCATTTTACAAAAATGAAGGGCTGGGCAGACCGAAAATATTTCAAACAAACCGAAACTATTTCAAACAAAATCCTAAAGGATTTCAAACCGAAACCAATTCAGGCAGACCAAAAAAAGAGAAATCCTCTAGGATTTTACGCTACAGACCCAACACTGATGTCGCTGCGGAGACGAATTGAAAATCCTTGAAATTGCTAGAAATTTAGGATTTCACAAACAGACTGATTTGTAAAATATCTCCTCGTAAATCAATCAGATTATTGGACTGGGCAGTGAGTTTGAAATTAATTCTCGTTAACGAATCATATGACATCGCATATACACTGGATTAGTTGGATCCTCAACGATTAGAAACCCTGGAGGAGCCGTTGGTGCAAATGAGTATGAAATATATCCTTGTTGGGCTTGATTTCATCTTTCGAGATTTATTTGATAACTTCCTTGCATAACATCACATACTAGATTCACTGCAATCACCGAGGATATATTAACATTTTGAGGAGTGATATGCCTACCACCACCATCTCGGTCATTATTATGTTTGTGGATATTCGTTTGTGGTTGTGGCATTTTTTCCATTCGGCGAGTATCAGAGAAACGTTTTCTTGAATAAGATCATTAACAGATTTTTTTAGTTCATTAGCGTTATACCCAAGAAACTTGAAATCGGGTAAATCAGCTTCTGTGATATTGTAACCGGTTAGGAATTTTTGTTTATCTCCATTCTTGTCATTAATTATTATCTGAACTATTCATTTGTTAATATATTCCATGTCGGATACAAGCTGATGTAATATCTCAACATATTTTATAATCTCGATGCGTGAACTCGTTATATCAGAGAGATGCTCCTGGAAACTCTGTCGTAGTCTCTCTAGTTGTGTTTTATGTAATTGATTAATCTCTTTCAAATAATCAATGACGTTATTTAGAGTGAATACAGTTACAATGGATGAATCAGGAGGTTTCTCAAAACCAAATTCCCATTGCATGGTATTGTTATCGAGAAATGTGAATCTATTAGTTAATTTTGCATTTTTTATGCTAGGTAAATACTTTCGATATGATGGAGCAATTTCGTGGTATGATTGTACATCTGTGACATAATCAGATTTTTTAGGTTCTGGTATTTGATAAGATGTCCGAGGTGGGATTTCAGGCCAACCCAGTATTGTCCTTATAGAATTCTGATAGATATCTACGACATATCAGGGTGAGTTTATCTGAGTTGCAGATGATAGTGTTGGTTCATGAACTGTTATAGCGATTTTCGATTCTTTTCCAGTAATTGATTTTATTCTACGCTGAAATTCAATATTAATTTGTTCAATTTGGTAGGACCCAGATGGTAGCAAAATAACGTTCCAATCTGGAGTTCCGTCTTGGGAATTAGTCGGTTGTTGACCACCGAATGGTACTGATCTCATATTTGGCCAACTATAGTATACTCGTACTTTTGCTAGTGCTATTTCCTTAACTGAAACCGCAGTAGGGAAATTCACACTGAAATCAGGGTTCGTTGAGGTTATTGATATCATGCTAGATTTCACCGGGGTTATATTTTCCGCTATTCGTTGAAGTAGTTCTTGCGATGTTGCCATTGTTATAATACTCATGTTGTTTTTCTAAATTTGACAACGCGGAATCATAAACACGTACCATCGCTGAAAGCTCACTATCGGATATTAATGTGTCATCGAGTGACGACGATATCATCGAGGATAATTGGGAGTATGCTGTTGACACAACATGGAACTTGACTACGTAATCCTGCAGTTTGCACTGGCTACACGATGATACTTTTCTTGTTATTATTGAAATAATTCCAGCAATTGTTGTCGCCGCTGATATACAAACTGGATCAGGGCAACCATCGGGGCAATCATTGTCACCGTGGAGAGTATTATACCAGCTCCGGTGATTACACCTGATACCGAGTACACGGTAAAATCAACTGCGGTAATTTTTCGTCGGTATTGTTTTATTTTTTACTTGATACTCCTCAGTGAGTGTTTTGAGTTTAGTTTGAAGTTCTCTGACCTGTTCATAGGGATAGTGCTGTGACGTTGCCAAGGATGACATTTTATTTATTATAACAGATTTCAAATTGCTGGCGTTAAATTCGCAGGCGTTGAAAATCCTATGGAATTTTAATTCAATTGTTTACTTAAATCCACTACAAATTCCACATACCATGTTACTGAAACCCTAGCCAAATTATTATCAGTGGATATTATTGTGAATCGTTCAGTTGTTTCCTTGTCGATGATCGTTGATATCATATTGTTGATTCCAGATGAACTCGTTGAAAAAATATTAAATTGAGTCGGCGACACTAGTGTTAATCGATAAATACCTTTGACGGTCGCGGTGATAATTAATATGTTATTTTGTGGTGTCCACGTAAATGATCCGTGTTGAATCATGTATACTACGTTGTTGGTTTTCTCATGAGGAATCTTTGTTTTTTGAAGTGTTTATATCATCCTCGGTAAATCATCTTTTGATTGCCTCGATGGCGTTTTCATCTCATCGATAGATTTTCTAATATCGGGGAGTTTTATGTCGAGTTTATCGAATGAGACTCCCCCCCCCAAAAAGATTTTCTCAATGAGAGTTTTACAAAAAGTTGAAAAATTCTCAACATGATCTCCATACCTAGATCGGAGTGTTGCTAATTCTAACACAGCGGTTTTTACGTCTGAGATTTTCAATGTGGGATGAATACGTGTAATCCGAAAGAAATTATTTATCGGGGTTTCGATATTATCAATTATGCTCTGTTGTAAATGTTCAAATTTTGTTATATGGTCATTCAGTTTTTGTTGAGAGTCCACAATAGTAGAAATGAGGACGCCCGGTTTGAGTTTACCCTGATCGGAAAACAAGGCGATAGTATCTTCTACTGCGTCGCGTCGTTTGGTCTAAATATCATCAAGGGAAACCTTATTAGTTTTCAATTTACCCTGACGATCTTGATATACAACTATTTCATTTGGATCAACACTTGCGAGGTTTAACATCTCTGATATTTCATCTTCGATTTTTTTACATCACCGGTTGCAGATAATTCCGCGCAGTTTTTTTTTTCAGGCCTGATAAAAATCTCCCCCAAATATCAATCATGTTATTTTATATAATTTCTCTCTAAAAAGCGATTAATCGTATATTCGTGTACGGTTTTATGTGGTGATTTTCCCGATGATGAAATAGCGTTGAGGACATTTAATACTTCTATGCCGCATATTGGTGGGTCATTCATTTTCTGTGTTGATAGCGTAGAATACCAGATAGGAGTTTTTAAGCGGTTTATATAACGCATAAACTCTTTAGGCGGTGCTAACCCATAGGAATCGAAATAAACAATCACACGCGAATCAGTCGCGTATGCAACCCAGTGAGTTCCAGGTCCGGTGCTGTTATCGAGATTAATGATACCGGTTTCAGCGTTGTTTGGTTGTTGTGGTAATTGATCTCTCATAAAGACACCTCTAAAAATTTTTATCGCTAGTTTTTTTTAGCAGCGTCGAGTAAATGAAAATTGGACATGGGAACTATTGTTAGCAAACTGTTCCTAGTCTCAGGTCGTTTCCGCTGTACCATGAATACGGGGTTCCTGGTAATCTTAGACCCTTTCCTGATCGTTCCTTTTTGTATCCCTGTCTGTTAGCTTTCTTTAGTGCCATCCCTGCCGCTGTACCAACGGCTCCTAGTGCGGCGCCTTTTGCTACCTCTGGGGCCGCTGCCGAAATCAACGCTGGTAACTCAGCGAAAAGTGGGAATATACCACCTGATTTTATCATGTTCTTAATTGCGGCCGCAGATAGAGTGACCTGAACACCTTTTTTATCTTTGATGGCATCGTTGAAGTGTTTTATCTGACGAGCTGTCAATGACAGTTTATTCTGATTACCAGACATCTGATTGTGCTTCAGCGATATTGTGGTTCCACATTTATTAGCTGATTCCGATTGCATTTTTTAACTTGACCAGGAGTTAACGTAACACTAACTTGACTGTACGACATTTTTTTAAAATAACATATTGATCTAATTGTTTACAACAAATGTTCTACTGGTGCATCAACTACCCTCATTCGTCCACCAACACCTTCAAGTAGCATAGATTTGTAACTGACAATGACAGTGTTACGGCTATTGGATTTAAATTATTTATTTTTTTAATTGTTAAATCCAAATTTGTCATTTAGGGTTTAATATTCATTAATTGGGAGATTTTTTTCTAGAAAGTTCAGGCTGACCATCCTTTAACTGTAAACAAGTTTTTGACCTTGGCTTGGTTACCTCATTATCTGACCTTGCTTCAGATTGATAAACATTCCTCTAAAACTATTGGTTAATTTCAAGGACAACATTTTATTTTTAGTTCTTGGGGGTAGGAAATATCTAGAGTATGTGGTTTTTAGTGAAGGCAGTCTCTTTCTGTGACCTTCCATGAACCTCTATCAATTTCTAGAAAATCACGTGATCACTTGTTTACTTAAGAAAAATAGTTATATAGACTGTTGTTTGGGATAGAACAGTTCAATAGAATTTTGGGCTTTTTTAAGTTAAGTTGTGTATTTATGTTTGAGTGTTAATTTTAATTATCTTGTTCTGGACTTTGTGTCAATTCGTTGGAAAAGAAGAATTATTCTATTTATTTGGAAAAAGGACATGTGTTTCATAATTTCATCTGGATGATATCAAAACAAGAACTGCATCACGTGACATTGTCAGCCATTTTGGATTACATTGTAAAGATTCGAACCTGGAACTTTTAGAACATTTATTTATCAGGACTTGCAATTCCATTAGTGGATTATTTTGTAAATTCTTATATTTGTTGGATTTGATTCTCTAAAACCGTAAGTTTATTTATTTTATGAAAATAATTGTACTTAATAAATTCATTGTTAAAGTTTTACAAGCTTGTTAGTTTTCACTCTTTCTGTGTTGCTGCTTATTCGAGCCTAAGCACGTAACAACAGCAACTGCTCTGTAACCACGAACAGGAGGAGCTGTTACAAGGACTTAAAAGTGTATGTCAACGACGGATTGTCTGGTTAAGTCAAGATGTTCCAACGAAAAGTAGTAGATGGGATATAATTTTCTAAAATCCCATTGTGATGTCTGCAGACCGGTATCTACATCATTATAGCGTCATATAAATGACAAAAAACGATGATACGCGTGTGCTATTTGGTTTTGTTCGTAATTAAGTAAAATATCCTCGGATGATTCTTGTTGGCCGTTTATCCTCAACGACACTTCATTAACACCCAATTGATCAAATATCATATGGCTGCGTAATTGTGAACCCAATAGCCTTTTATCCTGTAACGAAAAACATATATGCCATGGCGCAGAAACCCCTTGTTTTGATGCTATGTGCCAAGTATATACACCATTAACATTACTATCATAGCATCAGCTGTTGTTGTTAGCCATGATAGCAATGATTTGCCGCCTGAATCCATAAATGACAGTAATCTGTTTTCTGCAGTGATTGATGGAGTCATTACTGGCATCCACAATGATAGTTTTTTTATATTCACCTTGCCATTGTCAACATCCGGATGTGCAGGATCTGCTGGAATCCTCCAGATTGCATTATTATCGACGCCGCCTCGCACGAGTACTACTTTGCTCCATAGATAACTTTTCTAACATTTCTGCATAATCCAAATATATGATGTAGTGGAATCGCGCATGAGAATAATCTACGCTGTCCATGCAACATTGATACGCGTGTTGCAAACCCTAAATTTTAACGAGTACTATCACCTTTTGTAACATCAGAGGGATTAGCTGGTCTTGTTTCGTGTTCAAGAGTATCATTTGGTTGATCAGCAACTCCAGTAGCTACTGGTGTCCGTAATTTAAGATATTTATTAGTATCAGCATAATCAGTAATATCCTTAGAGAACATCATAGATGGACCTGCTGATCTTGTATAATCATCGGAGTATCTTGCTATCCCCACTATTGTTGTGGCAACATCAACATCATGTTCTATGGATTCAATCTCTCTTCCATCAATCATAAATCTAGCGCTACTGAATAGCGCCATGATACCATTATTGACTAAACCGACTTTGACACCAAGTGCATATGGTGTATCTGCTGCAACAGTTGTTACGAGTTCTCCTTCTACTTCAATAAACGCTTCAGCGGGTAGAAAGTATTTGCTGGTATCCTGGACTTGAAGTTCGATTCTTGATAGAATATTTGGTTGTACTGCAATATAGGGATAATACTGATAATTCAGTATGGAATCATTCTTGGGTACTGGGGCATCCATATCGAACGCTGTATCAGGAGCCGATTTGAACATATAATTATATATTTCTTGATCTAAATCGCGATCTTGCTGGCGATTTCAAGCCACTTCCCGCTGTCATATTTGCAGTAATATTATCCTTGCCGCAGTTCAGTGATGCTATTTTTTATCCACCGCGTTGTTTATTATTTTGCTAATACTTGCAGGCATAATTTCCTTAGATGATAGTGGTCCTATTGACTTTATCACTGATGACGAAGTCATTGTTGGTTTCTTTCTTCGCCGAACTAACGCTAGTAGTTTTACCTTAGCCGCGGAAAATGCTTTCCCGGCAACATCACCATCACCATCATCAATAAACTCTCGATATACACCAATATCCATGAAACCGCCTTCAAATAGTCGTCTGCAGATATCAGCTGCCTCATTAATTATTTCCGGTGAGTTATTTCCAGCTCGTCTCCCTCCTACGAGAATTTCTAATCGTGATATATCCCCGAGAATAGTATTAGGACACCGAACTAAACCACTACCTGAAATCCCCCTTGGGGTTCCACTCTGAGAAAACCCCTCCATACTACTATAACTAGTTGAACCTTGTGTATCCTTTTCCTGATCTTGTAAATTTCTAAAAAAATTCATCATGAGATTAATCTTGATAAGATGGCATATACAATGATTGCTTATCATCATCGTCAGGTGGTGGTTGTCGTCTAGGAGAAAGATATTTTCTTTGAAAGCTGTTGTCTTTTTCTTTGCAATCTTTGCGTCTTTTTTGTTTTTGTTTTTAGTTCTTCATATTGATCATTCTATACTCACCGGATTGAGATATCCAGTGTATGATGCATTGCTTTGATCAATTTGACTTGTGTTAGTTTTGATTTTGTAAAACACATCAGCCCAATGATCTATACTTTTAATATACGCGTTTTTGTTCTTTTTTGAACATTCTTTTCCTGTTTTCATAAGTCGCAACAACAAGCGTAGGAATTTCCGCTTTATAAGTCTTATCAATTGCTGCTAACCCCACCTCATTAAATCTCGCACGTAATTCCTCTTTTTGCATTGGTTTTTATTTTGGACCAGGAGGGTTTCTTTTGTAACAGCGCTGATGTTCTTTCAGTTTTCTTTGCTATTTTTTCAAGTATTGGTACAGTATCCTTAGTAGCAGTGGTTATTGGTTTGAATAATTGTACGGTTTACGTTGTAAAGGCGGTTTGAAATTCTTGCCTTGCTTTTAGCTTATTTCGAACGGAATCACGAATCGGAATAAATTTCATAATCGCAGCTAATCGTTCGCGTGCTAATGTAGTTGTTAGGGCTTCACCTACCATTATAAATGTAATATACGATCTAAATTGTAAGTGAAAACTCACCCAACCAAAATTCTTTTGAATTTCACAGTGTATTACCCGTCTATAGAATTTAAACTCATACAAATTCGTTCTATGCGAGTAAGCGCATACCTATCTTTAGAATTATTTGTCAATGGGGCTTTATTGCATGCGGATTACTCACCTGTAACGGGTTGGGCATCATAGATTTTTCACCGTGTCGAGGTAACCAAAAGGGGATTTTCATTTTGTCTGATGATTTCTTCCTTACTGTTTTGATTTGCGAGTTCATTGTGCGTTTGATTTCATATTGTTTGCCCAATTCACTTCTATCTTTTCGTCAGCAATGAACAGCGGGATAAATTTGTTGATGTCATTACAGAATACAAGCGAGTTATTTACCTTGTGATGAATTCGTTTGATCAACCCATGTTGTTCGGCAAGTACATATATATTATTCCGGGCGCTATCATCAGGATCATGAATTTCAGAGAGAATCTGATTACAAAATCTAATTTATCTGATAAATTGATTCCTTGAATTTTCAAATTTGAAATCTCAATTATAATGCCATTCATATTTTTCGAAATTCATATATAAATGAAATGATATATATCTAATACAAAAATTAGGGGTCAATTTCGACCCGTTTTTCATTTTTGATATAAACATATTTACATATTTACATACTTAATTAAGGACATACACAGCCTTTACCTCTGTTTTGGGAAAAGGTATGTAAGGCACACATACTTAATTAAGGACAACACAGCCTTTGACCTCTGTTTTTGGAGAATGTATGTAAGGCACACATAGTTAATTAAGGACAAAACAGCCTTTACCTCTGTTTTTGGAGATGTGGTGTAAGGCACACACATACATGATGATATATATCAGATTACCTAACCTGTACGACAACAGTTTAGCGAAATCCAATGAATGACGACAGCCTATTAGATTACCTAACCTGTATGATAACAGTTTAGCGAAATCCAATAAGGCTTGGTTTGATATACAAATAGGACAATACAAACGGTGCTGTTCTAGATTCAAACTGAAACCACCATACCCCCAACCAAATCAACTCTGGTTAGAATGCAAAACACATTCACACCGTGTGACGGTGTGTGATGTATGGTGGTTTCCCAGTTTGAATTTCGAATGGCTTAAAGCCCCAATTATTATATAGAAAAACCTTCCGTATATGGAATACACTAGTGTTAGTAATCTACAAGTCTATAATTTTGAATACGATATATGTGTATCACGTGAAGGGTTTAACGGATGGTGTATAAACCACACAAAAAAGCCATTCAGTCATCAACAAATCCCATTAAGATACGTGACTACAACAAAAAAGTTATCGTTGTTTCAACACTTCACACACAAGCCCACACGAGTTATTCCCCTTAATACTACATATAATAATTTAGATGTAAACGAATTGAATTCTATTTTTAAATTGTTTAGAAAAAGCCGATCTAGTGATATTATCTGCAACATATCGTACTATGGATATACAAATATAGAAATACTTTCCAGCATCATTCATTTATTGAAATACTCTTTCTTCGTTATTTTCTGTATTAAATGATTTTATAGGTTTCGCATTTTTTGAGTTCTTTCCAGTCACTCCTCGTTTGGTGTTTTCACTTTGTGTTATAGCTCGTAGATTCGATAAAGAATTGTTCTTAGGATTAGAATCAATATGGTCAACTACAAAACCATCTTTGATCAATCCATTATAACAATCATATATTATACGGTGGTTGAGACATCTTTTCTATCCAGTACCAAATATAAGTTATCCCATACCATTGTCAAAACCAACTGGTTTCTTCAGCCTGCAGTGGCTGACAATACATTCACGAGATGCTTCATAATTGGTAATCACAGGATGTGGTTGAAATTCTTGATTCATTTTAATACTAAATACTATTTGTGTAATTAATTATTTGATTTAATTATTACTTAAGAATGTATCAATGTAGTCTTGATGTGTTCTTATGATTTTGTTCTTGACAGAGTCATAGTCATTGATGGAGTTTTTAACGGAATGTTTGATTCTATTATCATAATAGCGCTTTAGCTCTCTGTATCGCTTACCGCCACAATTCAGACATAACTGCAACTTGCCACGCACACCTACTCCACATCGTATGCAAGGGTCCAAAACTTCCACGACGTACGCTTTGTAAATGATATCCACAGAATTAATTTCTGCATGATTTGTTACAAGTGGTTACTGATCCTATCATCAGCCATTTGCAATGATTAATTATATAATAAATTCTTTATTTAAATACTTGTTTTAATTATAATATGCAGGAGTTCGAGAGATTATCAAAAATTACGCCTTGGAAAAATGTTGAATTCAATCTTGATAGAGTCTCCACTGATGTAACAAAGGGTCTAATAAGTGATAGAAGCATGATAGGTAGAATCCGTGATGGTTTTAATGAATTCAATCGCGATGGAGCATCTCACTGTTGGTCAACATTTCGAATTGATGGCAGCGTTGATGCTACCATGAACGACGAAAGAGCAGCAGTGATAATCTCACATCTTGATCAGAAAAAGTGTTTTTTAGAGTGAAATTTATTACCCGCTCAGAAGCGGGTAATTGGATTATACACGACAAATTTGAACCCATCATGAAAAATAAGAGAACTGTCACTGTGAGTTGGGATTGCAAACCAGGAATTCTGACTGCGATTGACAAACCATATTAAGAGAGGTCGTATCTTGTAACTGCAGTTGTTTATGGTATCTATCCGATAAATGATAAACCGAGTATTGAAAAATTAAAACCCATGAAATATTCGTCGCTGACTTGTGTAGCAGAACGCATAGTAGAGCATTTTACAAAGGCGTTGCGTGGAAACAAATTGACGGATCTAAGACACAAAAAATAAATGAATGGGGATTAACAGTGAAGGAGAGCGGAGCAACAATTCAAAATGTGGCCGCGTATGAACCAAAATATAAATCGAGAGGATCTCGAATCAAAATTATTGACCATAATGCACACGCGTGGACATCCGCAGTAACAATATTTCCGCGGGATAGAACAATAAAATATCTACCCATAGAAAACTCTGGGGGAAATTTATTTGATTTTATTTACGAGTCGAGTAAAAACGATCCTGCGTCAGCGTGGTTATTTCAGAGTTTTGAAGACGAAGAGGGTAAATTCGATCAATTTGTAAAACCCAATGGCGAATTATATCGTGCTGAAGCCCTCCATGATGAGATGAAAAAATTAACTAGTGGTTTTTCAAAACACGACGAACAATTAATGCCAAACTGTTTTACAATACCTTCAGTTGCAGTTCATTTCACGATAAAGAGAAATAAATTTTTCTCGGATATCCATGATAGTTGTGTTGATTATGGCCATGGTGGATTATGGAATACAAAATACGACCCCAAAAGTATTATTTCGGTTGATATGATTGCGTGTTATCCATGGAGTATTTTAAACGATTTTGACATCCCACACACGAGATGACCCGTGTTGCGATTAATGGACCACTGCCCGATTTTGATCACACTGGATTCGCTCGTGTGGTATCATTTGAATTGGCTAAAGGACTTCATTCGTGTTGTTATTTTTGGTTTGGTAGACACATCCCTGAAAAACATTGGATGCCAATAGTGTTGTTACGGTATATGATTGATTCTAAAATGCTGGTATCGCTGATTGCCAGTGAAGTAATCATATCATATCGAAAACAAACTGAAGTCTGGTTACCACAACCCGATAGTCTACATAGTATAATCACCGAAAACAAAAGAATTTAATTTAGACGAAGAATATATCGTTAAGTGGTCCAAAGAAATCTTTGAAGTTAGAAATAAAAACGCAAAAGATAACGGTAGAAGAATAATTGGTAAATTCACACAAGGTGGAAAGTACGACCACAAACGATATTCTTCGCGGTTGATTATAGATGATGCTGAATACGATTTTATAAACGCAGATGTAACATCTAGGGGTATATATGTAAATAGTAAAGAGGCTTTCTTGTCCGATGGAACCAAATTAGGTACAACTGTTACTTACACAGATGGAGAAAATCCTCAGTATACGTACTTCAGGTCGTCTATGCTAGCTTATGCTTCTATTAATTTACTTTCGATGATGAATAGACTTCATGAATCCGAACTTAGAGTTGCCACTGATTCATTTTTTATAGACGTAAAACATAAAGAAGCAGTGGCTGAATTAAAAAAATTCCGACGAAAGTTGGGGATCATGAAGCATTAAAAAGGAAATACTGCGTGATTACTCTAAATCAGCAGATGTTACGATTGAAAACAGTTACTTGAAAAAATAATCAGATACCAGAACTATCTAATGCACCGTCGTGTTCCGATCCAATATGTAGATATAAAACCAGTTATTTAAACGGTTGTGGTGGGTCAGGGACGACGACTCGTGCAATCGAATTATTTCGAGGGAAATCAAACATGACTGTGCTAACACCTACACACAGACTTGCAAGAGAGATGCGAGGAATTAATGCTTGCACTTATCACAGTTTCTTTCGATTGAAATGTGACGAATGGACTCCTGATCGAATGGGCGAGAAATATATTCCTGAAATCCTCATTTGGGATGAGATATGCACAGTGTCGTTAGATGCATTACAAAGGTTTATCGATTGGTTATTGCTAGCGAATACAAGTGATAATGTGTGGCGATCATGGTCAACCACCACCATATGTCGGTTTATTTACAACCGGATAGAATCCAAATTTAGTTTATCTTGCAGTGTCCAGGGTACGAAGAATAAATCAACTTCGAAGAGTTGTTTTAGATGCTAATGACATCGCAATCAGTAATATTGTCAGCGATGACATAATCAGAAAAACACCTCACTGGTTATAAACAGAAGAATAAAAAAAAATGGAAAATTTGACATTGATGCCAAAATTATAATCACACTGAAGCACTGTGCGAGTTGCAATTGTATAATGAGTTGGTGTTGTTCGGATAAAGACCCAGCCAATTTACCATAGACAGAAAAGATAGAAGTGTTGGTCATACCAGAGATAATGTGATACTGACTTGTCTTGAGTGCAACAGACGCAGAGGTGCTAGTTAAGACCACGCGGAGGTAATTGAGTTTCCTCAGGTATCACTTGTAATCGTTCACGAGTAAATCAACGCTGAGAAGCAGTTGAATCCAACCTATAGACTAGCGGTCTACCCGTGGATCGTGTTATGCTAGATATTTTATGTGAGGTAATACTCCAAATAGGATCAGTAGCTTTTTTATCACCTTCAAGCTCTCCTGGTTCATATAAATATCTAACAGTGACATTACCGAGTATTAGTTGTTTTGAAAAATCATTTTGTGGTATTTGTATGGGTATATACTTCTTTTCAATCGCGTTATTAGGTTTCATTTTAATTGTTCGAGTAATCTCATTATTTAGCGCGGTAAGTACGCCTGGTA
The DNA here is from genome assembly GCA_030141615.1 of Unio pictorum. Classification (NCBI taxonomy): domain Eukaryota; kingdom Metazoa; phylum Mollusca; class Bivalvia; order Unionida; family Unionidae; genus Unio; species Unio pictorum. The sequence goes on along the minus strand of JARLTB010000065.1, from coordinate 4,681,376 downwards.
ATCGCTTGACCCATTCAAGAGATTGTTTATCCTGAATAAATTCATTCGGGTATTGATATCCAAATAACTGCTCAGCAAGTGTCCGATTAAATCGTTCAACAATTGCCTGATCGCGATGTAATGCAGTATGTCCTCGTCTGGTGATGACATTATGGTGCTTCATTGTTGATAACACTGCACCCTGAAATTCCTTGCCAGGATCAAGTTGTAATAGATTTGGCCAATGCAGAGGACCCCGGCGATAAATCCTTTCAAACGCAGAAGCCACTTCAGTTGATGATTTTGTCTTTAGAGGTTCTGCTTGTTTGTATCGACTCGAAGTATCAACTACGGTTAGCGCATACTTGTAAACACCATCATACGGCAGAAATAATATATCGGCCTGATGAACCTCATTAACGACGCTGACATCAAAATGCGAGAAGTTAATTTGTTTAGGCGGTGGTAGATAAATTTGCCATATCGCCTGTTTGGATAACCAATCCGCTGCAGTGGTATTTTTCACCCTTGCAGCGCTAGCGAGTTTAGTGATTGCTGATTTACCCCTCCACTATCCTCTTGGAGAATAATAAATAGATTCCATGATGTTATTAATTATCAGCACCCAACATCAATTTACTTTTCATCGCCGATTTTATCAACCATGAAGCCAACTTTTCTTTGAAGGATTTATCAGTGATAGAATTCAACGCATGAATCAATTTTACATCTGCGATATGTCTGTGTTGCAGATTGCTGCTTTTATAAGCAAAATCATGACCTGCCTAATCAATAGCTTTTATTGGATTTTTACCGGGTCGGGGCTGGTTTTGATCATCGAGTCGGATATTGAGTCTGGTCCCGGGTCCACAATAACTATATCCTGGAAGGTGTTTTTCTCCCGGATATTTTGCCATTGGTGCTCCCGGGAGTTTTATTAACTTGGCTGCAATATCACCTCCTCGTTTTTTTTTAACAAATCTAAATTTCTTTGTATCACTTTGTACACACTTACCAGCAAGTGCTGATCTGTTATTGCCTGTTGTAATCGTCAAGTCGTTTGTGCTAGTACGCTTCTTACATTTCACACAATATATTAGATTCATAATTTATTTATAATAATGTAATGAATGTAATTGATTTTTCTGAGAGAAAAAAAAAACGAGAACCTGTCAAACATCATGTAGCGCTACCGAATTCTATTCGTATGATTATAATCGGACCATCTGGAAGTGGCAAGAGACAATTGCTACTTAATTTGATAACGAGATGGATGAAAAGGAACACGTTATATTTAGTAGCCCCGAGTGTAAACGATCAGCGATGTTACGATGTGTTATAGGACTTTAACGAGAAAGCAAAATCGGAAATAGATGAGGATATTATTGAGTTTATAACCGATATCGAGGAAGCACCGAGCATTGATGATATTGATGGAAATATTAGCAATTTAGTTGTATATAATGATGTCATGCTAGACAATCAAAAGAATCCCACTAGGATATTTTGCCAAGGTAGGCATAAATATATTGTCACTCAACGATACACTCAAATACCAAAAGTGATCAGAGATAATTGCAATATTCTTGCGGTATTTAATGGAGTAGACACACATACGCTACGAAATATTTGACAAACTTGGTGCGTCGGTGATATGGATTATAATCTCTTTAGCAATTTCTTTAGTCGAGCTCAGTCAAACCAAACTGGATTTGTAACGATAAATTTGCATGACCCGAGATCAAGATATCGTATCGGACTTTATCAGATGTTCGGTTGAAACAATTTGTCTCCAAAACGCAATTAGTGCCGGGTCTGTCTGGAGACAGAGTCTCAATAGCGTGACAAAACGAAACCATTTATCTTTTTTTTTTGTCTGCCTGAATTGGTTTCGGTTTGAAATCCTTCAGGATTTTGTTTGAAATAGTTTCGGTCTGAAATCTTTTAGGACTTTCTCTGAAATAGTTTCGGTTTGCTTGAAATAGTTTCGGTCTGTCCACACTCTTAGCTGCTCAAGGCGTTACCATAATGCAACAAACGGCAACGTATTAATTTTGGCCCGTTATGGGTATTAAATAATAACTAGTCTTTTCATTGGTATATGACAGTCTTCCAGTGCAATGTCAACATAAAGTTAGTCTCATTATGGTCGACCCTAACGTAACGAATCTTGTAATTGGTATATCAGAGGTCCCCCATTACATCATGAAACTACAGCCTTATGTGTTATAGACAACCTAACACGAGTCTTTGAAAACATCATTAAGTGTCATCCGGTACTTTGTCAAAACAGCCACCCAAACATAACCAACGTTTAATTTATACATGAGAATTTTTCGATGCTTTGTCAAAATATAGTCTCTTTTTTCAGAAACGAGACTGAGTCCAGATGTATATATATATATATATATATATATATATATATATATATATATATATACATATATATAAACACTAAACTAAATACAATCCATTTCAAGTACACAAACGTTATCACTAATGTTGTACTTTTTGTTTGGATTTTTAAAACGTTTAGCCTCTTGGCAACATGTGAATTTATGCTAATTCTAATATAGATCATATTTTGTATTTTTGTTATGATTATTTGAAAATATAATACACATAACTGAAAATAAGTATTTTGTGACTAGATAACTTATACCCCTGTATACTAACAGCAGAGTTATCTCTCTTATATGCAATGGAGTATTTGGTTATGTCATCGTCAAATTCATAATCTAACATTGTTCTCTATAACAGTGTATGACATGCACGCTAAATTATGTTAGAAAATATATTTAGCTCTCCAAATATTAGCATTGAGGTCTATGGAAAAACAACTGGTACCGTGATACTAATTGGATAACTCTAGGTAGGCGGAGATTAGGTGTATTCAGACATAAACAACAACACCAGTTGTGGTTAGTGCATTTGCAAGAGTAGTACCTTCTGTAGGGTTTAAATAAAGTTAATCTTCTTGGCAACATGTGAGATTAAGTTAATTTATATCTATAACATATTTTGTATTTTTATGATTTAAAAAAAATGTTACACACACGTATAACTTTGTCTGTTGTAACTAGACAACGCTTATCCATGTCTAGTTCCATCAGAGTTATCTCTCTTAAATGCAATTGAGTTCCTGGTTTTGTCCTTGTCAAATTGAGAACCTACGAGTTTTCTCTGGCAGTGTGTGACATGAATGTTGAAGTAGAATAGAAAGTATATTTATTTCAACGAAACATCAGCATTGAAGTCTATGGAAGAAACAACTGGTACCGTGATACCTATAAGAAGAGAATGATAACAATAGTTTAACTTGGTTGCCATGGAGACCGTATAAGGTATTATATTATCACCATTTTCATTTAGGACCAACTAGACAGCAATAAAAGTCTTAACATGCAAGCGCTATTTCTAAATTACCAGCATTCTAAAAATAAGTAGTGCTAAGATTTCAAAAAGGCCATTTTGGTGACCATATTGAAGAATAAGTCTGATTTAAAAAAAATATAAAATCATCAGTTCTATTAATAGAAACGTTTTAATAATTTGTATGCTGGGAAAAGTCTCAACATTTGAGTTTTTACTGCAGCGACCAGATCTGGCGAAAACGATATTTTTATAAAAAAAAATAAAAAAAATAAAACGTGTAAACTGTTGAGTGTTACTTAAATAAAGGCTAAAACATTAGTAAATAATATTTTAATTGTATTCATGCACGTCATACAAACCGCTCCGGTGGCCTAGTGTTAGAGCGTCCGCCCCGGAAGCGGGAGGTCGTCGGTTCGATCCCCGGCCGAGTCATACCAAAGACTTACAAAAATGGTACTAACAGCTGCCTCGCTTGACGCTCAGCATTAAGAGGTTAGTGTTAGGACTGGTCAGCCTGGTGTCAGGATAATGTGACTGGGTCTGCGGCATGATGTCTCAGTGCTAGACATCACTATAAACTGCCTCACTGCAGACATCGTAGCGATATGACTGAAAAATTGTTAAAGCTACGTTAAAAATCCTAATCAAACAAAAAAGCACGTCATACAACATTCGTGCAGATCAAATAACTTAATCAGGGTGTAACTAGATTTATGAGGCGTGCAATGTCGAACCCAACCTGATAACAGTGTACATTGCTGTGGATTGATACCTATTTGCTCATGTGATATTTATCTATTGCGGGGTGATGTCAAAAGTCGAAAATTGGCAATAGGTCCAACAGTCACATCTCTTTACGCAAGCCCAGTGTAACTCGATGATGTTCACCTCGTATCCCTACCTGCATTCGATCACAATAATTAGAAAAACTCGACCGAGTCTTGCCTGGAAGACTGGATAACTTGCAGACGTAGATAACACAATTAATGAATATTAACTCCAAATAATATGTCAAGACACAAAGCAACTTTAAAACGTTTTATTTTAGAGGGATTATATATGGACCGATCTCCTAAGCTTGTAAATGGTTTCCATAGATATTGATATAACTATTTACATATTATCATCAAAACTTGATCAAAATTTGATCCTTACTAGACACACTGTATACATATGCATACATATAACATCACACAAATAGCACAACACAAATAGCACTCACAGGATACAGGAAACCCCTAGCCAGGGTTAACGTAAAGAACGGAGAGAACAGGAGACCTATGATGAGCCTTTAGCTCGGGTAGCCTTGTCATAGAAAACACTAAGGACCAAAATATCTTCCTATTTTTCATATAATCCCGATGGGAAAAAATTGAGGCTATTGTAAAGTAAATGAAATTTTTCTTAAAAAACACAAAAACTACACATCAGTGGGTACACATCAACACATAAACACTTTCTTTTAGTTTCTTCAAATAGGAGGAGGGGACATCTGTCTGGTGTCCCCCCTAAAAGAAAAAATGTATTATCATTATGTTTTTATTTATTTCACTGGTTTGACTAGGTGTTTTCCTTACGTATGGACCTCTCCTCATCTATTAAAACTCAGTTATACCATTTCCAGTGTCAAAACATTTAAAATCGCTATAAACCAAAAGGAAGTTAATATATCTGCTTTCCGGTTTCCAAGTATACCACATCCAACATTAAAACATTGCTCAATTTCATAACTGTCCCAGTTTAAAATGATATTAGATTATTATTCACCTTCATTTTGTACAGATACCTTTATATTAATTTGTTTACTTTAAAATTCACAAAGAAATGTCTGTCTTAAAGTGTTCTCAAAACGACCACTAACAACATCTGTTAAACTGAAAATAGAAGATCACATAATATGCTGAAAACATTTTTTGTTTCAAAACACTCGATATACACACAAATGGGAAAGAACCTTATAAACTGTAGCTTCATTTGCATACACATACATATTTGCATACATAAATACATACATATATACATACTTACATATATAGATAAGTAGATACCTACCTACCTACCTACCTACCTACCTACCTACATACATACATACATACATACATACATACATACATACATACATACATACATACATACATACATACATACATAAGTAAATACCTACCTACATACATACATGCATATATACATACATAAATACATATATAGATAAGTAAATACGTACGTACGTACGTACATAAATGCATGCATGCATGCATGCATGCCTACCTACCTACCTACCTACCTACCTACCTACCTACCTACCTACCTACATACATACATACATACATACATACATACATACATACATACATACATACATACATACATACATACATACATACATACATACATACATACATACATACATACATACATACATACATACATACATATACAATTTATATGCAATAGATTCGTAAATCATATTTTCTTTTTATATAGTTTGCACTCATGTAAATAAACAGCAACTGGTATTTAATACTAATTTGATAAGACCCTAGTAAAAAAAAATCAAACTTTAAACAACCTTTACATGAAACACTTTTAAATTTCCTATTTATTTCTCACTTTATACTATTTACAATACAAATAAGTACTTAATAAAACATTGATGGACTTTGAAACATTGTCGGTTTTGACCGAATTCAAGACATTGGGATATATTTGAAAACAATTTGCATAGATTTATAAACAGACCAAGCTTGAAATTTGTTAGAATAATTATTATCAGATATACAAATTAATGTTTTCATTTTTAACTAAATCATCTATATATTATATATTTCGTCATACCTCCAGCAAATGAGGCTATACCTTGTGTGTTTAGAATATTTAGTTTTGTTTTATGCTACTTGGGATATATATAAGAAATTATATCTTTCAGGGAGCTCTTGCTTAAAACACGGATTTAGCCAAACACATTTATATGAAATGATGTATTTATTTCAGCCTTTCTCAGGACATTTAGTGCTTGATGCCTGTATCAAACGTTTGGCAGGAAATTGTTAATAATTCAAAATATACACATGCTGACATATGTCGACATTTAATAAACAATTAATCTGCCAAAAGTCGTAAGAGTTAAAATCATTTATACCGATATTAGTGGTAAAACAATTCGTAAGAACATTTAAAACCATCCATATTGTGTAATGGACGTGTGTGACTAACATGAGACACAAGCTTTACAATCGAAGTTTTCTCACTTCCCCTCTAGAGGTTTTATTAATTTATGCCTGGATAATTAATCCTGGGAAAATGTTGTTGTTTTATGGTTTAACGCCATTTTTCAGCACAAGATAGGCTATACATGGTGGCCAGTATTATCGGTGGAGGAAGAACCCGGGAAAACGCCCGGAAAGAACCACCGACCCACGAGAAGCTGCATGCAAAATTTTTCACATAACTACATTATCCGAATCTTAGACTCGAACCCAAACAGACAGAGATGAGACGGCAGTGATCCGTAACGGAGAGCGCTTTAGACCACTCCGCCACTCAGTGCCCGCAATCCTGGATACAGGTAATTATTTTCTACTATACATGTGCTATATGAGAACCATTTTATCATTCAAAAATTAACAGTAATTAAAATTTCTAAATAGTACATTGACATTTAAAATGTAAGCAAATTAAAAAGTTCAAATTCAATTCAAATAAAAAGTTAATGTCTTTTTTGCAGACAATGCATCATCTTAAATGTCATTCATGACATGTACTTTTTGTATTCGAAGTAGTGAAGTTTCGTACACATTCCACCTGTATTAGTAATAATGAAATGATCTCGACTGTCACTGAAGGAAATTCCTGTTGGTTTTTCTGGAACTCCGGATGTAATGACCTGGAGTACAACACCTTTGGGTGATAGTTTATGAATGTTATTAGAGCTGTTTCCAACAACATAGACACTGTCATCTCTGTCAACTGCTACACCCGTAGGATACTTCAGATCACTAGATAAATAGACGAAGTACTTTTTCCCATCTGTCAGACCAAAACAGTACACTGCATTGCAGCCACTAACTGATATGTAGACACGTGACTTGGACTTATCCAGAGCAGCATAAGCATTATATGTTCGTGGACAGTCAAATTCATGGTGAAGCTTGACATTTCCATTTCTATTGATCACGCTCCAGTAACATTTGCCACTACCCCCTCTAGCACCACAGTGGCCAGACACAAGGATCTCTTCCAGCGTGATCGTACCAACACCAAAACATTTATATTTCGTTGATACCGTCCCAGTGACTACGATGGAGCGATCCCTAAGGGATAGAAACTGGACAGATTTCGTATCAGTCAATGTTATTGCAACTTCATTGCCTCCTATCAGACACATGCCAGCAGGATTTCCAGGCAATGTGTGGCTTGCGATGAAATTATAGGATGAATCATACAAGCAGCATGTCTTGTTCTTGGCATCTGCCAGAACTATGCATCCATTTGGTAAGTGAACGATACCAAAGAACAATGGGCTAATCAAACCTGGACGGTGAACGTCAATAACTCTAGAAAGCTCTATATTTTGTTGCTGAAGAGGGATCATAAGAGACGAGCATTGAAGATCCTTAGCCTCCTCTTGACATGTTATTTTCAACAAACTTACTGCATCCTTAGAAAGTACAGCTTTCAAGTTGCTATCGAGTTCAAGCCTTATTTTGATGGTATCTACTATTTCAAATGTCTCTCGAATCCGATCACTGTAAGAATATAGCTGCGTCATCGTCTTGCTATTCACAAGAAACTTTTGTGTGTCCGACCCATATTGGCTGACTGTCTCTACAAGTGCTTGAGAGTTTCGTATGGCACTAATCAAGGACTGACACTGGTGATTTTGTTCCTCTTTTCTTATCAACCACTCCTTGTAAATTCGGTTTCCTTCAAGCTTCACCATCTTCTCAACATCGTCCAGCAAAGCGTTCAGTTTCTTCCTGATGTCACCGATCTGCACTGAAATAGTGTTAACATAAGATTCCAGAATGCTTATGTTTGATTCATTCGTCTTCATAAAGTCCTTGAGATGAGCCTCTAATTTCTGCATTTGTTCCATTATTTTCTGTGTGTTCATCTCCTTCAATAGACCTGGAAGACTCTGTCTCAATTCTAGTACATCTGGACATGACTTATGGTGAAGAAAAGAACATGTACTGCAACATGCAGTCTCGTGGCTCCTACAATAAAACTTGATATCTTCGCTCTCATGTTCATAGCATCCAAATCCCTCCCTAAATCTTACTCGGTTTTCAGGATTGTTCTCCAAATCGTCCGTGGTAATAAGTTGATGACCTTTGGTCATCTTCATTTTTTTATGATATTCGGCACAATTTTCACACATGAACTCTTCACATACAATACAGAATTTCTTGGCCAGGTTATTGGAGCTGTCTGATGAATTCAAGCACACTTCGCAAGACCGTTCCACTCTCGATTTGTTTACTAGTGGAAATGGACTATTAGGGAATAACGAAGCCCATTCTGTCACAGGACATTCTTTACTAGTAGGTCGAGTTATTGCTCTACATACAGGACACATAAATTCCTCAAATGTCTTATCGGTACTGCTAGCCTTTTGTGTTATATAGTCCCGAAGGCAGTGTTCACAAAAGGAATGTAAACACGGCAGCTGACGTGGCGAAGAAAACCCGTCGAGACAAATCGAGCACCCATTGCAGTCTTTAGAAGAATAATCAATGAATGCAGTAGCCATTGCAACAAATACAAGAATCAGTATTGGCTTGGAGAGAATAAATCCGCCCTTTGTGGTTCGTTCAAAACTGCTAACGAAAATTCGTCCTATAACATCCACATATCTACCTCTAACATGTAGCATACATGTCACGTGAAGCTATCTATTGGGTTAATGTGAGTGCACTGTCAAGATAAAATTACAACCGAGCTGAAGTCTAAATCTTGTATCGGATATTTACATTTTTAGCGACCTACATACATCAGGTACAAAATATTGCAACACAATCTGAAGTGGAAAAGAAAGCTTCTTTGCCATAAACATTAATTTCGCTTTGGTATTGTTTTCAAATAGACAGAACGTTTTTGCACAAACAGAACCATACAAATATCAAGAAATACATACATACATACATACATACATACATACATACATACATACATACATGCATGCATGCAGGCATGCAGGCATGCAGGCAGGCATGCAGGCATGCAGGCATGCATGCATACATACATACATACATACATACATACATACATACATACATACATAGAGAGATACATAGATGCATGCAAGCATACCTACCTACCTACCTACCTACATACCTACCTACCTAACATACATACCTACCTACCTACAATGCATACATACATACATACATACATACATACATACATACATACATACATACATACATACATACATACATACATACATACATACATACATACATACATACATACATACATACATACATAGAGAGATACATAGATGCATGCAAGCATACTTACCTACCTACCTACCTACATACCTACCTAGCTAACATACATACCTACCTACCTACAATGCATACATACATACATACATACATACATACATACATACATACATACATACATACATACATACATACATACATACATACATACATACATACATACATACATACATTTTTCATAGACATTGATACACACACACACACACACACACACACACATATATATATATATATATATATATATATATATATATATATATATATATATATATATATATATATATATATATATATATATATATATATATCAGTCTCATTGAATTTAAATTTTATAAGCATTGCACGGGTTTTTTTTGGGACACATGGGTGCATCTTTTGTGTTTTTAGTCAGTACTTGACTGTATACTGTACCAACCAAGAAACACCCTCCTTCTCTGAGGATCTTTGCGTTCCAACGACATGTCATATGATATTTTGAGATGAAAGAAAACAATCATGAATGCAATTGTACCTTGCTTTTCGGTTTGAGCAATGTCCGTTTAATATTTATCTAACACATTTCGAATGAGGCAATAATTGTTTTTGCAATATAATATGCGAGTTTTTATTAATATATATATATATATATATATATATATACATATATATAGATAATAATAATAATAATAATAATAATAATAATAATAATAATAATAATAATAATAATAATAATAATCATAATAATAGTAATAATTATAGTTCTAATTTAAAATTCTACTTTTCCGGGACTGCTTTGTATCTTTTCCACACGATATATTGTTGCACAGGGCGTGAGACAGAATATATCTTATGGATTGGACCGATGCAAGGTTTGCCTCGTGAGAAGACATATCATGTAACCCCGCGTCTGGGATTTCCTTGTTTCGGTCCAATCACCAACGTAGATTACTTTTCTTTCCCAATACTTTCTTTTAAAGTAAAAAGAACTCTTTTAAAAAATGCATTGACTTTAAATTACTATGGTTTTGTTACATACTTTTCGTCGTTGTTTTGGTGCTAGAACAACTACATCAGACACAGTAGAATATACAAGTTTTACTTTTTCCAATGTAGCTCTGAGCTCGTGGCTGAGACGACTGGTCTGAGGTACGAGAAGTAAGGTTAGCATAACAATTAGATTTCTCTCTCGCATGGTTGAGACAAGGGTAGCAGGATTGAAAACAAAATGCTGGTTTTCCTGACAATTGCTTTGCTTATGTTAGTGACACTTCAACTTCTTTCATTTTTTAGTTCAATGCTTCCTCTGAGGTCACAACTGTACACTAATCATTTTAAATGATTGTCTCATCATTAAGGTATATAACATTAGCTTGAACAGTAATCGCTTCTGTCTGAGTGTTGTATTCAAGGCCCAACAGTTGCTTGTTGGGTTGTGTATATCTTTAAAATATAAGTCAATCGTTACAAATCACATATACTATTAATGCAGTTTTATTCTGAAAACAATTAGCCAGTCTGTCACGGACTTGTATAA